>VDFB02168118.1:162209739-162312031 GCA_007258455.2 Sequoia sempervirens
AAAAATGAGAGAGATTATTGTAGAGGGTCGTAACATGATCCCATAGCCTTAGACAAATAGTCTATAGGCATCACTATTTCCAAGAAATAGAGATTCAAATATTACTACCTTTTAGCACTTTGGACTCTTAAGGGAAATCGCTAGTCCAATGTAGCTTAGAGTGATTTGGCATTTGGGTGCAAAAGAGAACCATCCCTAGTGTAAACGTACCTATCCGAACGTGTTGGAACAGTCCATTTGGTCCTACGAGTTGTAGAAAAAAAGTTGCACCACTTTGCAACAATTCACTACTTGCATTTGACAACTTTTTCCTCAAGTAAAAACTCATCACCACGAGAAAATTCCTTTGAGATAAAAAAACTAAGAGAGGTTATTGTAGAGGGTCTCAACACGATCCCATAACCTCAAACAAAGAGCTTGTAGGCAATACGGTTTTTGAGAAATAATGCTTCAAAGATTGCTGCCTTTTAGCACTTTAGACTCTTAGGGGAAATCATCGGTCCAATGTAGCTCAAAGTGATTCGACATATTTGGGTGCAAAAGAGGACCATCCCAAGTGTAAAATTACCCATTCAGACATGTTGGAACAATCTATTTGTTCCTACGAGTTGTAGAACGAAAGTTGCACCACTTTGCAACTTTACACTGTTTGCATCTAACAACTTTTTCCTCAACTAAAAAGCTCATCAACACAGGAAAACACCTCTTAGAAGATAGCAAAAACTAAGAGGCATAATTGTAGAGGGTCTCAACATAATACCACAGCCTTAGACATATCCTATAGGCATCATGGTTTCTGAGAAATAACCCTTCAAAGATTGTTATTTTTTAACACTTTGGACTTTTTAGGGAAATTGTCGATCCAATGTAGCTCAAAATGATTTGACATATTTGGGTGCAAAAAAGGGCCATCCCTAGTGTAAACATACCCATTCAGACATGTTGGAATAGTCTGTTTGGTCCTACGAGTTGCAAAATGAAAGTTGCACCACTTTGCAACTTTGCACTGCTTGCATTTGATAACTTTTTCCTCAACTAAAAACTCGTCACCATAGGAAAACACCTCTGAGATAGAAAAATATGTCTAAGATAGAAAAATATGAGAGAGGTTATTGTACAAGGTCCCAACATGATCCCATAGCATTTGAAAAAAAAATTGTAGGTGTCATGATTTCTGAGAAATAGCCCTTCAAAGATTGCTACCTTTTAGCACTTTGGACTCTTAAGGGAAATCATCAGTCTGATGTAGGTCAGAGTGATTCAGCATATTTGGGTGCAAAAGAGGACCATCCCTATCATAATAGTACCCATCTAGATGCGTTGGAACAATCCATTTTGTCCTACAAGTTGCAAAACGAATGTTGTACCAGTTTGCAACTTTACATTGCTTGTCAAAATTGCAACTTATTGTCAAATGATGGAAGTTCAAGAGTCATCTTGTTGTAGTTCATTGGAAAAAAGTTGGAAGTTGTTTGTTCATGGCCCAATTAGGTAGGAATTAGATGTTAGAAGGCTTTGGGAGAGCAAGGGAGGTCAATCGAGGTTTGGGTATGATGCCTTAGATACGAAAAGTGTGGTTTTTGAGTTAAATTGGGAGGTTTAAGGGTGTTAGTGATTGAAATCTATTGGGGCAGAAATTTCTAAAGGTGTATTAAGCATATAAAAACTTCTATAAATGTGTTTGAGGTGTTGTTTGAGTGAGATAAGTGTGGAAATGCATACTTTCAATTAACCCCCTTATAATCTAGGAAAAATAAATGTGTTTGAGGTGTTGTTTGAATGAGATAAGTGTGGAAATTCTTCAATGAACATTAAGTGACATTGATTTTTATCCAGATGATTATATTACTTTTGAATGAACACTGTAACATGAAATTCATTTCATTAAGTTATATCCACTTTTCATTAATTTTAAGTTCTTTTGAAATAAAAATCAACTGCACACTTCATAACATGAGTTTAATAAACAAAATAATGTCAAAAGTAAATTCATTCAACAGAGCTTGAAATCATGGGTATTCTCAAAATGAGTGTTCAATAAAAATGTATTCGTAGACATGTATGAAAAATGTGGTACAATAGAAAAGGCAATTCATTGTTTGAAAAGTCTCCTTAAAGAAATAAATGGATTACCAATTGTAATTCATAAGTTCTATTAAAATGTTATTTTGTTAATCTATAGCATACATTATCAATCATAACTTTAAACAATTCTAAGATAATTATACATTCCATTTTTAAAATTCAAAGTAGAAAGACATGCACATGAGGAACATATTAGATTGAATATTAGTTCTTATATATCAAACTATAGAATAATTGTGTTTGTGCATATACAAATTTGGCATATGGCTACTCAAAACAAGTTTTACAAATTGTGGCATATATGCCATCTCAATATCTATCAAACCCTAAGGACATGTCAATCTATATCATATCCTAATCCTGTGTTGGACCATCAAATCAAGCCTCCTCGAAGAAGTTAGATTCTCTGTACTTTCCTGCGCAATAACATTTCAAACCACAAATTAGATTATGTGAATGGTTGACAAGATAGACTAGTAAATAGAAACTTATATACCATCATTTATAAGTTACAAATTTAACATAAAATCAGTATACATGTACTATATTATATCAATAATGCAATTCTTGTTTACTTGAAATCTTGCTCTCTTTTCTGCAAGACGTTCTACATATGATTGTCCCTTAGGATGATCAGGAGTCTTCATATAAAGTAATGGTCTCTCACTCGTTACAATGCTGAGTTGAATAGAGGACTATAGCAAATATAATAAAAATGATACAAATTAAAATATAATTGTTGACAAATAATCATATCTACTAAACACATATCTACTGATATCCAAACGTAAATGATCCGCAATATAGAATAAACACATACCTACTGTGATGCTATGACACTAGATGGGCTCATAGTGGATGGATCAACTAAGATGGTTTCTTGTATAAAAAAATGACAAGAATGTAAATGCACATGCACATATAATTATAATGTTGACAATAAAAAAGATATATACCTGTTGTGCAACTTCATCCAATGGGTCAGGCTCAGTCAATAAGGTTGTGTAAGAAACAGGGTGTTGCATAAAAAGACAAGATTACATTAGACTATCAATATATGTAGTACATGTATTTAAACATATTAGATTTGAAATATTAACATCTAAAATAACAATTTAAATTATTTACCGTGTACTAATTGTCTAAGGAAAATGAAATGGCAGTACACGTAGCTTGCTGCAGTTCTAACAACTGCTCCTCTGTCAACAACTATTAAAGATTCCAGCACATAAACATATATTAGTACAAATATCCTTCATAAAATATGAAAGAATTTACAAAATACACTATGAAATTGCTTTAAGACTTACCGATGCTCTCATATCATCCCTGGTAGTCAATGTCTCTCCTACAAATGCTCCACTCTGTCATCTAT
Organism: Sequoia sempervirens; assembly: GCA_007258455.2. Taxonomy (NCBI): domain Eukaryota; kingdom Viridiplantae; phylum Streptophyta; class Pinopsida; order Cupressales; family Cupressaceae; genus Sequoia; species Sequoia sempervirens. The sequence goes on from VDFB02168118.1 coordinate 162,213,200, forward strand.
CAACTCCTACATACGACATATCATGAACCTCAAAGTCGGATGTGTCTATGGGAGCCTCAATGGACTGTTAGAGAGGACTAAAACATAAATTTTTGCACGTCATGCAACGATGAGGAACACAAATATATCCCAAAGAGGACAATGTACTAGTGGGAGTTGATGGTTGTGTACCAGTGGGAGTTGTTGTAGCAAGTGCACCACCATCATGTTGGGGTGTATTAGGTGCAACACCATCGTGATGGGATGCACCATCAAATGGCTGCACAACATGATGGCTCTACCTCACCAAATGATCACTCAATGAAAGTAGTGGATAAATGCTCATAGTCCCCACATCTACAACAATCTCAGAGTAAGGTAGTGGAGTCATAGCAGCAATAGGTGGAGGAGGAAAAATTGGGGTGACTTGGTGCACCCTACGTCTATCCTATGGCATCCATCTACCAACACCCTTGAAATCTTGCATGTCAAAGTAATTGACATGTTTCCCTAGCACAAACTCAACATATAATTTTCAAAGAAAATACTGAGGGCATCAAGATTTTTGTTGGGTGGTTTATCAAAAACCATTGACCAACGTCTCCAAAAATTATCTAATATTCCTCTATGGGTGCACTATTTAATTGAAAATTTTGGTTTTCACACATTAATAGGCTATCTAGTTCTTTGATCTATGAATAACTAGGCTAATTGGGATTTTTCAATATCAAGAGCCTTCACCTCATCATACGATAACCCATCAGCATAAAATTGTCTTTGTTGCTCTCACCATTGTGCAAATCCATTATGCTGAGTTGCCAAAGTTTGAACATTTACAATGATTGTTTCCAAAGTGGTTTTCATATCTGATAGTTCATCGAGTGTCTCATAGATTTGACATAATTTTCTTAACTAATCTAAATTTCTATGAATAGACTCATGTATTGTTGGCACATTTTCATTCAGAAACAATGGTTGCGGTGGAGGATTTGGAGGATATTCATTTTCTGCAGGATTAGGGTTTTCATTTTGTGCGGGGTAACGATTTTCATTTTCATCCATTTTTAACCTATTAATTGATAAATAAAAATTAAAATTAACAATAGTTTTAATCTAATAAAAAATCTATCAAATATACCCTATTTTTGACTAAAATTAAAAAAAAGAAAAATGAATATAAATTGAATACAAATTGAAAAAATAAACATACCTTACAAATTTGGTGAATTTTTTGGTAATTTTACCTCACCCAAACAGATATCCAAGTCACTCTTTAAAAACCCACATGCACACACTATAAAAATATAGCTCCTAGATTTTTTTCTGACAAGTTTATAACACAGGAAATGGATATTCATTTCCTAATTGACAACATTTTTTAAATAAATGGCCAGGTCCGGGACCCGACCATGGTAGTTTTTTTGAAATATCTATTATTTAATATAATAATAAATATAATATAATACATATTATATTATATATAATATATAATATATAATATATAATATATAATATATAATATATTATAATATAATATAATATATATTAGTTTTAATATAATATATATATTATATTACATTAATTTTAATATAATACATATTATTATATATAATATATATAATATATAATATTATATTATATAATATGACCTCTTAGAGTTTTTTTTTTAATTATAACACAAAAGAATGAATATTCATTTTGATTTTATAGACTTTTAATAAAATGATATCTAATGCCTCATTTTTTCAAGTATTTAATATTTACTATAATATAATATAATATAAATATAATATAATATAATATTATATTATATTATAATATAATATATGTATTATATAATAATATATAATATTACAATATAATATAACATGACCTCTCAGGGTTTTTTTAATTGTAACACAAAGAATGGATATCCATTATATATAATATAATAATTGTCGGGGTCAGACCCAACACAATTATAAACATTGCTTTAAACAAAATGGATATATGTTTCATATCAGATATCCATTTTGTAATGGATATCTATTTTGTAACAAATATCCATTCATAATAGATACCTGTTTAGGTTTGGTATTACCAAACCAAAATGGATATTGTACTTTGGCCTGCAAAAAGTCAAATGCATGAATTTCACATTTTTAGACGTGTTAAAAATGCCTTTTTTTCACATCACCACGCTTTGGACCCCCGTGATCTTGAATAGACCACTGCATGGCCCAAGAAACTCCTAACATCCTTTTGTTTTGTAGGTGTGGGAAGATTTGCGATTACCTCAATCTTTGCAAGATCTATTTAAATTCCTTTGTGAGAGATGTAGTGTCCAAGAACTGCACCTTCCTACATCATCATGAAGCACTTTTCCCTATTTAAATAGAGATTGTGATCTTCACATATTTGTAGGACTTTCCTGAGATTCTCCAATGATTCAATAAAATTAGCACCATAGGTGGTGAAGTCATCCATGTAATTTTTCATGCAATCATGAAAAATGTCTAAAAATATGCTAATGAATACCCTCTGAAAAGTTGCAAGTGCATTGCATAAGAAAAATGGGAGTACTGAGTAGGCATAGGTCCCCCACAGACAGGTAAAAGTGGTCTTCTCCTAATCCTCTGGTGCAATTTGTATCTAGTTGTAGCCGATGAATCCATCTAGAAAAGAAAAGTATTGCTTTCTTGCAAGTGAGTCCAAAACTTGATCTATGAAAGGTAAGGGAAAATGGTCCTTTTTGGTGGCAGCATTAAGTTCCCTGTAATCAACACAAACTTGTCATTTCCCTCCTTTCTCAGGCACAATTACTACTGGAGACACCCACTGGCTATCTGAAATGGAGTAGATAAATCCTGCATCTAGCAATTTTTGCAGTTCTCCTTTGAAAATTTCTCTCAATGCAGGGTTAATTCTTCTTTGTGGCTGCCTCACCGGGGTGCAATCATCTTTGATGTAAATTCTATGAGTACAAATCTTAGGATCCAATCCCTTCATCTCATGATAGTCCCATGCAAATGCATACTAGTGGGTCTTCAATAAGTTTTCCAATAATAATTGTTGTTCTTCACTCAATTTGCTATTAACATTCAGATACTTTCCTTCTAACACCTATACTTGTGTGGTTGACTCTATCATAGGTGCTTCATTAACACATGGTACCTTGAGTTGATATGGCAGAAATTTTTGGGACATAACTGTTGCTGCAGGAAGTCCATCTGCAAGAAGAGTGGTTGCAAGAAGAGTGGCTATAGGAAGAATGTCTGGAAGAATAGTGGTTGCAGGAAGAGCAAGAAAAAGTGTCTTGACTGGAGTAGTAGAATGAGAAGATGATGCTTCCTCCACTTCACAATGGTTCTAAATAATATTAACCAATACTTCATCTTTTTCTGGAAGTTGCATGAAGGAGCTTCTACTTAACATCATAAGCTATGCCACATAATTAACTTCCTTGGTCTCTTCACCAACATGTGGCCATATAGGATCATCCTCATCATGGGATGGATAAGTAGGAGGATAAAGAACAGAATTTTTAGTACTCTTCCCATCAGAAATGGTCATGTCACTTGACCAACATCCAATATATGTGTCTGTAGTTGCTAACCATGACCTTCAAAGAATAATGGGATACTCACCTAGTGTAGCTTTAGGAGAAAGAATCATGAAGTCTATTGGGTACTCACAGGAGTCTAGAATCACCACAAGGTCCTCCACTATACCATTAGGCTTAACAATAGAACTATCAGCAAGCTACAGGATAGTAGGAGTAGATCTCATGCTTGTAATTTTTAGTTGTTGCAGGATGTCCTTAGTCATTACATTTATTGATGCCCATAAATCAATTAGAGCATTCTTTATTTGAATCCCATTTATAACTGCTACCACAGGACTACCTAGGTCATTGTACTTAGGGATAGTCACTTTTCCAAGCATGATGTAAGCTAGTTGTCCCACCACATGAACCATAGTGGGGTCTTTCTTCTTCTTTCCTAGCTTCTTGAGGCATGCTTCTTTGATTGCCTTGCCATAGATTGGGACATCCTTTATGGCTTAAAATAAAGGTATCTGGACACATATATGCTTCAACTAATCCAAGATGTCAAAGTTTGTGTCATTTTCTTCCTTCTTCTTGGAAACTTCCAATCTATGAGGAAATGGTGGTTCTTGTTTAGTCTACTTGACTTGGTTTGGTTCAGGATTTTTAGGTGCACTTGGCTGAATGGGATAATTCAAAGGTTCCTCTTCCTCTTCCACAAGAAGCTTAGTGATGATAGGATTTGAAGGGGTTGGTAAAGTATTTCTTGAATACAATTGGATGTCACTTACACTCACAACATATGCAAGGAATTGGTTTGAATCACCATAATATACAAAATGCTACTATGGTTTGTTATTTGGATTGGGTGTGGGCTGAGCTGGTAGCTAGGTAGGTTTAGGTGCATTTGACCTTGAATTAGTAGGTGGAGGCATTACAATAAGCTGCTAGGCCTGAGAAGGTGGTTGCATGTAATTGGTTGTCTGGGTGGGCCATTGTTTTCCTTCCCTCCATTGATTTATTTTTTGCCAATATCCTAGAGTTGGCTACCAATGCCCTTAAAATTGCTATCAATTCCCCTGAGGTTGCTACCACTAGGGTGGAGAGATTTGAGGATTGGGCCAAGCATTTGGAGAGTTACCCCAAGGTTTTGGTGGATATCTTCCATAGATGAATGGATATGGGGTCCACCATTGGTTACCAGATGAATAGGAATTGAAATATCACCTAACATAAGAGAGTGGATCTGGTGGCATACCTTGTCTTGGAGCCCAAGGCCTCCTTTGTGCAACATAGTAGACTGGATCTTCTTTAATCTGAATTGGCTTGAACTCGATTGCAATATGCTTGCCTTCAATATTAGCCGCCATCTTGCATCTGTAGTCCTTCTTATTTTGTTTGCAATGGGGGAAATACTTTTCCAACATTTCCTCTACCTCCTCTTACTTCTTCTTGGCCTGAAGTGCATCCAACTAAGTAGTTAGATTGTTTATAATGTCTTTCTTAAAGTCTTCTAGCAAATGAGTAATCTCCATTCTTGAAACTCCACTAGTAGATGACTTACCCATGGAAGATTGGTAAGCTCTCCCTTTCTTTGAGGATGCCCTAAAGTAGTTCTAACATATTTTCTTGATATCCTCCTAGGGAACTTGGGACATATCTCGTCCTCCCATAAGGTCCAAGGAATCAATACAACTGTCGTTGATTCCTCTTAGGAAAAGCAACTTTTGTGAGTCTTAATTAAGTGTATGGTGTGGAGATTTTTGTAGGCAAAACAAAAATGTTGAAATATAATCCTCCAGGCTCTCATCTTCCTTTTGTTGCATCCTAAAAATGTCACCTCCTCTCATGTCACTGCCCTTGCAATACTCCTTGTATTTCTCAAGGAATTTTGTCTTCATGTCCTCCTAGGTTTCCATAGTATCTCTGCCTAGGCTTATGAACCATCTTAATGTAGCTTCTTTCAGTGTGGTAGGAAATATCTTAAGCCTATGGGCATCAGTGATATAGTAATAACTCCTGTAGAGTATGCCAAACACAAACAAGAAGGTATTTGTATCTTCTGTAACAAGTCCATAAAACTTGGGGAGTGTTGAAGTCAGGATATTTTTGATGTTGTCAACTTCATTCTAATGGGAAAAGGGGAAGGGAAAATATAGTTGGTTAGTTCTATTTCTATTTGGATCACCCATGCCTACTTGATGTAGTTCCAAAGCAAAGGGGTTCTCAAGCTGATTTTGGTCTTTAGAGGAAGTTTCAGAGCTAGTCAGATCAAGAAATACATCAACAAAGGGGTGTGGATATTCTTCTTCTTTTGACAAGTTCTAATATTCAACTAGATGGAATGGATTAGGATTATTAGGAAGGAATCTCCCATAAGCATCCCTTCTCCTTCCTCTATGCTTGTGTTATCAACTCACTATTAGCTAGCTCACACAAATAATTATTAAAGAATAAGGGGGATCATTACTTCCTAAATGAGGGTATACTAAGAACAAATTCTAGAAACACTACAACAAGAAAAACTACCAATGACTCCAAATAACTCCCTAGTTTGACACCATCCTCGACAACAATCCTAAAAATGTTTGCCTCCTACAATGATTTAATAGCTAGGCCTTTACAGCCGTGATTTAGAGATTGGAAATCTAACCTGAATAACTATTTCAATCATCATGAAGGTGCATTTAACTTGTCAATCTAGGGACGTGAACTTGAAATGGGTCAACATAGTATGTGCACTAGGAACTCAAAGTAGCCATTTTCATTCTACAGCTAAGAAAGATACAATGCTGAAAGTAAATTTCTTGAAAAGGAATAACATAAATGTTGAGCATCAACCAACAACCATACTAATAAGCTTGAAATGAATGATAGAAATGAAAATCTAAACAACAACAAAAAAAACTACTCTATATGTTTTGGTTGTAGGAACAATCACAGAATCGGATTCTAGTGGCTGCAGGAATAGTCATTGCCAAATTCTTAACTAATTACTAAACATAAAGTAACAACTAGGATAAAATAAGCTAAGGATGGATTTCTCACTAAGTGGTCCCCCTTGGATGAGTATCCTCTACTACTAACAAAAACTTAGATGCTCAAACTTAGAGCAGTGTAACTGTATCTCAGAAAACTTAAGAATGGAAGTACAATATCAGATCACGCAATGTTGTGAAAAGAAGCATATGATCCTTATTTATACTACCAACTAAGCAAGGTGGTAAACTCCACAAGCTAGGAGGACTCCAATTTAGGGAAAGTAGAGAAAATGGAAAGGCGGTTATGCACACATGGAATCTGGTCAAACATGCCCACAAATTTAGCACAATAGTAATGCCAATAATTGCTCAACATCATTAAAGTCTAGTAAAAGTTGTTTATGTTTGATTTGTATGGGGAATCTCCTGCTATCGACCTCCTTTGACCTTTGAATGATTCCCTTGCTTGACATTATGGTGCATACCCAGCTGGCGGTGTCTTTCTAAATTTAGTATCCTCAAATTATATCTGCATGGCAATGTTAGCATGCATAATAATTGAATATCCATAACTACCTTAAAGTACATCCATTAACCACATGCAAAATTAATATAGATAGTCCATATCACATGCCAATGTCATGAAAGAGTTGCAAAAATAAGATTAGGCCCAATGTTTATAGTTTTGAGGAAATATCATAAAAATATCAACACTTAACATCAAGGTCCATGATAACTTCAACAAATAAATCATAAATTCTACCCAAAACTAGACCATAAACTAGGCTCATCACCCAGTCTTATACTTCATGTAGTTCTTGTAAAGTAGGTATGTTTTTGGAGGAAGTGGACCAACTAGGGAGGGCCAAAAGTGGTCTAATGAATATCCCTCATGGGATACCAGAAGCTAGTATCTAGTGTCATGCACTATGGGTACAACACCTTCATGGGATAATTTCAAACACTTGTGGATAAAAAAGGTGATTCCATTCATGGAAGCTAGCCACGGTATGCCCAACTTTATCCTAAACAGATCTGACTCTGAGATAACATCGAATACTATGTCTACAACCCTAGGTCCTACTAGGATGAACAGAGTTATCGAGTCATAGGACTTTAGACAAAGACCATCCTATGTATGGATGGTAGATTTTGTTTCTTCGTACTCTTTTCTATGTAATGAATTAAACCACAATGTCTCTTTTGTATAACATTCAGTTGACTCATGGGGTTGACTAAGACTCCTGTCACAATGTTTCCACTGAGGTGAGTGGGAATGTAGAGGGGACATGGCTTGTTATTTATGGGTAAGTCTTGTGACGTGAATGTCACATCCAAGGATCTGGGTGTAGGTTGTTAAGTAGGAGTAACCGTGACCATGTTAACATATGCCTTATGCTAAGTGAAAAAATTAGTGGGATTGATAATCATGTTAGCAGAATGCAAGAAAAATGGGTCAGTTTATTTATGCAATTCACTATTTTCTTTTGCCACCGATTTGTGCATATTTTTTTTACTTCCATCGAGATGAATAGTACCTTCCTTGATACATTCCTGTATCTCATGATGCAAGTGCATACAACTTTTGGTATCATGTCTGTTAACCCAATGGTACTGACAATAGGTATTTGCATCATACAAACTAGGGTAAAGTTCCTTAAGAGGCTTAGAGTTCTCCAAGGTTATGATCTTATCTTTCAAAAGCTTTTGCAAGATGGAAGAGTAAGATTTTGCTAACTTAGTGAACTTCTAGTTACATCTGAGGTCGTTATCGGTCATAGCAACTACTACATTCACAACAACCTTACGTTTCCCAAAGATTGATATGATGGATTTTCCTTCAGAATGGGAGTGTGAGGATCCCCCGAACTGAACAATTGTCTATTGATACTCCCGTAGGGATGCACACAAATGCATGAAAGAAGGGTATTTCATAAGGGAAAAATTTTCTTGCCAAAGCGTTTGCAAGTTTCCTATTAATACCTTCTACATGTTAGAATCGAATAGCAGATATGATATTTGCAAAAGGAGCACTTGGTATCATGCTATAAAATCAGTAATCTTTTCATTATCACCTTGTTTGCACTGGACAAGATCCGAAAAGTTCATCTTTAGCCCGATGTTTCCTTGGAACTATTAGAGAAACTGATTCAACAATTGATCAAGTGAGAAAATGGAATTATCAGGCAAGGAACAGTACCATTCAAGTGTTGTATCCTTGAGAGATCAAGGGAATAGTTTTTCCATCAATGCATCATGATAGAAGAAATATGTGCACAGGATGTTAAAGGAAAACACATGCATTGGTGGGTCCCCTTTTCTGCCATATATTTTGAATTTAGGAATCTCCATTCCTTGGGGGAAGGGAGTGTTCAAAATTGCAATCGATAATGGGCTATGTTGGAAGAAGGGTTGAAAGATAGGCTTGGAAAACACTTGGGAGAGACTCACCAACTGGCTCTATATCTTGCCCATATTCTGAAGGAGAGTATTCAGAATAGGGTCATTAGATGACATAGGACTAGTGAGACCTCCTTGAGCAATGCCACCAGAGACACCTCTTGAACCACTACCGTGGCCTCCACCAGAACCACTACCGGAGCCAATGCCACTAACATGGCCTCCACCAGAGGCACCTCTACTTCTAAACCCACCACCATGAGCCCACTAGAACCACTTCCCCTAGTGCCACTTTCACCATCAAAGCCACCATCACTACCAAAACCTCCACCACTCATCCCGCCAAAACCTCTACTGCTAGAGGTGACAGGAGGGGTGAAGCTAAAACCCAAGGGGATCTTGTTTTCTTTGATAGTTTCAGGTCTTTCAGAGGTAGATGAGATGCTAATCGAAGGGACTGTGTCAGTCATGTAAATAGACATGGGAGGCATCGATACTTCTAATTGTCTCTAATATTCTTTGAAAGTGGTCCCTTTTATAACATTAGTATTATTCGAAAGGGCACATGCTTTAGTTAGACTAGAGAGGGTAGCCAGGAGTTCTATGCCTGTTCAATCTTTTCCAACCATATACTTTATTGAATGCTGATAACCCTAGCAGCTCTAGCCATCTTCAGGTCCTTTTCTAAGTGATTCTCCAAGTCACCTAGTCCCTTGCTAATAGTAGAAATATACTTTGAAAGAAATTGAACAACCTCGTACTCATCCACCAATGATGGTGTAGATGCAAGAGGAGTGGGGACATGCTCAGTCTCATTAGAGATCCCTATCTCACCCTTCGACAACTGCTCCTATGTAGCAAGACCAATGGTAGACCCAACAAAAATGCCTATAGAGAAACTAGTAGTGACCTCCATCCTCTCCATCGGAAGGTGTTGTATACTTCTCCTAAGGATATACCTGGAGGTTGTGGACTAGGTTGTGATTCTCATAAACCTTCACAACACTCAAGCTTACAATGATTACAAGGTACAAGGGAAGAGTCTCAACACCAACAAACAAGTAGGTGTTGGTTCACGTCAGGTTTACCAAAAATGTAAGAGAGGGGGACCAACCACGTCAAGGCCCTAGGTCACGAAGAGTCAAGAACAGAAGGTTTGCTCTAACTTACATCACTCTAAAGGAATATTTCAGATGAGGGATGAGAATGATGAAGACTATAAGGCCTTGCAACTACCCGTCAGACCTGAAATCCAAATTGGGGCTAGGCAAGCTAGTTTTTGGGTTCAACATTATACCTTAGGTAGCTCTCTTCTCCAGGATTGAACTATAGTTCTAGGATGATAGAGCAACACACTGGTGTATCTAAGGTGTGCTAGTGTTCATACGACCATAGGACCAAGAACATATTACAAACTGCTAGAAAACAAGCTAATGACCTAGCTAGTTACTTCTAAAGGGACAAAACAGGACTATGAAGTAGGAGAGATACAAAAAATTATGATAAAGTAAATATATGAATGCTAAGGTAACAAAGATAATCTCACAAATATTCTTGTTCGCTATCTAGCTCCAAATGCACATCCACTTACACACAAGAAAGAGGGAAAATTGTTGGGGAATGTATAGGGGTCTGCCTTAGTCAAACCCCCATTTTGGTGTTTCCACCTCCATGAACAACCAAATAGAAATGATAGAGAAATGTATGATAAAGGAGTGAATAAAGGAAGTACACGGATAACACTACAAAAAACTATATAGCTACTCAACCAAACCATAAAGGAGAGGAGTGAAAACATTACCACCTCTGGAACCAAGAGCTCACTAGCCAATGATGGAGAAAGAGAGCTTGAACAATCACCACAACTTCAACTGTGATGAAGGGAGGTGTTGTAAAGCCTCAAGCCCCTATTGTAATGGCTTGCTTCACACTAGCTTTATGGACTTGAAAAAGTGTTGTTGCTGCAATGGAATGTTGAAGTGCTTCTTGAAGTGCTTTAGAATAGAGTGAATGCTTAGATATTGAAAAAAGAGATTGTCTAGAGATGAAATGAAATGAGAATGAATGAATTTGAAGGAGAAGGAATAGTTTACCATTTTTGAGGTTGGTTGGTCGAATAGGGACGTTACAAATTGTTCCCAATAGTAAGTGTAATGGCTCTTCCAACTTCAAAAACAAGAATATGTTAGGAATGTAAGTGCATCACACGAACGTCTACGCACTGCATGTGCATCCCCAAAAAATATTCTTCTATCGAAACAAAGGATAGATGCCAAGTCGAAGGAAATTAGCGAGTTGATGTGGAATTTCACCTTTAGATTTGGTTTTCTAAGGTGAGAATGTGTAAAAGGGGAATTTGCGTAAGGGGTGCAAATTTTCTCTTATACATGTGTAAGGATTTTACTATGGCTAAGATGGAATATGATAAATAAGGGGAACTAACTTTGCATTGGATATCTAGCAAAAGAGATGTGTGACACTATATGTGCGTTAAATTGGACCTTTCTGATACCATTAGAAGGTCACCATTAAAATCATACACCTTATTTTACATGGAAAACTTTCTGATCTATTCCTAACAAAGTATTTAAATTCCTTGATCATGATATGATTTCTACCTAATCCTTATTTTATGTTGCCAACAATTTCCCTCTTCTATTTGATCTCTCATATTATATTTTAATTTATCTAACCATTTTCCCATAAAATTAACCATTGGGTTGAAATTTATTATTCTCAACATTATTAATTCTGAATTTTTTTTCAATAATTCTCTTCTAACTCATCAACTCACATTAGTCCACATTCATTGAGTGTGGGAATTTGATGGTATGCCTACTTAGTTGACTAGGTGGACTACTTAATAGAATAAGCCATCAAGTATATTTGTCAATTTATTTGCATATATGGCTACCAACTGGCTATTTTTACCATCATGCATATAAGGCAACCACCTCAAATCTCTACCATGTCACCACTACTATTAAATTTAATCCTTATGTTTCTACTTTGCACATGTGAGTGGCTCAACTCCACCATAAAAAAAAATATTGACAATCACTCTAATAGTGTTGTACATATTAAAGCTATATTACATTAGCTAATAACGAGAGATTAAACTTCTCAATAATTTTCTCCAGGTATCAAAAAATTAAATATGGTCATCATCATCTCCAGGAATGTTTTCATGCTTTGCAATAGTTCCTCAAGGTTATTCCTTTCCATCTTTCCTCTTCTTAGTGAGGCTTATGTGATTAATTTCCCTTTATTTCTAACCTTCAAAAAACTATATTTATGGTAGCTAATGAAAATGCCCCTTGCTATGATGATTTTCCTTGTGAATTGTATAAATTTATTTGGGACTATGTTAAGGATGAACTAAATAAATTCTATCTTGTAGCATAGCATTCTAACTCCTTAGAAAAATTTATTTATAAAAAAATATAAAATATATGCCCAAATCTAGAGATCCAACTTGGATATCAAGAACTAGAGACCAATTTTCTTGATTAATCTCTCCCATCAAATCATTTCCAAAGAACTTGCAGTAGAACTTTATAATCTCCTTCCTCAAGTTTTGCATCATAAGATGTTTTATTTTATCAAATTTAAATTTATTCTAGATAATATCATTGTAGTGTGGAAAGGAAATTAATGGGCCTAACAATCACATCAATAGGCCATTTTCATGAATATTGATTTATCTAAGGCCTATGATCCTATTCAGTGGCCTTTTGTCTTGACTATGCTTCAAGATTTAGGATGTGGTCCTTAACTTATTTAGTCTATTTATATGTTATTATTAGATACCTTAACTTGTTTCACCATTAATGAACATTAATCCAATGGTTTTGGCTTCTTTATATCTATCCACAAAGAACTCAATTTAGCTTTTGATCTATAGGTCTTAGCTATTAAAGGTTTTGAGTACCTTCTCACCTATTATTTTTCTTACGCTCTAGCTAAATGTATTTATATAACTAATTCTTCATCTTAGATTGTTAATGGGAATTTTTTTATCATTCATTCCTCACTCTCTTGGAAGACGAAAATAATATCAAGCATTATGTTCAATGCTTGTAATTTTTCTACAAAGCCTCAAGATCAACTATTCAATGTAAAAAGACTAAATATTAGATATAATCCTTCATTACAAAAGCCTCCTTGGCTTAATACATATATTTATAAATGTATTGAGCATGACAAAAAAATCTATTTTTTTGGAACTTTTATCCTTTCAAGATTCTCCTATAGATTTATGTCAAGTTGTGCTTGCTTGAATTGAGAAGAAATTAGATTATTGAATTTTAAACTTTTACTTTGGTTAGAAAGTTTCAAATTTTCTCAAATATTTTTGCTACCACTCATGTCTACTATTATTCCTACTAAATTCATTCTAAAGACTCTTATTTGAAATAAAAAAAGTTTCTTTTATATTTCATTTGCTCTTCCTTAGATAATCATAATTATTTGTTAGAATTGTGAAACAAGCACAAAACCACAAGCCACAGGATCAAACAATAAATAAAGACACCTTCTATGCAAGAGATTTGCAAACAATATATGCAATATTCCTCAACAAGAAAAAGATACAGAAGAGACTTTCAAGAAGATATGAAAGTCCCAAATAATATGTGAGAGATATTTACAATGATGGTTGAGTGCTTATAAGAGCAAAGCCCTAAATGAGAAAGGGATTAGATCATGATAAGTATCAACATCACATGGGATGAGACATAATGATCTAATATTAGCTCAAATAATAAAGCATTAAAACACTCCTAAGTTTAGCTTAAGTGCACAAGAATAAATTAGATTAATAATCAATTAAATATTAATTAATTATCAGTTAATGTATGATAACTCTAACACCCCCTATTAAGATGAACTTAGGGAGTAGCTAAAAACCATAAAAAGAATGCATGATGGGTCCCAAAAAACAAGGATAAAAAAGGTACCCATGTACAAAAAAAAGATCTCTATAATGCGGAGAAATAGAGAAAACCTCATGGGAAAAACTCCACTCCAAAAAAGAGATGAAAGCCAAGTGAAGGACTAAAGAAGCCTCCAAACAAGGCAAGGTTGTCCCAAAAAATAGGAACATGTAGAACATCACAGAAGCACTTAGAAGCTATTGATTATTGTCGAATGAAGATTGGTAAAGTGTTGAAATGAAGTGTTGAGAATTATTGTTCACATGGGTTAGAATAATAATGTGTGCTACAATAAAAGTGAGTTGTTGTTATAGCTCACGTAGTTAATATTTTTTATATTATGAGTTTTTTTAACAACTCATATATTTAGGAGTTTGTTTATTTGTTAGTCATGAGTTGTTATAGGACATTCCTATAACATAGGAAATACAAGTCCTATATGTATGTAATATCTATTGAATGAAAATCAGAAGAAAAGTGCATTATTCTATGCAGCTTCATTTGTCTCTGACCATATTTTCTAACATGGTATTAGAGCAAGAGATTAGGGAGGTGGTAGAGGAGATGAATGCGCCTATGGAAATGCTCGACCATTTTTTTGTTGAGGAAACCTAGTTATTAGGTGTTTGAGATTTAGAGAATAGTGTTGTGGGCGGTGTGTTGGATAAAATGTTTCAAAGTGTGGGATCTATAGAGGAATAGAAGGATATTATTCTATACATCTCCATTCACATTGAACGTGAAATGTAGGTTGTTGGCATCAAGGGTGCGGAGATCTGAAGTCAATATTGGTAGTTGGCATTGTTTCATCAAATTTGTCTTCATTGATAGATAATGTGGAAGTACTTTGGGCTGGCCTTCACCAAGTGTGTCCAAGCTATCTCTTGCTAACACATTATTTCAATGGAATGAGTTTTGGAAAAGTTGAATATCATTTTGATATTAAGATCACAGTATGTGTTGCGCTTCTTCACTGCTAAATTGGTTGTTGGAGGTACTAATTATTTGATTTGTCAAAGAAGAACAATATCAAAATTCCAAAAGAGTTGGTTGTGTTGCGATCTACCATGCTTTATTTGTGCTGATTATTTGTTTAAGGGAAATCATATTTGAGAGTTGTGTGGCCCATCCTAGTTTCGATATATAGGTGATAGCATCTTGATATCATGACGTGAACTAGTTTTTAATAGCCTCATCATGTATATTTCTTCTTATTAGGCCAGTTTGATCAATAGAAAATTCTTCTAACATGGTTCATAAGCTCAAATCGTTGCACATGGGGAATCATTGTCAACACATCCATTATGAACTCCTGACCATCGTGAGATAGTTGCAATTTGTGAATAGAATTCATGAGCTCTTCTATTATTCATGTGTCATGGAATGCTCAACATGATTCTTATTATAAGAATCACAACTGTCATGCACTAAATCTCAATCAAACAATTTATAGTTTGGAGATTCCAGCTACGCAGATTAATCGATTCTTCATTAAATTCATCTAGAAAAAGATTAATACCTCAATTTAGAAGGACAAATGGATTTGAATCCTACTGGAGTAATGACTGGTTTGATGATATATCTATTTTATTTGATTGATTTTGAAGACATCAAGATTAGAGGATCTTGTGGGTGTAATATTTTACTGTCAAAACTTTGTAGAAGGATGATTAGACCATTGAATTTGTATTAGAAGTTAAAGTGAAGTCAAGTATATTTATGTAAATTCATCAAGTAAGATTCTATAGATTGAGTTCTCAAAATATATAATGAGTTTTTTATTTTCTGTTAAAATTTTAAAATGTCAAAAATGATTATTGTAATTGGGTGCACTCTTGCTTGTACGTGACATCCATTTTGTGAGGAGAATTATAAAATTGAACTTCAAAGTTGAATTTTCTAATTAAGTAGCAATCTTATTGGAGGATGGAGGCATCAAAGCTCTAAGGTCAATCAACGTCCTTTCGTCAGTCACCAATGACGGGGTCAATTATCAGCTTTGGTGGCATTTCAATCTTATTCTTTTTAGTGTTCCTGGTTGTGTGAATAATTGGAAATCTCACATTGTGGGGGAGAATAATACACAATGTCCCATTACCAATTGGTGTTATATATGTGATTTTTTTCCGTCATAGACAAGCATAGTGGCGAACAAAAGCACTAGAGTAAGTTCATTAATGTACAATCATAGTGGCAAACAAAAGCACTAGAGTAAGTCAATTCATGGATCTTGAAAGGGTTTGTGGGAGGATCCAAAAAACCACATTAGGTGGATAGTTGGTGGGTTCCTGTTCATGTCCAAGTTTGTGGTAAGCCTGTGAAAAAACCGTGAAAGGTTGATGGGAGGTTCATTTCTTTTGAATCAAGATTGAATGAGCCATAAGAGTTGGTATAATGCAGTTGAAAGTGTTAAGGTGGAGAATGTGGACATCATCGATATTGTAAATAGTTGTATAGGAGAGCAACTGATTACAAAGGTCCTTTAACTATCAAACTTCTTGGAAGTATGGTTGAACGGTGATAAGTTCACTAGAAGTGAAAGCAGGATAAGTTCTCGTATGTAGGTGATCATGTGCAGGAAGATCCAGATAGCAATATGCAGACCTAAAAGTATGCATAGGAATACGATTCTATTTCCAGGTTGTGTGATGATCTTTCTCTCCATGTTCACACTAAGGAGGGGTGTTGGGAATTATTTTTCACATGGGTTAGAATAATAATGTGTGCTACAATAAAAGTGAATTGTTTTTATAGCTCATGTAACTAATATTGTTTGTATTATGAGTTGTTTTAACAACTCATATATCTAGGAGTTTGTTTATTTTTTAGTCACAAGTTGTTATAGGATGTTCCTATAACATAGGAAATACAATTCCTATATATATGTAATATCTATTGAATGAAAAGTGGAAGAGAAGTGTATTATTCTGTGCAGCTTCATTTTTCTTCGCCCATATTTTGTAATATGAAGAACCTCCTCTGAAACAAAGGATGATCAGGATCAAGATAACAAGAATCTACATGAGTTCCCTCAATGGCACTACTCGAATTAGATCGCAAACAAAGGAAAAACATCTAGAAATCAAAGATGCAAATATCAAGAACAAGGAGACTATATTGCATGAGTGGCCCTAATGACACTACTGAAATAAGATGGAAAACAAAGGAAAACATTTGGAACTTGAAGATATAGGTGGTACATGAATCTGCATGAGTGACCCCAACAATACTACTCAACATGCAAGATGGAAGTCAACAATATAGGTACCAAATAGTCTAAAGAACATTGATCACGAGAGAGACAATAATATGCATGAGTGTCCTCAATGACACTACTCAAGTCAAATGGGAAAAAAAGGAAAACATTTGCAACTCAAAGATACAAACAATACAAGTACCAAAAGTCTCTTATCAAATGAAAAATGAAAGGTCACCTCCAGAAATAGGAATGTAAGAACGTACGTATGGTAAATGATCCTTCTTACTGAAAATGCAAGTAACCAGATGTTGATGTACACTACATCTCAAAGTACATAGGAACAAGAACTAGATACATAGATCACTCGAACACGAACCAAGGAAGCCTTAGCACCAACAATAGAAAACCCACCATAATGCTGAAAAAGGGAGAGCCATGAAAGGAACATTGAATCAAATCCAAAACAAGGATCATACACACCACAACAGTGAGATGGATAAAACAACCCTTGGTTATTCTATTCAAGGTTTAGATATGCAAGTAAAATGGAGAGACATGAGCTCAAAATTTTCTTCTTAAATCAAATGTTAGTACTGTTATACAACATTAAACCTCCATGAACTCAAAACCTATCAAAGACTGACTCAAAACCTAAGTTGCACTTATCTCTAGACGCATCAGACTTTACAAATTGCTTTGCAACTTCACCAAGACTCAACAAAAGGTTATCTAACTTGCTACCCCTGTACCTCTGGCCTTGAATCCTTCTTATAGAGAATGAAAGAGTAGACAAGCATCGGGCCAGAGAGTACACATGTCATCAACCAATTGGCACACCTGGAAAAGAGTTGATGCAACCATAAAAATCACTAGAAACCTATGCCAAGATTGCCATTAAAGTAGAACTGGAAACCACCGCAACCACAACATCTGACCTATTAATTGAATTGTACTAGTAAGCATCCTTCCCCCCATTAAAACTCACCCACGCACTACACAAAATGGCTCCAACCATACTTTGACCCAGACTTTAAATTCCAATCATCGATCCTTCAGTTGAATCAAACCATTGAATGACTCCCTTCAAAAACTAGCTAACACAAACACCAGTGTGGAAGAAAATGTCCCATCACACCATACACTGAGAAATAAATCCACGTGGTGGTTTCCCGCGATATCAGAATCCTTCAATTTTTGATCGTGCGATGGCAGGAAATTGTTGATCTTGAACATCGGTGATCTCGTCCCTTCAACACAGTCATTGGCCTTACCAATAACTATGGAGCATCTTTTTCACTGAGATTAAAACATCTCCATCAATTTGCAGCACATGCATCTCACAAAATATTTAGTAACCCACTAGGTATGTGCAGAATCATCATAGAAAAAACATGCCCTTAAGTGGCAAAAAATTTAGAAAAATCAGTGTTAGGTAACTTGACGTAAAAATTTGAATAAGTTATCTATATTATTTCAAAAATATGTAACAATAGAATATGTATAAAATTGAATGTAGTTTCTAAACTACTAGGTTTATTTAAAAATAAATAAAATCTATTTGGTGAAAATTTGAAATTTCAATGCAGTAGTACTTAAATTTTAGGGAAAAAATAAGAAGTAGTTAATCGTCCTAACCAGCCTAACCATAATAAAATGATAATATTGTTTTATAAGATTTTATATATAATTAGAGGACTCATGTCCCAATGTGATGCATATTTTTTTGTAATTTTTTTCCAAGTAAATAATTAATTATGAATTTTTCATTACAACTTTTGAAACATATAAAAAATTGTATGTCTGACCACCTTAACTTGGTCAAAAATTCATGAAATTTATTTTTTCTTTTTTTAATCCTATAGTATGTGAAACATAGAATGTGACACATGTTTCAAATTCAAAAAATGTGATATTGTTTGAAAGTTATAGATGTGTTTCAATCAGCCTATCGATTAGGACTTTAGCCGTAATTTTAATAGAAAATGAATAATAATTATTTATTAAATTCAAATTAAAGCATAATTTATATTGGTGGAAAGCTGAGAATCTCCTCTAAAAACCCTTTTTGTTTCATCAATTTTGGGTAAAAAAAATGTCATCAGCCACATACCTTACAAATACCCATAATATTGCCACTTTTTGGCCCACCATGATCTTGCACATACCCCACTCTTTTACTCCTTTAGCTTCATCGTCTAAGACATGTGGTAGTCACCAACGATATCGCAATCCTTCAATTCCCGATCATGGGATGGTGGGTGACCATTGATATCTGATGGAAATTAATCGACATCATAAAAACTTATCTCCATTGGCCCCACCAAGGAAGAGACACGTGGCGCTAGCCTGTGATATCACGATCTTGTAGTTTTGGATCACAGGATGGCGGGAATGACTAGGATGCGGCCAGACTCAACTCCTAATCTCCACCGCAGATCTTTTTGACTTGACCTATTGCCCTAATTCCTTAGCTTGATGTTTGATCATTTAATGAATTTCCATGGCCATATCAAATATTTCATTTTAAATGTTTTTTCTATGGAAGTAATGAAACATTTAAAATACATCACTTAAAATTTCCACGGGCCCCACCTTTTACATGTGGTGACATCTCGCTACTTCATGATAAATAAAAAGTGAGCACCTTTCGATTGCTAAATAGTAGGCAAGCCATTTGATCAAAGGGAAATTGATCAATGGTCGTACGAACCTCATCCCCCAGGGGGGACACATGGTGCTCACTAATGATATCGCAATTCTACGATTCCTGACCATGGGATGGTGGGCAACCGTTGATATCCAAAGGCACATGATCAACACTAACGCAAACACCATACTTCTACAAAATATAACCTTTATTAATAGGACAGAGGGGGCATTACTATGCTGATGGGACAACAATGGCATAAGTTGTTTTTAAATGATGAAGCACATGGTTGGCCTAGACCTAGGGAAAATAAAACCTGTGGAGGCTGCAAAAATTAAAACTGAAGGAACCAAAGTCTTAGATGAAATGATGGGGCACAAGTTGTTTTAAGACCCTTCAAAAAGATAACGTCCAAATAGAACCTCAACCAGGGTGGAAAACAAACACTATGAAAGACCAGTTGACACCGAACAGGGTAGAAATAAAACATAAGGAGCAAAATTTTGAAGCTCCAACAATGGCTCCAGTTGGGGATTTGGATTTAGAATCTTAGGTGGAGTAGACCAAGAGGCATAGATGACCAAAAAGGAATTGTTCAGAAAAAACAACCCAAACCACGCACAAGATATATACAATATATACAGACCTAAACTACTGTTCATGGAAAAGAATACTTCAGGTGAAGTATAACTTCAAGAACTATCCATGAATTGGCAATTCAAGAATATCCCTTGCCATGTCTTAGAGGAAGTAAGAATCTTCACCCCACTTCCTATTAATAAAAAATGGACCCAACCAGATTGCATCAAATTTGCCATGTTTCCCTTTATCTTCTAATCTAGCATTCCACATTAAAACCAAATCTCCATCTTTGAAATTTCTTACAGTTACCCTTTTGTCATATAAATTCTTTACTTGCAACTACAAATTTTTATTTCTTTTTTGAGCTTCCCTCCTGGTTGCATCCAATTCTATAAGAGCTTCCACTCTCAGTTTCATCTCATCGTCAATTTCATTGTCATACATCTGGAAAAAAATATACATTTCCATTAAATTATTTTGGGGCAACCTGGCATTGATCCCATAAACCAAGTCAAATGGGGCACAACCTATAGCCTTCTTCACAGTTACCCTATCTTCCTAGACTGCTAATCTTAGTTTAGAATCCCAAGCCCTTTTATTCTGATCCAGGATTCTTTTAATGACCTTCATCAAGATTTTATTACTTGATTATGCCTGTCCATTTCCCTGTGGGTGATATGGTGATGAATAAGAAATTTGGATGCCATGCTTTTCACATAATTTTGTGTATTCTTCAAATTGAAAACACATTGCATTATTTGATACAATCCTTTATGGACACCCAAATCTAGTCAATATATTGCTCATCAAGAAGTCAATTACTACTTTACTAGTAGCTTTCTTTGTTGGAATTGCTTCCGCCCACTTGGTAAAATAATCAGTAGCCACCAATATCCATGAGTGGCCTCCACTAGACTTACATGTTATCTCTCCTACAAAATCAATACCCCACTGCTGGAATGGAGCTTGTACTACAACTAGTTTTAGAGGCAAGTTACCAAAAAATTTAACTTACCATAGAAACATTGACATGCATCACATGTATCCACTAATTGGTGTGCATCCTTAAAAACTGTAGGCCACCAAAATCCAAGCCTCATTATCTTATGTGCATTTTTTTTAGCCATATAATGCCCTCCACAAACTCCACCATGCATCTGACTCAAAAGTTCTTTTGCTTGATCTTGGTCAACACACTTTAGCATGACACCTTCACCATTTCTCCACTAGAGCTTTCCATATATAATAACATTCTTGATAGCATGTAACTTTAATGTCCTTTTCTCATTTTCACTTAAATCGTCATGACATTTCATCCTTTGCAAATAATAAATCACATCTTTGTACCACTCAGAATGTTCCATATCACATATGTGTGATCTATTCTCTTCTTCTAGCAGATTTATCTGATTTACTTCCATATTACTTTGGGCCATGAGCTTGGCCAATCCTTGACCTCTCACCAGTTTAGTAATCTGGACCTCAATGTTGAATTCCTAGATCCTATTTATCCATCTACACCTTCTTCTTGACACTTCTTGTTGTGTGAATATGTCCTTAATAACAGCATTAGGCACATAGGAAATTACAGTAGCTCTCATCAAATAAGGCCTAAAACCCTTTACTGCTTTTACAATGCATATGCTTGTTTTTCATTTATATCATACCTGAGTTCTACAACTTGTAAAGATTTGCTAAAAAAGGCTACAAGCTGTTCAAAACCCTCTGCATTCTTTTGTAACAAGACAACTGCAATTGTGTGGAATGAAGCAAATGAGAAAATCTGCAAAGTTTTGAAAAAATTAGGGGTTCTTAACATGGGAGCCTCCTTTATTGCTCGCTTAATGGCTTGGAAAGCCTGCACGGACTCCTTGCCCCACTCAACTTTGGCTCCTTTCTTGAGAATTTTGGAAATAAGGTGAACTGTCTCAGCAAAATTTGTCACAAACCTCCTTAAGAAGTTTATTTTCACAAAGAAAGATTGTATTCCTTTGACATTTTTGGGTTGTGGAACTTTATCAATTGCAATTACCCTCTCTAGATCAATTTTTACTCCGTCCTTAGAAATAATATGTCCCAATAATTTTCCCTCTAGTACTCTGAACACACATTTCTTTGGATTCAAAGAAATACCATACTCCAAGGCGCTAATGAATATCTTCTCCATATGCTCACAATGATCCATTTCCCTTTTAGGATATGTTGTCAAGTCATCTTGATAGATCACCAAAAACAAGTTAATGAAATATGAGAACGCCACATCCATGCCTCTCTAAAAAGTAGCTCCTGCATTTGTTAGACCAAATGAAATTCTTACATAGACATATGTTCCCCATGGTGTGGTGAAAGTTGTCTTAAACTACTCAGAATCCTTGACCATAAGCTGGTTATAGCCAGAAAAAGCATCCATCATAGACATTAATTCACAGCCTGTCACCCTCTGCAACATGGCTTCCATATTGGGTAATGGATAATTGTCTTTTAATGGCGACACATTCAAATTTTTGAAATCTACACATAATCTGATGTCTCCATTTTTCTTCCTTACAGGTACCAAGTTTGACACCCAGGACGAATGTTTGATTGGCTTGATGATTTATGCATCCCTTAATTTCATTAATTCTTCTTGCATTTTGGGGGCTAAAGTGGGATTAATAGGCATCTGCTTTTGTCTGAATGGCTTGGCGTCATCACGCAAAGGAATCTCATGTTGGAAGAGATCTTCCCTGTATGCTTTAAGATCATCATAGGACCAAACACATGCCTAAACTTCCTTAGTAAATCAATCAACATCTTTCTTACCTTTGGTGACATTTTCTTCCCAAAATACACCTTCTTTGGGGTTACTTCTGTTCCAAGATTTATTTCTTCCAAGTCATCAGGATGGGAAGAAATGCGACCAACCTTTGTCTTATCTTGATTATCAAATACTCTCTCTAGCACAACTAGACCTTTGGGAATTGTGTTTTTCTTCAACTAAATGACCTCATTTCCAAAAATGGTATCCTTACCATCAACATTTTCAACAAAATCTCCAAAGTCAATTTCTTGATTTTCATACTCTCCCACACAATTCAAGAATCTTAGCACATCATCATCATTATCAAAGACTTGCCAATTTTTTATGTTATCAAGAACAGATGGCCTAGTTTGCACCTCGACCTTTGAAATTCCAGCATAAGATATATCATTTGGTATTAATGCAATATTAGCTAATAGGTCTACCACCTTATTCTGACCTCTCTCCATCCATTCTATGCCAAATGCATCAAAGCTCTCTAATTCATCCCAAACAACATTCCTATACTGTTTCAACCTCTTGTTCTTTGATACATACTTGGACCTAACCCAGGAAACTACAAGCTCAAAATCCCCAATTGCCTAGAGCTTCTTAATCCCATGTTTTGCAGCCAATCTCAATCCCAATAACAGGGCTTCGTACTCTGCAACATTATTGGTACACTCGAATAACATAGTGAAAGAGAACCTAAATTTCTTTCCACTTGGTGATCATAACAAGACACCTGCACCAAAGCCTTCCTTTGAACTTGCACCATCAAAGTACATAACCCACAAGTCTTCAGATTCTAGCAATTGTTTTACTTCTGTGTCAATCAATGCAGTAGACTTATCACAATCGTTAGGGAATTTCTCAACCCTAAATTCATCTATACCACTCTCAATGTAACATATCATGTTTTCAATTGGGCCATGCTCAATCATATGAGGTACTTTTGATTCCCTTTCAATTTTGATATATTTACCATCAATGGAGAAAGTAGCAAATGACAAATCACATTGCATGTTACTCCCCATTGATGCACTCCATTTTCTTGACAAAAGCACCCCAAAATGAGGTGGGATGTCTGCAACTAAAACTATCATGATTAATTCCTTATCAGGGTACTGAGTCAATTTATAAGGCAATGCTCTGATAGTGCCAATAAATGGCACTTCTCTTGAATCCATAGCATAGCATTTACCTTCAGTAGTATCTACTGTTAAGCCCAATGCCTCCATTATTTTGAATGGCATAACATTATTTGATGCCCCTGAATCTATCATACAGTTCCTCAAAATCCTCCCATTTATATCCACACTCAAGAAAAAGGGAGTTGTATTTTCAAGGTGCATGTTAGTGGAATTTCCTAAATATACAGGAGGAATTTGTGACACAATTCCCTCCATTTCCTTTTCTTCTTTTCTAGTTCCTTGTTCAGTTTTATTACCAACAACATCTATGATCCAAGCTATCATTTTTTCTTTGTGTTCATTTATTCTCATCATTTCTAACAAAGGTACAGTTACTTTGACCTGAGAAAACACATGAAACATATCTACAGGTGTATATTTAGGCAGATTAGACATCATACCTTCACCATTTTCCCTTTTCTCCTGCTGACTACCTCCTCCTAGCTTCCTTTGCTTCTTATCTTCTACAATAGGTTCAACTACCTTTGTAATCACCCTGATCTTCATCAGTGACGCAGTCACATCTTCCCGAGGCTTTGGAGTTTCATTCTTTTATGTCCAAACCTTATCATTCTTAACCTCTTTGACTTTCACAACATCTTTTTTGTTGTCAACCTTAGCTTCTTTGTTTTTATCCTTTTGTTCTTTAATAAATAGGCCAACAGGTTTACCTTGTTCACCACCCACAGTTCTATTTCTTAATTGAAGTAAACTTCTCATTCAGGTAGCCATTTCTTTAGTCAATCTTACAATCTCTTCTTCTGATGGTCTCCTTAAAGACACTGAATCTTCAGCCTATTCCATATTGCAAGCATTATGATCAAAATCACCTTCCTCATCAGAAAAGATTTGTTGATGATACATCTCATTTCTTTGCCTCTAATTTTCCATAACATTTTCCTGTACTTCATCATCAGAGGAACATTCTGCCTCATCAACCTATGATCTTGTTATATAAAAATCCACATCATTCTGCTCATATTCTAACGTTTAATCATGGACATCCTCTTCCCCTTCTTCAGCAACAAGCAACTGAGCAATACCACAATAATTTTGATCATGATGGTGTTCACACACTTCACACCATGGTATGTCTGCTACTAGATTCACTGAATGTTTCAGCAAGGGGTCTAGCGTATGCTAGTCAGTTTTAGGCTTTTGGCTAGGCAAGATTGGTTTTCCATCTTTCCAATTTGTATTATAAGGATAATTTTTCAATATGAGTGGCCTATGATTCTTATTATAGGGTTTCCTTTCATGTCCTATACCTTTCTCTTGCTTAGCAACAGTCTGCTTTATGTCTTTTAGAGTATTATAAACTTTTTCCCACTTTTCATCATCCTTAGGCTTTGCAGCTCAAATCTTCTCAATCTTATTCTTAGGATTTTTTAAAAGTGCAGGTTCTTCTCTCCTACCACACTTCACAAAAGCTCTTTTGTTACTTTCAATATTTATAGCCACCCTAAATGCATCCCTCATAGTTTGAGGGTCCTTATCTCTAAGAAGATATGCCATTTTAGCATCAAAAGCATTGAAGTATGTAGTTAAGAAAACATTTTCATCAAGCTTTAAAACCTGAAGTAATTTATACATTGCTTTTTGAAATCTTAAATTAAACTCTGTCACAGGCTCATTCAATGACTTCTTGATGTTATTAAATTCATTTAGCATAAAACTAGTATTAGTTTTATCACCATATTGCTCCTTGAAACACTTTTCAAACTCATCCCATGAACCAATACTAGCATTAGGTAGACCTCTATACCAATCCCTCACATCTTCTACCAGAGATTGTACAAACAATTTCATTACAACATCTTCATATTATACCTCATACTCATTCAACATATCTATAAAATCTTTCAAGTGTTCCTCTGTTGTTGCAACATTATTGCCAACAGACTTATTCATCTTTTCTCTCAAATCTTTAGGGATGGGATTCAGATAACCAGGAATACCATGAAACAATAATGGCCTATACCTTTCCAACTGTATAGGTCATTGCTGAAATAACCCCTCATTCTTTTGAGGATCAAGACCAGACCCTACATCTTGTACTTTAGAACCATCCTGATTTGGATTTATAGACCTATTTTCATGAGTCTTCAGCCTAGAGTTATTTATGGTGGGGTCTGGATTAACTTTAGGACCGCCCTTTAAAGAATCTTGGTGACTTGATGAGGTGGCGGATTGTGCAGCCTCATCCATGTTTAACATCTTTAGGAAACTTAGTTTCCTCTTCATTTCTACATTTGCAGCCTCAATTTCTGCCCTCTCCAACTCTTTTGTTAGAGCTTCATTCTCCTTTTTAGCCTTTTCTAAGGCAGATTCTATTTGCAATGACACATGTGGTTGAAGATCTTGTTAAGTGGAATGGGGAATCACTTTCTCATTTATTTTGACCCCCAACTTTTTGCTTTCCCTTATCTAAAACAGGCTTACTTGGTTGAGACCTAACATGATTTGAGGGCTTCAGGTCAACAAGCTTGGGTTGGACATCAATGTGGCATATTGGGTTTTCTTCAAACATAGGCTTTGTTCCCCTATTATCAATCCTCTATACAACCGAATCCTCAACACTTGGTTTAGGCTCTTGTTGGTTCAGAAACTTCATGCTTTTCAACTGTCTCATCAACCTATCCCTCTTTATCATGACATTTCTCAACTCTGCTTCTCTTTCTTCTTCTCTTTTCCTCCTGAGCTTAGCTTGCTTTTGGATTTCTCTCCTAAAAGAATTAATATCTCCAAAAATGTCATCAGGGTCAGGCAAAGTCACATCAGTACTTGATGTATCACTTAGGTCTATTAAATTGACCTCTTCCAATACATGTTCAGACAATAAAGAGTTTACATCATTTTCAGCAGGAGGAGGAGGCACATCACTAGTGCATTCTCTATGATGGCTTCAACTTCTACTCCTACTTCTCTTTTTAGCATATTTGACACTAACAATCGCTTAATTTTGACATGTCATATCTTCTTGAACCAGTGTATTAAATAATGCATCAAAAGATCCACAACTATCTAAATCTGAACTTCTAGACACTCAACTTCTAGACACCTTTTCAAGATTCTCAGGGATAGGGTGTAAGAAATTACTTGTACCTTCATGTATAGGGTCCTATGATGCGGGAGCAGATTCTGGTCTTTTCTTTATCCAGTCCTTCTTCATTTTGGGAAGTCCACCTTCCAATCTCTGTTCCGGGTGATTCCTCATGAATGACCTAGTGTTCATTCTTCATACTAGTCCACAATTTTTCCACTTATAATAATATTTTGCAATAAAATGCACATTGGTGCAGAGATTTCAGATTCGCCACCCAATTAGCTTGGGAATACCGAATACCCTAAGGCACATGGTGGAGAATGAAAATTTTTGGAACCTCGTACTATCAACACACAAAAGTGCTTTATAGAAGAAGTGGACAAACTTAAGACAAAATCTTAGGCTCAACCTTTAAATCATAGAAATACTATGACAACTCTATGCAAAATGGACAACTGACACACTGACAAGAAATATTAAAGCTAATTCCCCAGCGGAGTCGCCATCTTCTTGGTTTCTCTTTATACTATAACCAGGTTTGTCTCCTAATCTACCTATGGAACTGCCAATCCCAATCAAGGGCAGCTCGAAGGACCTAGACCAACTGACGAGGACTTTAAGAAACCTCCTACACTTTGGGCTCTGCAAGACCCAGAAGGGTGATCCCTTAATATGTTTACAACCTCTGCATTGTTGTTATAAACAACATTAACAATAATAGATGATCTGACCTAATAGCTCAACACAATAGGATAATACTGAAATAAATTGGCTATTTATCAATAACATCAACTACTTGGAGCATGAGACAACTACAATACAAGGTAGTACAATATGGTCATTGATTTGCAATTTGCAGAAAGCTCTAGGAAAAGACAAGCAAATATTGAATCATATGGGTGTATACAACTTAGGCCAGTGCCATACATCTATTGGGCAGGAGTCAAATTTATAAGCATCTAAAGGCATATGATAGATTTAACACATAACATATGGAATCCTTGATGATATTGCATTACAATCTCATCAACATGTATTCTACCTCAATACTACTTACCAAATCCTTATACAGTACATATCCTCCTATAATTCCATTCAAGAATTTTAATTCATTCTTTGAATCAAAGCCAAAACAAGGATCATACACACCACAACAGTGAGATGGATAAAACAACCCTTGGTTATTCTATTCAAGGTTCAGATATGCAAGTACAATGGAGAGACATGAGCTCAAAATTTTCTTCTTAAATCAAATGCTAGTACTGTTATACAATATTAAACCTCCATGAACTCAAAACCTGTCACAGACTGACTCAAAACCTAAGTTGCACTTCTCTCTAGATGCATCAGAATTTACAAATTGCTCTACAACTTCACCAAGAATTGACAAAAGGTTATCTAACTTGCTAACCCCGTACCTCTGGCCTTGAAATCCTTCTTATGCAGAATGAAGGAGGAGACAATCATCGGGCTAGAGAGTACACATGTCATCAACCAATTGGCACACCTGGAAAAGAGTTGATGTGGCCATAAAAATCACTAGAAACCTATGCCAAGATTTCCATTAAAGTAGAACTACAAACCACTGCAACCACAACATCTGACCTATTAATTGAATTATGCCAGTAAGCATCCTTCCCCCCATTAAAACTCACCCACGCACTGCACAAAACGGCTCCAACCATACTTTGACCCAGACTTTAAATTCCAGCCGTTGATTATTCAGCTGAATCAAACCATTGAACGACCGCCTTCAAAAACACACAAATGCCAGTGTGGTAGACAAGGGCCCATCACACCATACGCTAAGAAAGAAATCCACGTGGTGGTTGCCCGCGATATTGAAATCCTTCAATTTCTAATTGCGCGATGGTGGGCAACCGTTGATCTTGAACATCAGTGATCTTGTCCCTTCAACATAGTCACCGACCTTACCAATAACTATCGAGCATCTTTTTCACTGAGATTAAAATATCTTCGTCGATTTGCAAGACATGCATCTCACAAATGCTTTAGTAACCTGCTCTTTTACTCCTTCATCTTCATCGACTGAGACACGTGGTAGTCGCCTGCAATATCGCAATCCTGCAATTCCTGATCACCGGATGGCAAGTGACTGTTGATATCTAATGAAAATTAATCGACAACACACAAACTTATCTCTATCGGCCCCACCAAGGAAGAGACATGTGGTGCTAGCCCGTGATATTGTGATCTTGCAATTTTGGATCACGAGATGGTGGGGAATGACTAGGATGCGGCCAGACTCAACTCCTAATCTCCATCGCAGATATTTTTGACTTGACCTGCTGCCGTAATTCCTTCACTTAGTGTTTGATCATTTAATGCATTTCCATGACCATATCAAATATTTCATTTTAAATGTTTTTTCTATGGAAGCAATGAAACATTTAGAATACATCACTCAAAATTTCCATGGGCCCCACCTTGTACACATGGTGACATCTCGTTACTTCACGATAAATACAAATTGAGCATCTTCCAATTGTGAAATAGCAGGAAAGCCGTTTGATCAAAGGGAAATTGATCAACGGTGTCATGAATCTCATCCCCCAAGGGGGACATGTGGCACCCACCCGAAATATCACAATCCTACTATTCCTGACCATGGGATGGCGGGCAACTGTTGATATCCAAAGACTCATGATCAACGACAATGCAAACACCATACTTATGCAAAATATAACCTTTATTAATAGGAAAAAGGGGGCATTACTAGGCCGACGGGACAACAATGAAATAAGTTATTTTTAAACAATGAAACACAGGGTCAGCCTAGACCTAGGGAAAATAAAACTTGTGAAGGCTACAAAAATTAAAACCGAAGGGACCAGAGTCTTAGACAAAATGATGGGGCACAAGTTGTTTTAAGACCCTTCAAAAAGGTAACGTCCAAATAGAACCTCAACCATGGCAGAAAAATAACACTATGAAAGACCAGTTGACACCAGAAAGGGCAAAAATAAAACATAAGGAGCAAAATTTTGAAGCTCCAACAAGTCGTACAGGCCCTTGTACAAAAAAAAAATTCCTCAGAAGCTCCCAACACCGATTTCGACATTTTGACAGGTGATCTTAAGGTTTTTGGGCCTTCTAAGCACAATGGAAACCTCCCTTTTGGCTCAAAACACACCAAAATTGCAACTACCCTCTAGATTTGGAAACAAAGAAACCACTTCAAAATTCATAGATCTGGCATCAGGAGTCAAAATATGGCGAAACAAAAGCCAAATTTGACTTTCTCGATAGCTTTGGATCCAACAGCGAGGTCCTTTTCACACAAAAATGCTTCAAAAAATTCCCACCTCCAAAATTTACAAAAAAAGAAAAGGGGATTTAGATCTAAAGCCTACAACCCTTGTTTAAGAAGAAAACCTCATAAATCAAAAAGGGGTTCACTGAATCCATGCTCAGATACCATGGTAGAATTGTGAAAGAAGAACAAACCGTGAGCCATAGGATCAAACAATAAAAAAAGACACCTTCTACGCAAGAGATTTGCAAACAATATATGGAATATTCCTCAACAAGAAAAAACTACAGAAGAGACTTTCAAGAAGATATGAAAACTCCAAATAATATCTAAGAGATATTTAGAATGAGGGTTGAGTGCTTATAAAATCAAAGCCCTAAATGAGAAAGGGATTAGATCATCACAAGTGTTGACATCACATGAGATGAGACATAATGATCTAATATTAGCTCAACTAATAAATCATTAAAACATTCCTAAGTTTAGCTTAAGTGCACGAGAATAAATTAGACTAATAATCAAATTAAATATTAATTAATTATTAGCTAATGTATGATAACTCTAACGCCCCCTCCATTAAGATGAATGTAGGGAGTAGCTAAAAACCCTAAAAAGAATGCATGATGGGTCCCACCAAAAAAGGCCAAAAAAGGTACCCATGTACAAACAAAATATCTCTATAATGCAAAGAAATAGAGAAAACCTCATAGGAAAAATACACTCCAAAAATAGATGAAATCCAAGTGAAGGACTGAAGAAGCCTCCAAACAAAGCAACGTTGTCCCAAAAAAGAGGAACATGTAGAACATCACCAAAGCACTTAGAAGCTATAGATTATTGTTGAATGAAGACTAGTATGGTGTTGAAATGAAGAACCTCCTTTGAAACAAATGATGATCAGATCAAGATAACAAGAATTTGCATGGGTTCCCTCAATGGCACTACTTGAATCAGATAGCAAACAAAGGGAAAACATCTAAAAATTGAAGATACAAATATCAAGATCAAGGAGGCTATACTGCACGAGTGCCCCCAATGACACTACTCAAATAAGATGGAAAACAAAAAAAACATCTGGAACTCAAAGATATAGGTGGGTATGTGCAGGATCATTGTGGAAAAAGCAATCCCTTAAGTGGCAAAAATTTTAGAAAAATCAAAGTTAGGCAACTTGACATAAAAATTTGAATAAGTTATCTATATATTTTCAAAAATATGTAAGAATATAATTTTTAGAAAATTGAATGTAGTTTCTAAACTACTAGGTTTGTTTAAAAAATAAAATTATTTGGTGAAAATTTGAAATTTCAATGCAATAGTACTTCAATTTCAGGGAAAAAATAAGAAGTAGGTGTCTGTCTGACCACCCTAACCACAATAAAATGATAATTATTTTTTATAATATTTTATATATAAGTAGAGGACTCATGCCCCAATGTGATGCATTTTTTTTGTAATTTTTTTCCAAGTAAATAATTAATTATGATTTTTTATTACAACTTTTAAAAAATATAAAAACTTGTATGTCTGACCACCTTAACTTGGTCAAAACTTCATGAAATTCAAATTTTCCTTTTTTAATTCTATAGTATGCAAATCATAGAATGTGACACATGTTTTGGATTCAAAAAATCTGATACCATTTGAAAGTCATAGATGTTTTTCAATCAGCCTATCAATCAGGACATTAGTCATAATTTGAATAGAAAATAAATAATAATTACTTATTAAATTCAAAGTAAAGCATAATTTATATTGTTGGAAAACTGAGAATCTCCTTTAAAAACCCTTTTTGTTTCATCAATTTTGGATAAAAAAAATTCATCAGCCACATACCCATCATATTGCCACTTTTTGGCCCATCATGATCCTGCACATACCCAGGTGGTACATGAATCTGCATGAGTGACCCCAACAACACTACTCAACATGCAATATGCAAGTGGAAAATATAGGTACCAAATAGCCTAAAGAACACTAATCATGAGAGAGACAATAATCTACAGGAGTGTCCTCACTGACACTACTCAAGTTAGATGGAAAAAAAAAAGGAAAACATCTGCAACTCACATAAACAAACAATACAAGTATCAAAAGTCTCTGATCAAATAAAAAATGAAAGGTCGCCTCCAGAAATAGGAATGTAAGAATGTCCATAGGGTAAATGATCCTTCTCACCTCAAATGCAAGTAACTAGCCACTGATGTACATTGCATCTGAAATTACATAGGAACAAGAACTAGATACATAGATCACTAAAATGTGAACTAAGGAAGCATTAACACCAATAGTAGAAAATCCCCCATAATGCTGAAAAAGGGAGAGCCGTGATAGGAACATTGAAACTGTGTGAATCCAAGAAGTGTATGTTGAAATAACTTGCAAATAAAAGGTGTGCAAACTAAGGTACACACACATTGGGCATGAATCACTAGGATTCACTATTTTTGTGGAAAGGACACTCACTTGACAAAGGTGTGATGGAAAAAAAAGGTAAAACATCAAACCCACCATGGCACTTTATAGAATAGTGTGAATACGAAAGAAACAATAGGATGTGAAAAACCACCAAAAGATATACACTAGATTAGCACTTTATTTCAATGCATGTACATAATAAGAATGTGCATGAAAACGATTTCTACAATGCCCAAAGAGGACAAAAAATTGGAAGTACATATAGAACAATAAAAATGAGTCATCCCATGCAAATGGAAATTTTCCAGGAGCTAAAATGTCCAAGTAATTCACCAGAGTATAAAACACGAAAACCTAAATAAAATTTACTTGAAGAGTAGTCTAAAAAAATTGCATGGATGGAATTGAAGATCTCTGAAAGATGGTTCCAACACCGCTGAGATCATGAAGAATAGAGAAACTGGTCAAAATTTATGAGCTCAGGACTGAAAATAGCTCCTTTGTCTTCAACAGGTTGTAGAATCCACTAGAAAAAAAATAAAAACAATTAGAAACACACCACTAGAAATCTGGTGGAACCAACTTTCCTACAATACCTTGTTTTCCAAAGAATGATATCATATGCCCAAGTTATGGCCAAAAGAAAAAAAACCCCTTTTAGGCACAAAGGGAGTCAAAGGGGCCATGGTATTGGCATTCGTACCGCTAATGTCATACTAATGCCAACATGATGTCAATGGAATATTCTAAAAATATTCCCTCACTGGTGGAAAAAACACAACTTTCCCTGAAAAATCAAACTTGTTGAAAAACTTCTTTTGATAGCTGGGGAAATGTATAGACACCAAAAAAATTAGGAGCATGCTACAAAAGTTGCACTACCAAAAAACATAGCCCTGTGCCAGAAAAAATGGGACGCTGATTGGAAATTCTAGTAGTCCATGAGGAATTTTGAAGAAAAAACTACAACCAAAAAAGTGTGGGAGGCTAGGAAAAAAGAGTGAGGTTGTCATAAATTTTTGGGAGTCGACAAAAAGAAATAAGGCCACTGGCCACCCAAAAACCACCAACCCCATTGTGGGATGTACACTATCAGTGGCAAGGTACCTTGTGTAACCTATGTTGACAAAAGCATAGACTGACATTTTAAATTTGCCCATGAAAATTAAAAGCATCCGACCCAAAAAATTATTCAAACCTTTCCTTTTTAATTTAATTTTTTTTGTTTTTTTTTTAATTTCTAAAAGAAATTTAATTAAAAACAAGCTGACCTGCGAATTTTTATTTTTCTCAAATGGCATGCAAGAATCTGTACAGGGGTCGTATAGGCCCTAGTACAAAAAAAATTGCCTCAGAAGCTCCTGACATTGATTTCAACGATTTGACATGCAATCTTAAGAATTTTGGCCCTTCTAAGCACAATGGAAACTTCCATTTTGGCTCAAAACACACCAAAATTGCAGCTACCCTCTAGATCTGGAAACAAAGCAACCACTTCAAACCTTCATAGATCTAGTGTCAAGAGTTGAAATCTGGGGAAACAAAATCCAAATTTGACTTTCTCGACAACTCTAGATCCAATGGCAAGGTCCTTTTCACACA
Organism: Sequoia sempervirens; assembly: GCA_007258455.2. NCBI lineage: Eukaryota > Viridiplantae > Streptophyta > Pinopsida > Cupressales > Cupressaceae > Sequoia > Sequoia sempervirens. The sequence continues at coordinate 162,247,760 of VDFB02168118.1, forward strand.
CAAATGCTTTGAAAAATGCCCACCTCCAAAATTTGCAAAAAAAGAAAAGGGGATTCAGATATGAAGCCTACAACCCTTGTTGAAGAAGAAAACCTCATAAATCAAGAAGGGGTTCATTGAATCCATTCTTTGATACCATGTTAGAATTGTGAAACAAGCACAAAACCATGAGCCACAAGATCAAACAACAAACACAGGATGAATAGATACTAGTGTGTATTAGTATCAAACCTAGGAGGGCAATCCTAATTAATGTGTTTGTAGATAGTAGTGTGTATTAGTATCAAATAGAGGATGAATAGATAATTCTCCTCAAATGTTGGATAGATACAACATCTTGAATATTTGGCTAACCTTCATAGCAGTTGATGAGAGGCTCAACGATACTTTCAAATAAATCATTTTATGTTTAAAAGACTTGTTATTTTTGTTAATTAACATGACTGGCGGTAGACTATAGACTAATATATTTACTTACTTTTCCTTATGTTTGGCTAATTTAGTAGATATATTTGAGGTAATGGTTTATGTTAAATGTGTTGCTTTTGTGATAATGTTGATGAGATAATTATATATTTTTAAACTTTTACTGCCATAATTGGTATCCTTTTCTTAAGGGTTTTATTATGGGTATTTAAAAGGCTCATGATGAAGTTAAACTCCATGTTTAATCAAGAAAGATAATCATGCCATTGATCGACCTAGATGGATGATGAATCACTCAAGTCCAAATTAGCTTCTTTGTAGTCGATTTGGGAACTTCTAGTCCAAGCGCCGATATGGCATATTTCTCTATGTATATTCTCAGTCATGTTTTAGTTTAGTTTTAGTTTTATTTAAATCTTTATTTCAAATGCCTTGAATCTTGGCAGTTACATGCCATGTCAATTCAATAAGGATATAGTTATAAATATCCATGTTTTGGTTTTAGATAGAAGTTAGATAATTTTCAGCTAAGAAATCTTGTAATGGTTACAATACTTTGTTCTGCTTCCTGATTTGATCAATCTGAATGAAGAAAAGAAGTTAAATTGAATTATTGTGTTAAGAGGTCTTACCTGAGGAAGAGCAAGGCCCGCTCAACCAAAGGAGCTGATCTTATTTGGTATTTTCTGAGTTTATGTTATTTTTGTTCACTAATATTGAATATGAATTGTTAGATGTTAAAACTAGAATGTTAAGTTAGTTTGAAATGCTTTCAAAAATTGTGGTTGAATCACTCTTAAGTTTAGTTTATCATAATTAGTATGGTTTGTTAGATTAATCATAAATTTTATTGAGATAATTAGTTTTAGATGTTGTTTGTAAGAATTAAGTTTAGTGATTATCTGTTAAAGTTAAATTGAAGCAATGATAGGAATTTATGGAAAGATGGAATTGAAGTTTGTTGGAAATATGTTCATTGAAAGTACTATTTATGTTTTCTAGATTAATTATTATTTCTTTGCAATTCATTTATTTTCTTTAAAAATAGTATTTATCTTCCAGCAAGTCTTAAGATAGATCTCTTTCGAAGTATATTAGAATTAAATTTAGATTTTGAATTCTAGATTAAGAATTAGGATAAATGTTAGTCTTTTCCATGAATCAGTCTAAATTAAGCCAAATGAAGTTAGAAATAAGTTGACAAAACCTTAAGTTAGGAAGTAAGATAGAATTAGTCCTTAGAAATTAGTTGCTAAAGTTCAGCTCCCGAGAGATCCTGAAGAGCTCCTGAAGAGCTCCTAAAAGCTCCTAAAGGAGCCAAATCGACACTTGAAGTCACTATTTACAGTGCAAACCCCCCCAAAAAGTCTATGACAAACATCCTTATCACATATAGCTCTAAGACACACCCGGTTTGATAATTGATTAACTAAATGATGCAAGTTGTGACATCAACAACCTTGCCCATCAATAGTGACTAACCTAAACAAGAGAATATACAATTGATTAAATTCCCACACACCGAGAAAGAGCTTTATAAGTGATTTGATTATATTTTGTGATCAATAGTTGAATTGGTCACTTCAATTAGAGTATGATTACTTTTCTAAACCAGTGCCATATTCTTGGAGTGGATTCAAACCAAATACCCATATGACTAGATAACAATCATGTATTTAACAATACCCAAAGCTATGAAAATATTGAATTACAATATTCCCACTAGTCATTTCTGTAATTTACTTCTTACTAGCATTGTCACACAAGATTTATTTAAAACCCACTATTACCTTCAAGCATTTACATACATTCATTGAATGGATAAGAAACAATAAAACATCACATCTATTGGAAACCTATAGAGACAAATAAGATAACCATTGATTATATTATTCATAGTCTATGTAATGTGTACATAGGAGAGTAATATATATAGAAATTTTATACTATTCTTCTATATGCATTGTCATTGTCATTATCAAAACCATATGCATATCGACTGACTTTTCCTAGAACAAATTACTAGAAAGTTCCAATATCTATTTTGTTTCTATGTTGACTTCTTAAAAAAGAACTATCTATTGATCTCTCTCTATGTAACCAACCTTTAAATCCATTTATAAGAAAAGGGAGCAACAAGCACCGGGTTGAATTACACTTACATTTCACTTTCATTCCAAAATGAATTTCAAAAGAAAGTGAAAATATTCCCCAATTAGTTGCAAGAAATCATGTGTATGTTAGGGGAGAGCAAAACAAAAACCCAAAAAAAGAATTAGCTAGAGCAGACCCACCATTTTTCAAAAAGTGTCACTGTCGCAACATCAAAAACATGTAAGTTCATTCCAACTCGAGAAATGTCACCATCAACACCAAAGGGAAAATTAAATAAAGACCCATATCAGAATACACTAGCCAAAGAGAGAAAGATAACAAAAAGGACCAAAGAATGAGCACCCATTGAGAGAGAGAACATGATGCTACTTTGCCTTGTCATCAACAAAGTAGGTGTGCCCGCCTAGTGTCCTTATTGTGAACAGAGTAGCCATCACCACCTCATCCTTATAATCAACCATATCAGTCATAGCCATGAGACACTGGCGTAACCAGAATTAGTCTCATCTCTGCTATTAGAGGAATCATCTAAGACTTCAATGGGAGAGTGATAATGTCCCATGTAGCCCCAGTGATACCTATTTCTTCTTCTAGCTTCCCTCTTAGGCATCTCAATTTTCTTCTCCTTTCCTTTGGCCAATTCCTCTGAGATAACTTAACCTCTCAGGTGATAAGCACATTTGAGCACACCCCGTGCAAAATTCTTGGTAGCTCTTGATTTCTTCTTTCGTGTCATAAGGATTTCTAGCATAATCCATTCACCTTGGGGAGAATTGTCTTGAGATTCAAGAGGGTTGAGCCTCTTTGACCTATAGATTGGGCTAATGTTCACACTCACCTTTCCCATTTCCTCACTTAGTAACTTATCAAATTTTCCCAGAATAAAGACACCATCCTACTTAGGAATAACAAGCTCAAAATCACACTTACTTTCAAACTCCTAATTCTCATAAGCAATCAAATGGTGAGAATAAACAAGTAGGTGATCATCATTAAATAGAGCAACTAGTGTGTGTCTGCATTAATTTTCCAAGAAATCTTATGCAAGAGCACTAGAAATCAATTACCTTGATTTTGAATCTCAGTCGTTGATCATACTTTGAAGTGAATCAATAGTTAGATGATCAAGATAATTAATTATGAAAAAATTAAAAACACACATTTGATAATTTTTCCTAATCAAGAAACTTGAGTGAGATGAACATCTGCTTAATTTGAAAATTAACCATATGCCTAGTTTTTAACCAAACCCATCGTGTCACATTTACCCGTTCGCTTGTGGGAATTAATTTTCTTGCAATTGATCATAGTAAGACAGCGGGGAGAGAATATGATTTATCTTCAAAACATCGGCTCGTACCCTTCCTTACTTCAATTTCACCTTCCCACATGTACTATCTCTTGACATTTTTGATGACCACAAAAATATTTCTAGACTCCACATGCATGCCCAAGAATCAGTTCTAATTTAGCACCATTTTTATCTTAGAATAGTCTCGGCCAATATCTCTTGTACCCTCTATCTTTACCAAAAAACCTTCTAAGTCCTTTGCAACAGTCTATGTGGCACTTGCCCACATGCTTGCTAAAGAATACAAGACACAAGTGGGCCCCTTACAAGATGGCAAGGAATGGTCAAGATTGACCCATGTCACCTGCCATCAACTATTGATTTCCTTCCTTATAAAGCAATTGTTGTTCCCAGAGCTTGGAAGGTTTTCAAAGAGTGACACGGGTTTCCCTACTAAACATGAAATGTGGTCATTGCTTGCTAGCCTATTTGTTTAAAATAATATGAAATAAACCAACATGGGTGTACAAGGAATGGTCAAGATGTGGCCACGTCTCAAATTTGCAACCGTTGATCTTCTTTGAATGGTGCCAACTATCTTCACCAAGGAGACTGGGCCCACTAATACGACAAACACGTGGTTGAAGCCCATCATCCCATGTGAATAAAATAAAAAGGAATAAATCAGCATGGGCGCATGGAGAATGATTGGGTTCAAATCTTGATGATCAAATAGCCAACACAAAATCCAAATTTTGCACATGCCATAAAAGTTAGCTTTAAAAGGGGGCCATTTCTAGGCCAACGAGAACTTGACCCACATAGAACAAAGGCTAATGATTTAAATCATTTTAAAATCAAGCCTTGACCATAGGAAAATTTGTCACTAAGAAGAACTAAGGTTACCAATAGACCTAAAATTAGGGGGCCAGTGATACAACAACATCGATGGCATAAGAGGTAACTTAGACAACTGAAGACTAGGAATATCAACTCAATGCAATAATATAAAAACCAAGGATTATTTTGGATTGATAGGTTAATCGTGAGGGATTTAGGCAATACAAAACCTAAAATAGTGAAGAGAACACAACCCTTAGCATGAAACAAGGGTCCAAGACAAATTTGGCACAATTGTAAAATGGAACCAAGAATTTTTGAGGGGGTCCATCAATGCCTCCTGTTTGGATCACATGCCTCTTGCAAGCATGATGAGATCCCAGAATCATGAGAGAGCAAACCATGTGTCTTATCCATTGGGAAATAGAGTCCTTTCTAATTTTTTAAACCATAGTTGATGACCCCAAGCCACCAAATGAAAAGAAAAACACATGTTTACCTCTGTCAAACACCAATTTGTTGAAGGAACTAATCTCCCTCAATCCAAACTTTCCTCTGTAATACCACAACAACCTGAGTGATTGCATTCCTACAAACACTAGTGTCAAGCTTCCTTTGAATTTACCTTTACTGTCACATGGAAACCAGATGACATAGACCAGATCATTGCCAATTCCTTCATTTTTTGATTTTGTAGCAAGTGGTAGCATATGAGGATAATGATTAAGACTCTATGAAAACATAGTCTTATCACATTTATTAACCCTCTTATAATGATTATGCTTAAAGGAGGTAACATGCCTCAAAAATAGTGTGCAATCCTCTTGTGTGTTGAGAAAATAATGCTCACACATTTTAAACTCCTTTAACTAAATTGCACCATAGGTCAGTTTGTTATCATTCCAACAACAAAACTTAGTCACATCATCACATGCTTCAAGGTTTTGAAAATTGGATTTATTAACACTCACAATACCTTCATCACTTTGAATGTCATCACTGAGATTAATAGGATCAACAAAAACACTTTCATGTGCTCTAGTAACTTTATGTGCTCTATTAGTTGATAGGAATATTGACCCATGTGTCAAAGACTCACTATTATTTGAAATTTTTTCATTAATACTTGAACAAGCATCTTGGTTTTCATTCACATAAATGCTTCTCTCATTAGATGAAAATTTTTCCATAATCATATTGTGAAGATAAGGAGCATCAACAAAGAACTCCATCTCACATTCACTAACATGAGATCCATCATTGTTTGAGTCATTTGGATGGTCTACACATAAACCAAAAAAATTTGTAGTATCAACACATTCTAAAATTTTGTTGCCAGATAAATCAGCAAACTCTTCAATATTATCAACTGGTAATAATGTTGATTCAAAATCCATGTGTTTGTCATGAAGTACATTTTGATCATTCCATATTGAAACCTTTTTTTCATCCATGAATACATCATCATCCTCTTGATGCGTAGTTGACATCTCCACATCTACTTCATATAATTAGTCATAAGTAGCACGGTCATGAGCACACTCATCAACATCATAATTAGCATAATCAAGATCTTTATCACTTCTAACAGTGTGCTTAGGATCAAGATACTGAGCACACAATTTTTTTATCTTCAAAGTGACCATCATCCATTGAGTCAGTATGATCTAGTGATAGCGAACCTGAGCTACACTCCAAGTATTTATCATGTGAAAATTTCTCATTTACTTGTGAACAAGTGACTTCATCATCATTTACATCATTGCATCCTTCATGTGAAGAAAACACCTCTATCTCATCCTCATAGGAGTATTCATAACCGTCAGAATAATAATCAAAAATTTCACTCTCATCATGATCTTCATCACAAGAAAACTCATCACTAGACAAACTATGCTCATATTTTTCAGAGTGAGTGCTTAGATTTTCATCTTTAATAGATCTTGACCATTGATTTGAGATGAAAAATCAACAAAATTTACAAGTGTATCTTTATCTTCATTACTAGCATATAGATCTACATATATGCTACTTGTGGGCTAATTAAAATCACTATCTTCATCCATACAACAAGATGGATGTTCATTTTCGATTATACTCTCTTGATTTTGAGACATCACATTTTGTGCATGATCACACTTGGCTCCTTCTCCATTCTTTATCCATTTAAGTACCTAGTCAAAACTATGAGGCTTCGACTCTTTTAGAAAGGTATTCAACCCTGGCTCAAAGATTTCACAAAATATATCAATACATGTTGAATCCTTAGGTCTAAAATTTTTGGGGACTTCCAACAAGGCATCCAAAAATCTTGAGAACAAATCATAGGGTGACTCTCCCCTGTGCCTCTTCATGTTAGACAATTCTTGCATAAAAGACATCTGATCAACTTTGCTCAAATTTTGTTGATGTTCAACTTCGGGCTCTTTATGATTTGTTTGTTGTGGTGATGGATGAATCAGTCCATCAAAAGCATCATCATTTTCTTCATTTCTATTGTTTGATCTGCGAGTTTCATTTGCATGAGGTGTGCTAGGATAACCAACACATGCAACCATGTATCCTTTCCTCATTGAATATTTCATATTTTTCTCAATATCCATAGCAATTTGATACACCTAACGTAATGTTGCAATCTCTTTATCTCTTAGTCGATAACTCATTTCTTCATCAAATGCATCAAAGTATACAAATCAGACATACTGATTCATTTGATCTTAGGCTTTCAGGAATGTCACCCAATGTCTTTGAAAATATGAGATTGAAAGTTGGGACTAACTCATCTTCCTCTCTCAAGATGTTATTAAGTTTTTGTCTCACTGAATGTGGATTAATCCTTTCTCCAAAATTTTCCATGAATGCAGCCATGAACTCACTCCATGAAGAAATAGAACACACTGAAAAATATGAAAACCAATCTCTAGCATCTTTCTTCATAGATTGAACAAAGAACTTCATGAAAAAATATTCATGACTTATCTGATAATCTCCCATCAAATTAGAAAATTCTTGTAGATGTTGAGATGTTGATTATGATCCTTTCCCTTTAAACTTTGGAAAATGTTCCCTAACTTCATCAGGAATAGGGTTTGGGAAACCTTGAATACCATTAAAATTCAATGGTCTATATCTTTCCATAGAGAAACTTCTCTGATGACATGACAAGGGTTGCACACTCTTCATTGTTTCATTATGAACCCTGCATGAATGTACAAGTGAATGTTACATTTTTGTACACCCCTTTACAAACTTCAAACATCAACTCTATAATTGTTCACTGCCATATTTCTTGTTTTTACAATGAACTTAAAATATTACAATGCACAACTCAAATACAATTACATCTAAGATCTCTCTAATGGGAAAATTTCAAGAACAAGCATACTTCTTCCACCCTATTTAGATATTACAAATTTCAGTTCAAAAGTATGTAGAAGAATTTCCACTATTCCCTTCCATAGTGCTTTAACTCACTTAATTGGGAAAATAGTATTTCTTTCATATCTCTTAAAAATGGCTTTCTTACAAACTCATTTCTTCTTGCAAATCAAAATAGTGGAAAATACCTAGATATATTAGTAAATATTGTGCTTTATTAGGTTCTTTGCATAGAGTCACCACCTCCTTTGTAGAGGATCAAACTTCAACAATATGAAGTTTCTTTTCACTGGTTGTTTTGATTTTAAGCTTCTTCTTCCTACAACAGTTTTTTCACTGGTATAAAGTTCTTCAGAGTTGCCACCCACTATTAGTGAGAACTTTACTTTAGAACCTCCATGACTCTATCAAGGCAAGATGATCTACTTCAAATACTTTCTCAAATAAGTCCCCAATGGAGTCACCATTTCTATTGGTTATATTTTTAGAACCAAACTTATTCTTACCACAGACCTATGAACTTGCCAGGAATAATTATCAATAAGGGTAAGGATTGGCCAACATATAAGTAAAGGATTTTAGGTCTTCAATTCTTCACTTCGGGCTCTGTGAAACCCAAGAGGGTAATCCTAATTAATGTGTTTGTAGATACTAGTGTTTATTAGTATCAAACACGGGATGAAAAAATAATTCTCCTTAAGTTTTGGATAGACACAACATCTTGAATATTTGGCTAACCTTCATAGTAGTGACTAACCTAAACAAGCGAAGATATAATTCATTAAATTCCCACACACCTTGAAAGAGCTTTATAAGTGATTTAATTATATTTTGTGATCAACAAATGAATTGGTCACTTCAATTAGAGTATGATTACTTTACTAAACCAGTGCCATATTCTTGGAACAGATTCAAACCAGATACCCATATGAATAGATAACAATCATGTATTTAACAATACCCAAAGCCTCAAAAATATTGCATTACAATATTCCCACCAGTCATTTCCATAATTTACTTCTTACTAGCATCCTCACACAAGATTTATTTTAAACCCACTATTACATTCAAGCATTTACATACATTCATTGAATGGATAAGAAAGAATAAAACATCACATCTATTGGAAACCTATAGAGACAAATAAGATAACTATTGATTATATTATTCATAGTTTGTGTAATATGTACATAGGAGAGTAATATATATAGACATTTTATACTATTTTGTTATATGCATTGTCATTGTCATTATCAAAACCAAATGCATATCGACTAACTTTTCCTAGAACATCTTACTGGAAAGTTCTAGTATCTATTTTGTTTTTGTGAATAACTCCTTCAAAAAGAACTACCTACTGACCTCTCTCTATGTAATCAGCCTTGAAATTCCTTTTATAAGATAGGGGAGTAACAAGCACTGGGTTGAATTAGACTTACATTTCACTTTCATTCCAAAATGAATTTCAACAGAAAGTGAGAATATTCCCCAATTAGTTGCAAGCAATCATGTGTATGTGAGGGGAGAGAAAAAAACCCAAAAAAACTGTTAGCCAAAGCAAACCCACCATTCTTCAAAAAGTGTTGTTGTCGTAGCATCAAAAAAATGTAAGTTCATTCCAACTTGAGAAACATCACCATCAACACCAAAGGGAAAAGTAAATAAAGATCCATATCACAATACACCAGCCAAAGAGAGCAAGATAACACAAAGGACCAAAAATTGAGCACCCATTGAGAGAGGGAATAGGATACTACTTTGCCTTGTCATCAACAAAGTAGGTGTTCCCACTCGGTGTCCTTATTGTAAATATAGTAGCCATCACCATCTCATCCTCTGAATCAACCATATCAATCATAGCCATGAGAAACTGGGAGTAACCAGAGTTAGTCTCGTCTCCATTGTCAAAGGAATCATCTAAGACTTCAATGGGAGAGTGATAATGTCCCATGTAGCCCTGGTGATACCTATTCCTTCTTGCAACTTCCTTAGCAAGCCTCTCAATTTTCTTCTCCTTTCCTTTGTCCAATTCCTCTGAGATAAATTGGCCTCTTAGGTGATAAGCACGTTTGAGTACACCTCGTGCCGAATTCTTGGTAGCTCTTTCTTTCTTCTTTGGTGTCACAGGGATTTTTGGCATATCCTATTCACCTTGTGGAGAATTTTCCTAAGATTCAAGAGGGTTGAGATGCTTTGACCTACAGACTGGGCTGATGTTCACACTCACCTTTCCAATTTCCTCACTTAGTAACTTATCAAATTTTCCCAAAACAAAGACACCACCCTACTCAAGAATAACAAGCTCAATATCACACTTACTTTTAGACTCCTAATTCTCATAAGAAATCAAATGGTGAGAATAATCAAGTAGGTGATCATCATTAAATAGAGAAACTAGTGGGTGTCTACATTAATTTTCCAAGAAAGCTTGTGCAAGAGCACTGGAAATCAATTACCCTAATTTTGAATTTTAGTTGTTGATCATACTTTGAAGTGAATAAACGGTTAGTTGATCAAGATAATTAATTACGAAAAAATTAAATGCACATCACCCATCATCAGTCGTTGATTTCCTTCCTTACAAAGCAATCATCATCTTCAGAGCTTGGAAGGTTTCTCAATAAGTGATAGGTCTTTCCCCACTAAGCATGATACATGGCCATCACCTACTAGCCTATGTATTTAAAATAATATGAAATAAACCAACATGGGTGCATGGGGAATGGTCAAGATGTGGCCACATCTCAAATCTGCAACCGTTGATCTTCTTTGAATGGCGCTAGCTATCTTCACCAAGGAGACCATGCCACCAATATTCCAAACACATGGTTGAAGCCCATCAACCCATGTGAATAAAATAAGAATGAATAAATCAGCATGAGCACACAGGGAACGATTGGGATCAACTCCTAATAATTGAACGACCAACATGAAATCTTAATTCTACACATGCGACAAAAGTTAGCTTTAAAATGGGGCCATTTCTAGGCCAATGAGAACTTGACCCACATAGAACAAAGGCTAAGGATTTAAGTCATTTTAAAATCAAGCCCCAACCATAGGAAAAATTTTCACTAAGAAGGACTAAGGTGACCGACAAACTTAAAATTAGGGGGGTTGTGAATACAACAACATTGATGGCATAAGAGGTAACTTATACAACCAAAGACTGGGAATATTAGGTCAATGCAATAATATAATGAACAAGCATTATTTTGGATTCATAGGTTAATCATGAGGGATTTAGGCAATACAAAACCCTAAAACAACAAAGAGATCAAAACCCTTAGCCAAAAACAATGGTCTGATCCAAATTTTGCACAATTGTAAAATGGAACCAAATTTTTTTTGAGGGGTTCCATCACAATAAATGTAATATTCCTCAATAAGAAAAAGCTACATAAGAGACTTTCAAGAATATATGAAAGCTCTAGATAATATCCAAGAGATATTTATAATGAGGGTTGAGTGCTTATAAGAGAAAATCCCTAAATGAGAAAGGGATTAGATCATGACAAGTGTCAACATCACATGAGATGAGAGACATAACATTTGATCTAATATTAGCTCAACTAATAAAGAATTAAAACACTCCTAAGTTTATCTTAAGTGCATGAGAAGAAATTAGACTAATAATCAATTAAAGATTAATTAATTATTAGCTAATGTATGATAACTCTAATGTTATTTTCATTTGGTGGGTTTGCTATACCCCTTTAGATTCAAGTGGACTAAGACTAATCTTCATTTAGAACAATTTTTTTGGATTTTGTGCACCAAGAGGATCATTTGTAACTTTGAGGGTAATATGGCTTGGAAATTTTTGGTGCAACATCACATTTATGCTAGCTGCCTTGCTAAGAAACCAAATTAGAAGGGGATTGGTTTTCATTCCCTTATTATGAAAGAGTATGTTCAATTTTAAGGGATATTTGTGGTGAAAATCATTTTCAATTCTTGGTGAGCTATAAAGCATTGAACTCTCTAGAATGTCATTAGCTTTCATAATAAGCTTCTCATCAATAAACAAAGGATTTGGTGAGCAATCTTGTAATTTTAAAATCACCCTCTTTCTAATACTTTATAGTTTTATGACTTATAGTTATCCTAGAATACAACCGCTTATCTACATTTTATCTTTCCATTTAGGATTGTGAAAATCTTGATGTGGTTATGTCATTCAACTTGGTTGATATGGTTCAAAAAAATTGTGTTAAATCTTATACACATTGGTGAAAGGATTTTATGTAGTATCCTAATAATTCACTTCAAAATTGTAATCCTTTTAAATAATAATCATGGATTTCTCCCCATTGATCAATTTTTCTTACTTTGGACAAGTTGTTACATTTGTAGTTTTCCTTTTTAGTTTTGTGGCATAGGTTTCAAACTATTTTTTCTATCTCAAAGAAAACTAGGGTTATCAAGATGAATTGATCAAAATGATGAACCACAATTTTTTCTTCAAAACATGTAATTATGTGTATGATATGATGAAAATAAAAATTAAAAAACACTCCTAACTATTATAGAAACAATAAGGGAACTTTTGGAAGGCTAAAAAAATGTGTACGTTGCAGAAAACTTACTATTTTTAGGTCACAAAGGAATCATTCACCCTTACTGGCGAATGGGTCCCTATTAGGGTTTCTGAAAACTAAGATCTAGGTTCATTTCCTTTATGTATCCACTTCCAGTTCCTTGGCACTCAACTCCCGAAAAGTTGAAACAAATTATGTAGCCTTGTTTTCATGTTCTTGCAATATAGATGACAACTTTGCAACTTGACAATCTTTACAATCTTGACAATTTTGAAAATTTTGCTTCAATCTTGTTCTCTACTTGATCTTCAACCTAGAAATCTACAAAAACACATCCAAGAGTAGAAAAAATTGTTGATTGTTAGAGGATAGGGTTTTTCCTTATTCAAACCACATTTAGGTAATTAAACCTTATGATGAAACAATAAAATTGAAGCATGAAACATGAAACCATGAAATGATGATACCCTGGATGATGTCTTGGAATGTAAATCTTTAGACTAACATGAAGTGGCCATGTAGAATGTAGATCCTAATCTTGAATTAGATGTGAAAAAATACTTGCAAATAGATCTTCAATACTACATCAACACACTAGCTCAACCACATGCTTGATGCACTATGCCTTTGACATGATGATATGATCTTGAATTGCTACAATAAAAATTCACTAATCTACCTTTGAATTCCTTTGAAAATTTCTTTAAATTCTCTCTTGATCATAAGTTTGCTATAATTCTTGAATATTTCAAAGCTTAGATGAAACTATGTGAATTAACCTTATATTTATAGTAAATCTAAGAATTAACCTTGAAATTCAAATAATTCAAGCATACATCAGATCTAGAATTCAAAATCATTAAAATTGTGACACAAATAAATTCAAAAAGGGGGTCTTAAGCAAGGAGGACCCATTTTCCACCCTAGAAAAATAGGTTCTAGCACAATTTCCTAGGACCAATCTTTGAGGGAATGAAATAACACAAAAAACCCACCTCAAATATGCAAAAAAAGGGGTGTCCTATGTTAGGAGGACCCATTCACCCAAAGGTGGTGAATGGGTCCTAGCACAGATTTCTAGGATATCAATTTTTCCAATGTATATGTTATGTAATATCATTAATGGGTGTCAGGATAGATTCTTGAAAAATGCAATTAATAAGGCTTGAATTTGAATTGAAGGGCCAATTACACTCTAATTAACCATAATTAATTAATGAAACCCTAGATTAGTGTGAAAGTGTAATAAAACACATTACATCACCCTAAATAAGGCACAATTAAGTACATTTTATTAAAAAATGGCCCTAGACTTAATGTGAATGTGTAAAACACATTACAACACTTAATCAAGGCAACATTAGGTTCATTTGTTGTTAATTATTTCCAAATGCAATAAAAAGGATACTTTTTCTATTAATACATTTTTCCCCCACTTTAAAGAGAGTTTCCCCCATGTCAAACTCACACTAAAGTATACATTCAAGACACTTAAGTATGCAACAATAACAAAGATACATAGTCATACGTTATCAAAGGCCAAGAAAAATAGAGAAAAACAAAGGATCAAGCACAACTATTCCAACACAATGTGGAATGTGGCTATTTGTTTGTATCAAGGATCGACCTTTGACAATCTATCCAAAACTATGTAGACTAGGTCTAGGCTATTTGTTTGTAACATATGTGCTCACTTTGGGGTAGTGAAACATTAGTTTGTCCACTAGGTGAGTTATCCCAACAAGTTGGCAAATGAGAGAGTCATATTAGCCTCCCATACCATATCGAAGTTATCCTCCTGACAACTTCAATAAGGCACCACAATGCTATTCTTTTGAATATTTTTGAATGTTATATCTATAAGTTCATGTTAAAGGTGATTTTTCTTTGTTTGTGTAAGGTCTTCTTCTTTGGGATCATCGTGCCTAATCTCTCCAAGAGAGGACAAGTCAAAGAGTATTAGATCACCACTCATGGGATGCCTCTCCTTTCACATCATGCCAAGGGAGATCATATGCTTAGAAATATCACACTCTCAGAGGAAATCAAACCCAATGACACCACTGATAAAAGGAAACATCACAAAAAAAAAAAAATTGTGTCATAAAATATGCCAAAATATGTCATCGACATATGCCCCCACTTTAAAGCGGTTGCTAACACCATTGTTGTGAGCAATTTATTTAAAGTAGCCAATGTTTTCTCCTACAGCATGAGAGCTTTCCTTGGAAAACCCTATGCCAAGTCATATGTTTCTAAAATAAAGGTACGCCATGAACAAGGAGGGAGGGGTTTCCCTCAAAAATATATAATGGATCTATGGATTCGTGGTCATTATGTCATTGCTACAATGTTGTCATAGAGCTCAAAATAATCATCATTCCACAAATAATCATAGAACTGGAAGAATGACACAAAGAGAGTGAAAACAAAGAAAAATTCTTTCATGTCAACATGGAAGATACCTAAATGTCTCAATTCCTTGCATCATCCCCAAAAGGAAAAAACAAGACAAATGAAAAAGATTCAATGAAAAATATTTTACGACATAGAGAAGAATGTAGGTACATATAGAAGAATGCATGAGAAAGAGAGATATACATAAAAAAAACATCATGGGGGATCACATTACACATGTGCAATCACATAAAGAAACATGTGAAAAAGGAAAAGACTAGTAAGGAACATGTGAGTCAACCTAGAGAAGGTCATCTACATCCCAATCTTGATTTGTATAAACAGAAGGCAAACAACTAGCCAAAGGGACAACGACAAGTGTTGAACTATGGGAAGCACCAAGTTCAACACTCTTTTTAGGAGATTTGTCATTTAAGCTCATAGAAGAAGAAAACAATGTATTCAATTGATTATTCACTTGTTCATCAATCTTTGCAATATCAATGGCATCATCTAGATTAATCACAATGGGAGGTTGAATGATAATGTCCATGGAATGTTCTTGTTTATGTTACAACGAGGGTATAGGATCATCACATGCATTGCTTCAGGTAAGTTCAGATTTTGATTTTCTATGTTGTTCTTGTCTTCTTTAGTTTGTAACATACGAGAAATAGCACGACATCTATGCCTACACTCTCTAGCACTTCAATTCTATTTCAATCTATTATCAATTTGTGTTTGTGTAAGAGTGGGTTTTTCGATCATAGGTTTCTTCTCTTCCTTGGGAGGAACAGAAAAAACAATAGGAGGTTGCTCAAAAAAATCTCTTTAACTTTGTATACTTGTTTGATTTTGATAATGGGAATACTTTTTTTATCTCGTGGTCTCTTATAATAAATTGCAAGAGTATGTGTTATAGGTTGCTCTTGGATGCTTGGAAGGGCTTCCAGTTCAATCATTGTTTCATCAAGGATAGGTGGCTTAATCATAGGTTGAGGCATGTTTTGAAGGGATAATTTTTCTATGCACTTTTCCTTGAACTTTTGATAGGTTTTGAAAAATAAATCCTCAAGAGGTTTAATAGGTTCCATAGGCTCAGGCCAAAATAAATCTAATGAAAAGTTCCCTTGGGATGATGTAGGATTAAACCCACTATGATGTACATCAAAGATATAATTTACAAATTGAATCTTTAAAAATTTATGAAAAAAAGGAACAAAATTCATGGAGCGAAGCCATTGTGTAAACGATGATATTGGGTTCACCTCACCATGCTTTGCTCCTCCTAGGGTTTTTCACCTAAAAGAAGAAAGGGGATTGGATGGGGTTCAAAATGAAAGGGTTTACACTCAATATTAATTTAAATGAGATTTATTATATCTAATTAAGATGTTCTAATGCTCTAATCTAAAAATGAAATGATCTAATGATGAAAAACTTTGAAAGTGTAAAGTGTCAGAAAACATAGTGTGATATGTAGAAATGCCTAAAAATGCAACTAAATGATGAAATAACAAAATAGAATTAGAGAGGTGCACTTATAGTTTGAAAAAGGATGGAATGAAGTTCTATAATCCTAACAAAACTATTACAGAAGTCAACTAGGACACGTACACCAAGCTAGGTGACTTAGTCCTAGTTTCGAAAAAAAATGCTTAAAAACCCATTTCGGCCAAATGGGTATCCCAATCTATAAAAATATCTGAAAAAAAAGTTCAATGGGACTAATCCATCACTAGTGGTGACTTAGTCCACTTTTGAATCTCTGAAATTTGGAAATGGAAATGGAAGATCTCAACTTGCATTTTTTGCCCCTCCAAGTATTCAAACCTGAAACTATAGAATTCAACCCGTGGATATCTTTTTATGTAGGTTTTTTCCCTAGTCAACAAGGAGATACCTTTAACAAGTCTCCAATCCTTTCTTCAATGATCTAAAAACCCTTAAAGTTCCTAAATCTGCAAATACACAAAGAGAGAAGGAGAAAATATTGATTGTTAGGGCATGGGGGTTTGCCTTGGTCAAACCCCTTTTTAGGTAGTTAAACCAAATGAAGAACGAATATAATGAAGCATGCAACAATGGATTTATTACCTTGCCATGATGTTTGATCTTGAATTTATGCAGTAGAAAATGAATAATATTCCTTTGAATGTCCTTGGGATCTATCTTGATGACTTGCAATGACAAAACCCTAGCTTACTTGACTTGAGAACATAATGAATGATGCATGAATGGTGATGAGTTATGAATTTAGATTTTTTCTTGTCAAAATGAGAGGGAAAACCCTATATTTATACATAATTATTCCCTAATTCCCGAAAATACCTCATCATAGGCCGACCTTAGGTCTTGAGGAATAAAAAACTGAAAGAAAATTAAATTAATTTTTGATTTTTGTGCCACATGGGACTAAGTCACCGAAGGTGGCAACTTATTCCACCTAGGAAATTTTGAGTGGATGTCATAGATTAAGATGTATTAAATTTTTTTTATCAGGTTCTCCTTCAACAAGACACTTAATTAAGGCCTATAAGTGCATAAAGGGGCCATGTAAAGCATAAGAAAGGTGTAAATATTGACGACAAGCCTAGGAAAGTGTGAAAGTTTGTTACAAGACTTTGAAACACTTTGAAATAGGTCTTGGTAAGGTTATTTAGGTGAATTATGACATTATGTTTAGAAAAGTGTGAAGATGTGTTACAACACCTTACAACACCTTTACAAGACATCAATAAATGCATTTTATTCAATTTGCAAGGGCCCAAGACCTAATGTGGATGTGTAAAACACCTCACAACATTAAATCAAGGCCTCACTAAGTCTAATTTATCATCAATTATTCCTATATCAATCAAAGTATACACTTTTTGGAGACACACATGGGTAGCCTAGCTTCACATGAAATTGTTCCAATTGTGGTATGATGGTGAATGGGACACTTAATGTTTTTTCATCCAACTTTAAAGGGAGATCTATCAAGCCAATCATAGGACAAGAAAAACCATTATGCATCTTGATCCATGATTTTTTTTTATCATATGTATCTTGATATAGCTCATGCACAAATAGAAATTCTTCAATGATCACAGTATCTCCATAGACAAGATCAATTAATATCTCATTAGTGGGCTTATCATTGATTCAGCTAGTTATGTAAAGAGGGCCATTAGGTGCATGTTTAAGTATGTCATTTTGTGATAAAGCAATATCAAGAGGCTTTTTGGTTGAGCCCTTATGAGGTCTAGCTTCAATAAAGTTTACTGAGGCATGTATGTTATTAGTCTATTGTTTTTTTAAGTTCTCACTGAGGAAGCAACTAAGGCTATTGACAATTTATGTTTCATTTCCTATTTTTAGCACTTTCCTTACATTTTGTAAAGTAGGAATCATACTAATGTCCATGCTTTCAGTAAGGATAAATTCTTGTAATTTTTCTATGTGTTCATCTAATCTTTTTATGTCTTCTTGTGAGAGATGGACGTCATGCACATTAGTGTAAGTCATGGGAAATGAAGTATGCAAACTATGAGCCATAGAGGGTTGATTATCAACACTATCAAAAATAGAGCTAGAAAACCCAAGATCCACAGTGAGTGAGATATCATGGGATGACATGAGCCTCGAACTACATCTTACAATAGTATTGCTAATAGGACACCAAGTTGTCAAGCTCATACAAGTCTTACAAACCCAGTGTGTAAACCAAAACTAGAAAGAGGCAATGCAATGACCTAGAATGAAATGCAATTTTTATATTCCAAACAATGCAATTTATTGATTAAACAATCCAATAAACTGAAAAATGAAATGTTGTAAATGCAATTTTGAATTTTGACAATGCACTAGGTGAAGAAAATTAAGCTAGATGCTATGGTTTTAATGAAACAACAAATCAAAAAATTGAAACAGAAATATAATAGAAAAAAATAGAATCCTAAAACATAGATTTTAATTTTTAAGAAATTTAGATCAACACCTGATCAAGGACTCATTCACCTTTAGTGGTGAATGGGTCCTGGATAAGGATTTTTGAAATGCTTTTACTAATTTTTAAGTTTTTTTTAATGAGTTTTAGATGTTAGAAAATGTAGGTCAAGCTTGATCAACGACTCATTCTCCCCAAGTGGAAAATAGGTCCTATATTAGGGTTTTATTTTAACTATTTTTTATTGATTTTTAAGCTTCTTTTCAATGTGTTTCAATTCCAGGTCTATAACAATAACCTTTATTTTCATATTTCTACAAATTTACTATGAAATGCAATGTCAAAAAGTAATGAAATGATGAATATAAAGACCTAATTTGAAATGCAATTTTTTTAGATTTTCAAATACAAATTTATGAGATCTAAATGATATGCAAGATGACTAATTTGTTTTTTTATATTTTTCAAAATTAAAGGATGCAAAACAATGCAATTCTAAACCCTAGATGAGATGCAAGTTTTAATAAAAAGCAGAAAAACCTAAATGAGATCTAACCTAGGATGTAAGGAAAGATTCCAAAATTAGAAAGCTACAATTTTCAATAAGTCGGATTCACCATTAAGTTTTAATTAAAAATAGGGTTATCAAGATGAATTGATCAAAATGATGAACCGCAAATTTTTCTTGAAAACATGCAATTACATGTATGATATGATGTAAATAAAAATAAAAAAACACTCCTTATAACTATTATAGAAACAATAAGGGAAGTTTTAGAATGTTGAAATAATGTGTACCTTGCAAAAAACTTGTTTTTAGGTCATTAAGGAATCATTCGCCTTTGGTAGTGAATGGGTCCCTATTAGGGTTTCTAAAAACTAAGATATGGGTTTAGTTCCTTGATGTATGCACTTCTAAATCCTTGGTGCTCAACTCGTGAAAACCTAAAACAAATTTGGTAGCCTTTTTTTCATGTTCTTGTAATATAGATGACAACTTTGCAACTTGACAATTTTGACAATTTTGCTTCAATCTTGTTCTCCACTTGATCTTCAACCTATAAACCTACAAAAACATATCGAAGAGGAGAAAAAATTGTTGATTGTTAGAGGATAGGGGTTTTCCTTAGTCAAACCATGTTTAGGTAATTAAACCTTATGATGAAACAATGAAATTGAAGCATGAACCATGAAACCATGAAATGATGATACCTTTGATGATGTCTTGGAATGTAAATTTGCAAACTAACATGAATCATCCATGTAGAATGTAGGTCTTGATCATGAATTAGATGTGAAACAATAATTAAAAATAGATCTTCAATTCTACATCAACATACTAGCTCAACCACATACTTGATACACTATGCCTTTGAAATGATGATATTATCTTGAATTGCTGCAATAAAACTTCACTAATTTTCCTTTGAGTGCCTTTAAAATACTCTTGAAATGATCTCTTGTTCATAATTTTTCTATAATGCTTGAATATTTGAAAGCTTAGATGAAACTATGTGAATTAACATTATATTTATACTAAATCTAAAAACTAACCCCAAAATTCAAATAATTCAAGCCAACATCAGATCTAGAATTCAAAATCATAAAAAATCCTACCACAAATAAATTGAAAAAGGGGGTCCTAAGCAAGGAGGACCCATTTTCCACCTTGGGTGAATGGGTCCTAGCACAATTTCCTAGGACCAAGCTTCAAGGGAATGAAATAACATCAAAAACACACCTCAACTATGGCAAAAAAGGGGTGTCCTATGTCAGGAGGACCCATTTTCCCAAAGTTGTGAATGGGTCCTAGCACAGATTTCTAGGACATCAATTTTTCCAATGTAATTGTTATGCAATATAGATCCTTGAAAAATGTAATTAATAAGTATTGAATTTTAATTAAAGGGCCAAGTATGCTCTAATTAACCATGATTAATTAATGAAACCCTAGAATAGTGTGAAAGTATAATAAAGCACGTTACAACACCCTAAATAAGGCACAATTAAGTACATTTGATTAAAATAGGGCCCTAGACTCAATGTCAATGTGTAAAACACATTACAACACTAAATCAAGGCAACATTAGGTTCATTTGTTAATTATTTCCAAATGCAGGAAAAAGGGATACTTTTTCATTAATACATTATCTACTATTCTTGAGCCAAATTTTCCTCACTTTCCTTGGTAAATCCTATTTTAAGGCCTCCCCACTGATTCTAGATTAACCCAATTGGCCATATCAAATCCTTGATGTCATTTTTGTGGGAATCAATAGACTCTTAAACCATTTTTTTGTTTTTCCCTCTAGCTCAAGATATGTGGACCTAGATTCATGTATTTTAAAATATTTTTAGACCTAAACATTTTTCTTAGTAGATAATTGTGGAAACATAAAAAGTATCCCTTTTCCTCACCTTATTTTGGAATGATTAACATTAAAATGGACCTAATATCACCTTGATCTAATTTTGTAATGTGTTTTCCACATTCACATTGGATTTACAACCCTTTTAAGCTAAATTGACCTAACTTTTCCTTAACTTAATGTTGTAAAGTGTATTTATGTACACCTTCACATTAAGTTTTTGGCCCTTGTAAACTAAATGAACTTAATTATGCCTTATTTAAGGTGTTTTAAATTTATGTACCACACTTTCACACTAATCTAAGGTTTCCATTACTAATTGGGCTTATCTATGCCTTAATTGGCCATATTTTGCATCCACAAGCCTTATTAGCGACATTTTTTTGGAGATAATCCTGACATAAACTAGCATACAATCATAATTCACATCTTTTTAGGTTATGTGGCATAGATTTAGTGATCTAGGACCCATACGCCACTTTGCGCGTGTGAGTCCCACCTAGGTTTTAGAGCCCTCATCTAGATTTCACATCATTCTAAATATTTTTTAAAAATGTCCTGTAATTAATCCTAATGGGACTCATACACCACTTCTAGCATATGAGTCCTGTGCAGCCCAACATCAAATTTAATTCAAATTATTGGTGGTATTTTATCTTCCTAGATATTATATTTGCTTGTAGTGTTGTAATTTTGGGAAGTTTAGCATAAATAAGTATAAATACAAGGCTATTTCACTCATTTTCACCTAATACTTTCAAGAGAGCTTTCCTAATAGAAATTTTATGATTACAAGAGTTTACAAGACTTCACAAGAGCATTAAAGAGCATTCCTAAAGCATTCAAGGGTAGATTTCTTCATCAATTATAGCAACAATTCAAGATCCATCATCAAGTTAATATCATTAAGCATCAAGCATGTTGTTGAGCTAGTGTTGTCATGTAGCATTGAAGATTCATTTGCAAGCATAGTTTCTTATCCATATTCAAGATAAATATATACATCCTTCATGACCACTCCATGTTAGATTGTAGATGTACAAGACATCATTCAAGGTATCATTGTTCATGTTTCATGTTTCATGTTCTTATTTCATTATCCCATCATTTGGTTTAATTATCTAAACAAGGTTTGACCAAGGAAAACCCCTATTTCCTAACAATCAACAAATTTTCCTCTCTTTAATGCGTGACTGAAGGTTTATAGTTTGAAGAAAAGTGGATTTGAAGCTTTCAAAAGTACCAAAATGACAAGGTTACAAATGTTGTCAAATTTGTCAAGATTCAAAAACTTAGATCTAGGGAAAAATATCCATCCAATTTGCATGAAATCAATGGGAAAGTGCTTATTTTATCCATCTTCAAATTCTTGCAAAGTTTCAATTCAATATTTTGCTCTTGGGACACTTTGTTGTAGTCTGGGCGTATGGGTCCCAATTAGGGTTTTAGGGAACAATTTCTATATTTTGTTCCTCTCAGTCTATAACTCCACATTCCAAATTTTCAACTCTTTAGGACCCATCTAGGACCCATACACCACAACTAGTGTATGAGTCCCATTGAGCATTTAGAGTCAGGATTTCAAGATTTTGAAGCTTATTTTGATCACATCTTTCCTCCAAGTACACCTTTGTTCATTCCTAATTTATCATTTTGTATTTTAGTTTCATTCTCTAGGTCATGTAGTTAGGTTTTACATTTCATTTTCATATCTTTTCTTTCCAATCCCTAGCTTGATGGTGAACCAATCTTTAGTCATTAATCATACCCTAGGACATCTCTATCGAAGATCTCTTTACCCTTTACATCTTTGGATTGAGATCTCTAGGGCTTCCTTGAGTGAAACTTGAGTGAAATAGGAGGAGCCTTATCTCTTCACGAATAGCCCTACACTCTTCCCATTTCCATTGTTTTGTTTTGGTCAACTTTCATTTAGAACACTTTATTTATGATTTGGAGTGCACATATTCCTAGATCTAGCTTGCATTGACTTTGCATTAGGTTTTGAATTAGTTAATTTGCATCTAGGTTTTCTAAATCTTGAATTAGTGAAAGTGCATATAGGTTGCATTAATTGAATCTTGCATCAATGAATTTCATCTAAAATATATTTTTTCACTTAGCCTAGACATCATCCTAACCATAAAACATAAAATTCACAAATGGTGCAAAAACCCTAATTCAGAACTCATTTGCTAGCTTGGGTGATTTAGTCCCTATCCAATTTTCTTTCCCTACTTGTTGGGATTTCTGTGTTGTGTATTTTTCAATATTTGAACCCCTGAAAAACCTTGATTGGGACTCATATGCCCCTTTGGGTGAATTAGTC
The DNA here is from genome assembly GCA_007258455.2 of Sequoia sempervirens. Lineage (NCBI taxonomy): Eukaryota > Viridiplantae > Streptophyta > Pinopsida > Cupressales > Cupressaceae > Sequoia > Sequoia sempervirens. The sequence goes on from VDFB02168118.1 coordinate 162,271,377, forward strand.
CCAGATCAGCCCTAAAACTACCTTTTACAATATTGAAAACCTTATTTTTTCACTTTTGTTTGTTGTCATTAGTTATCTGTTTCAATTGGATGAGTTTTTGTTACATTCATTTCATTAGATCTGCTTCATTAGGTTCATTTCATCCATTTATTAATTCCAAATTTTCATTTATAGTATTTCATTTTCAAATTATTGCATATTGTAATCAATAAATTACTTTGTTTGAAATCTAAAAAATTGTATTTACACATTTCATTCTAGGTCTTTACATTGCATTTTAAGTTTCTTTACATTCACAAATGTTGGTATCTACCTTTTCCAAGTTTTCAAAGAAAAATTTAGTCAATATAATTATGTTAGTCATTCATTCAACACATTTCCTAGTGATGAGAATCTTTTAGTGCAAGAGAGTGAAAATCTTGACACTTTCCTTGAACCTACACCCCCTCTTATATATTCTATCTGTGGGAATGATGTGATCGAAGAAGACAAAAGCATAGATAACCATGAAGATCATATTTTTTCTTCTCCCTATACCTCTCCTATTAGTTACAAAGGTATCTTGGTGAAAGAAGATGCAACTATTGAGAATCATGAAAGTATTGATTGTCCTTCTCCTCCTCCCCCTTGGGAAGATATTATAACAACAAAAGATGAAATGATTGCCACTACTTTACTTAGTTTATGTTCCTCTCCCAACACTTCCCCTACTTGTGAGAATGCTTTAGTGAAAATGGATACAATTGTGAACGACCATGAAAATTACATTTGTAAGGAGGACATGTTGGTGGTAAGAGATCTAACTATTGAGAGCTATGAAAATCCTACCTCTCCCCACTTGGGAAGAGATTATAGAGAATAGGGATGTAATTGTAGATATAACCATGATAATGACATTGGTTATTCTACTAATATCATTCTTAGTAATGAATAGGATGGTTTAGTGTTAGAGGATACACTTGAAAGTCATGGAAATCTCATTTCTCCCTTTCCTAATGCTCCTACCATTTGGAGAGATCTATTTGAATGAAAGGACCCAATCATTGACAAGAATGATTCTCCTTCTCTCGATGCCTCCCCTATTCATGATGAATCTAATTTACAAAACATTACCATGGAATGTGATGAACATCTTGTTTGTTAATCCCTTAAAATCTCTCCTACTAGGGTAGAAATTATGACACAAGAGAATGAGACCCTAGAAGACAAGGATGAAATCATGGACACTCATAACAATCAAATTATACCTTCTCCTAATATCTCTATTATTGGTGAAGAAGAAAATTTGATAGCAAAAGATCAAATCAATAAGTCATGAGAATCATAGTTTCCTCTCTTCCCCTAAGGAAAACATTATGGAACAAGAGAATGTCATCATTAATAAACAAGGAAATTCAACCATTGATAACTCCCTTACTTGTGATGAAGTCTGTGCTATAGAAAAATGGCCCCTTGTCATTTTTCATGCCCTTTTAGGTATTTTTTCATGGTATTTGATATATTTTTCTCTGATTTTATGTTGTAACATGACTTGAACATGCATATTTAGGTACTAAAATTCAAAGAACGATGTCTTGTGAAGGTGTTGTGAAGTGTTGTAAGACATTTCTACAATCTTCTAGACTCTATTAATTACAATTCACCCAAAAATCACATTTTTATTCATCAAGAAGTCCTATTTTGAAGTGTTGTAAAGTCTTGTAACAAGCTTTCACACTTTTCTAGGCATATTTTCACTATTTATCCCTTTTTCATGTTTTATTTGGTCGCTTTATGCTTTCATATGCTTAATTAAGTGTATTTTTGAGTATTATCCCAACAAACAACATTAAATACAACATATTTCCTAACACACATTTTTAGGTCCTAGGTGGGACTCATTTTCCATTGCCTTCAACCTCTGTCCCATTGCCCAATCCTATCCCTCCTAACCCTATCTTACCAAGTCCTCGTGAAAAGGAGTATGATCTTGTTGAACAACTAAAGAACACTCCTGCTAAGATATCATTATGGGACCTTATTCAAGTATTCCCTCATTATCATGACATGATTCAAAATTCCTTTGCACAAAAAGCTCCTATCCCTTCTGATGTGCAACCAAATGACATAGCGACCATGATTCAAGAAATAAATGCTAACATTTTTTTCCACCAAAGTGAGCTCCCTCCTTTGGAAGTGCAAAAAAAATGATGCTTCCATGATAATACCTAAGTATGATGGGTGGGGAATAAAGTGAGCCCTTGGAGACATGGCTTTGCTCTTAATTTGTGTAGCATAAACATTTTGGATAAGTTTGGCATGGATAAATCAAAAATTCAACCTGACTCTTTATCTATTAAGGGATTTTGACAATGTAGGAAAACAACTGCTCAATGTGATCACTTTTCCTATTATAGCTCGAAAGGCCACATTAGAAACATCAATCCATGTTATGCCTCATGATCTTTGATATAATATCCTTTTAGGAAGGCCATGGATTCATTCAATGAATGGGGTAATTTCTACCCTTCATAGTAAAATGAAATACATCTACAACAAAAAAGTGTACACACTCGAAGTTGGCCCTGAACCAAACAACTACTTAAACATGAAAAAAATAAGGAAAACCCTTTGAAAACATTGACACCAACTACACAAGTAGAACCCATGCAAGAGAAAGACAAATAAAAACACATTGAGGAAGTCACAAAACTATTATAAGATGATTAGGGTTCCTTAGATTTCACATCATTCATGGGCGAATACGAGATCATAAACAAGGAATCTAAAAAGGAAAAAGAACAAGTAGTAATTTCAACACAAAATTTAGAAGACCCTTCAAAAGCATCCACCTCAACCACTTTAGAACAAAAGACAATAAATTACACAACAAAATTGGATGAAATTAATTATGAGCAACCACCGAACCCAAAAGAGATGAAAAATATTTATGGAAAAGGTTATGAAATGATGGAAAAACTTGGTTATATAGTGGAAAATGATGTGTTGCTAGAGAAAAAGGTATCTATGTCTTTATAGAGCCTCACATGCAAGAAAAGACTAGTGTTCTTGGTTATTATCCCTCAAAAGACACAAAAAATCCTTCACTTAATATCAACACTATTACAAAACATCCTTCTAAGCCAACTTTAACATTAGTGCATCCTGAATTGATAGACACTAGTGGTCTTGATTATTATCCTTTGAAAGAGATGAAAGAAGCAAAGAAATCTTTGCTTAATATCATTTTCATCACGCAAAACACTAATGATTTGAGTTCGTTAGATTTTACACCTTCCTTTAAATAAGAGTACAAAATCTCACAATCTAAAGAGTCTTGTGTAAGTATGACATCCTCTAATAAGCAAGAGATATCTTTGTCACAAAATAAAGGAACATTTTCTACTTTTTATCAAGACAATATCTTGTCGACACTCCTCCAAGATGATTTGATATCCCTCCCTCTAAGAATACGAAATAAATTTTACTCCAAGAGTTTATTTTGTGCATATCATAGAATTCATGGTCATGCTACTAATGAATACAAGGCTTTAAGTGAAAAAAATAAAAAAATCTTAAGGATTTTGTTGCTCTCTCCTATATTGAAGCACCTAACTCCTCTAATTGATACCAATTCTCACTCTAGCATGTTTTTCAGCTCACCCTTGTCCTACACTAAGTGGGGGAAAGTTGATATGTAGCCTTGTCCTATGTCAGTTGTCATTGTCTCTTTTGGCTAGTTGACCACCTTTCATGTGCATATAAGAGCAAGTGCGGGATGTGGACAACATTCCTTAAGTTGGTTCGCATGTGACATACTAAGTTATACATTTTGGGGGAAACCCCTTCCCTTTTCATGATGTAGCTTATTGGAAACATATGACTTGGCATAGCACTTTCCGAATAAGCTCACATTTCTTCTTCTACTTTAAAGCAACTACTCATAGCAATGGTGTTAGCAACTGCTTTAAAGTGGGGGCATACATTGGCACTCATATTTCATTGTTTGATTTTATTTATTCTTGTGATGTGTCCTTATCTTGGTGGTGTCATTGGGTTTGATTTCCTCTCAGAGCATGATATTTATTTGACATGTCATCTCTTGGAGACATTAAGCACTATGTTCCCTAACAAGAGACCTTACATGAACTAAGCAAAATCCCTTTGAACAAACCTTACACTATTTTTCATTTAAAATATATGTTATATGGCCACCTTACATAATACGCTTTGCTTGCCTTTGTGGCCATCTTGTTTTCTCATGGGTGTCAAGCATATGAAGCTTTGCTTGCCTCATGAAGCTTGAAATTCATTGTCTTGTGGTCCCTTTTCAAATTTATCAGGAGTTATAGCTTTGGTATGGTTAATTTATGATGAGAAGCCTAAACGTGGGCATGACTTTCTCATTATATGGTGGGAAATCGATACAAAGCCATGAATTTCTCACTAAGCCACCCTTTTTCTCAGAAAGCCACCCTTTTTTGATACTCACCCAGTAGACAACCCAATGTTTCATTGCCTCAAAGTGAGCATGCATTTTTTAGAAAAAATAGCTTAGATCTAACCCACATCACGATGGAAAAATGGTAGAGGCTTGATCCACCTCTTTTTATTTTTTCTTATTTTTTTTTTTTCTTTTAGTCATTAACATTGTATGTTTGCATTTCTTGATGTTGCATATCATACACCTTATGCGTGTCCCTTTGTGCTTATGTTGGTTTGAAATAGGATCTTGGATCTTGGGAGCTTGACTACTCCCTTGATCTTTTTCATCCTAGGCCATCCGCATTGGTACACTTGGAACCCTCTTGAATGTCTAATTTAGTGTGAGTTTGAAGCAAGTTTCTCCTCTCACTAAAGTGGGGGCTAAATGTGGCAACATAAAAGTAGCCCTTTTCATCACCTAATTTGGGAATGATTAACATTAAAATGAACCTGATGTCACCTTGATCTAATTTTGTAATGTGTTTTCCACATTCACATTAGATTTAGGGCCCTTTTAAGCTAAATTGACCTAACTTTTCCTTAATTTAATGTTGCAAAGTGTATTTATTTACACCTTCACATTAACTTTTGGGCCATTGTAAACTAAATAAACTTAATTATTCCTTATTTAGGGTGTTGTAAAGTGTTGTACCACACTTTCACACTAATCTAGGGTTTTCATTACTAATTGGGCTTATCTATGCCTTAATTCGCCCTAATTTTCATCCACAAGCCTTATTAAATGCATTTTTCAGAGATAATCCCAACATAAACCAACATCCAATCACAATTCAAGTCTTTTTAGGTTTTGTGGCCTAAATTTAGTGATCTAAGACTCATACACCACTTTGGGCATATGAGTCCCACCTAGGTTTTAGGGCCTCGATCTTGATTTCACATTATTCTAAGCATTTTTTAAAAATGTGTCATGTAGCTCAGCCTAATGGGACTCATACTCCACTTCTGGTGTACAAGTCTTATGTGGCCCAAAATCAAATTTAATTCAAATTCTTGGTGGGATTTTATCTTCCTAGATTTGATGTTAGCTTGTAGTGTTGTAATTTTGGGAAATTCGACATAAATGAGTATAAATACAAGGTTATTTCACTCATTTTCTCCTAAGACTTTCACGAGAGCATTCCTAATAGCAAGTTTATGATTACAATATTTTACAAGACTTCACAAGAGCATTCCTAAAGCATTCAAAGGAATATTTTTTCATCAATTTCAGCAGCAATTCAAGATCCATCATCAAGTCAATATCATTAAGCATCAAGCATGTTGTTGAGCTAGTGTTGTGATGTAGCATTGAAGATACGTTTGCAAGCATAGTTTCATATCCATATTCAAGATCAAGATCTAGATTTTTCATGGCCATTCCATGTTAGATTGTATATTTACAAGACATCATTCAAGGTATCATTGTTCATGTTTCATGTTTCATGTTCTTATTTCATTATCTCATCATTTAGTTTAATTACCTGAAAGGGGTTTGACCAAGGAAAACCCCTATTTCCTAACAATCAACAAATTTTCCTCTCTTTAATGTGTGATTGCAGGTTGATAGATTGAAGAAAAGAAAATTTGAAGCTTTCAAAAGTACCAAAATGATAAAGTTGCAAATGTTTTCAAAGTTGTCAAGACTCACAGAAACTCGGATCTAGGAAAATATATCCATCCAATTTGCATGAAATAAGTGGGAAAGTGTTTATTTGATCCATCTTTAGAGGCTTGCAAAGTTTCATTTCAATATTCTACTCTTTGGATAATTCACCACAAAATAGGACACTTTGTAATAGTTTGGACATATGAGTTCCATTTAGGGTTTCAAGGAACAGTTTCTAGGTTTTGTTCAACTTAGTCTGCAACTCTAGATTCCAAATTTTCAACTCTTCAGGACCCACCTAGGACCCATATGCCACAACTGACGTATGACTCCCAATGAGCATTGAGAGTTAGGATTTTAGGGTTTTGGAGCTTGTTTTGATCACATCTTTTTCTCTAGGTGCACTTTTTTTTCATTCCTAATTTATCATTATGTATTTCAATTTCATTCTCTAGGTCATCTAGTTAGGTTTGGCATGTCATTTTCATATCTTGTATTTCCAAGCCCTAGCTTGGTGGTGAACCCCTCTTTAGTCATTAATCATACCCTAGGGCATCCCTATTACAGATCTCTTTCCCCTTTACATCCTTGGATTGAGATCTCCAGGGTTTCCTTGAGTGAAACTTGAGAATCCCTATCTCTTCAAGGATATCCCTACACTCTTCCCATTTTCCATTGTTTCAATAATATTATTATGATATTGGCCTTGAACTCACTTCATGTGTACTCTAATTTGGAGTTATTTCAAACTGGAGTTTTTTCTTAGCATCGAGAAAGATAAAAATTATACTCTTATTTGGCTACTCTATGGATCATCATTTTTTTTCTTTAATCTAAAGCTATACTTTTTCTAATGTTTTATCATAGAAAATCAAGTGAGAGAAAATAAAATTTTAATTGATTTTTATCACTTATATGTGTTATTGGATATTGGGGTAATGTACCTTGTGCTATTATTATCATCCATGAGGGAATCATTCAAGGTGTATCTATTCTACTCATGGCACTTAGTGTAGGAGCTAAAAATTAGCTCACCCTAAAATCACTTGCAAAATAAAATATAACCTTCCACAAGAGAGTATGGGAAGATAATATATTGCTTGATATGATGGATGCAAGATTGATTGATTGAGTATAAAATTTACATGAGAAACCTTTCTTATTAAGGAAAGGTTGAGAGATAGGATTAGACAAGATCATTGTTGCACATAGTTGTCATTGATGTCAAAAGGAACATTGTTATCATTGATGTCAAAGGTATGTCATAAAGGTGAAAAGATTGAAGATTGGTGTTAGTTGTAGAATGTTAATATAATCATTAATGAAGAGAATAACATTGGATATGTGAAAATTTATGAGTCATGGAATTAGTTTCTATATGTATGCTACATTTGCAAAAGTCTAGAAGTGTTTGTAGAGAATTTTGAAGTTTGTTGCTTAGATACAATATATGCATGGTATGACACTATGAATTTTTTTGGTATTGTATTCTATCACAGTTTTCTATTATGTCTTGTGGATTGGAATTGATGTAATGATACACACGAAGAATCTTAGTTTCAAGTTTCAGAGGATGTAATTTATAGAGCAATAAGATAGAAGTGACTATGTTTGTAGGTTAATTTTGAACTAAACCATAATTATTTTTTATATCACATTCTATTATTGTTAATAATTATTTCTTGTGATTTAAAAAAGATAATTAAGTGACTTAGGATGTATGTTAATTTAAAATTCCATACTATTTTGGTTTCATATGAGGCTGCTAGAAATCATAGAGTGAAGACTACATTCATGAATATATGTGAATGATGTCTAAATGGATGCACCAAAGAAGGGAAGTGTGCACCAACTGGAGGAAGCATGTGAAGGTAATATATAAATTTTTAAGCATACGGTAGGAATCACATAAAATAAGTTTACCCCTATGATAAAACATTAAATTTTAGGGGAGTTGACTTCATGTTTCATGAAGATTTGAATTAAGGTCTTACCCTTGGCTGACATGGTGTGTTGTGGATCATGTTTATCAATCCTAGGTCAACATAAGGATGATAATAATGTATTGGAATGCATGTATATTGATAATATTTTATTTTATTGTTGGAATGTGTGTTGAAGTTGATGAAGAAGTGTGTATATGTACTGAAATTGAATATATTGTCTTCATTTCTTTAGTTGAATAAATTTGAGTTTGTATGAGTTTCATGCTTGATGTTTAGTTATAGATAAAAATAATTGAGAAGTCGATAAAGTTAGTTGTATCCAAAAAAAATTTATTTATTCATCTTTGTAATCTAAAGTTGGTGCCTCTAGATCTAAGTTGGTGCTCAATGGCTAAGTTGGTTCTCAATAAAGGGGATTGTTGTCTCTTGTAGGTTGGTGCGTAAGAAATCATTGTAAGTAGATTTTTGTCTCTAGTGGGTTGGTGCCCATAATTTTTTGTAAGTTTCATATTTTTTGTGAGGTTGGATTTGGACAGTAGATCCAAGAAGATATTATCACCGTGATGTTTCCAATCAAGGTTTCCACATAGTTATGGTATTCTCTTGTGTGGATGTGTTCATTACTTAAATTGAAACTATTTAAGTTTGGTGATGCTTTGAATCCATCATTTTAAACTAAAACATGTACTAAATATTGGTTCACCCCCCTCTTAGTATTTTTTTTTTTTAACAATTGGTATCATATCAAGGTTCCCTGGTGAATCTTAACATCTTGAGTTAGATATTTCAGATGATACAATCAATAGGATAAGAAGGTATTTCTTCAAACAAGGCACCACTATTTGATGGATCTAGTTATGCCTTTTGTAGTACATAAGAAAGGAAGCCTACTTGATGGTTTTAGGGTTTGATGTTTGGAAATCAATTGTAGATGGTTATGAAATTCTTGAAAACCCTCCAAGAGTTATATCCAAAATTGTGTTCCTCATTGAGCCTTGAAGGGAATCAATTATTTTAAATCTTGGAGAAGTTGGATATTATTAATTAATAATTCCAAAGGTTTTTCTCCTACATGGACCACATTCTTGTAGATAAATGGAAGGTAATGGATTTGTAGAGTAGGTATTGCATATTTGTGGGTTAAATCTAAATGATGTTAAAAATTATCAATTACTCCTAATTACATGTGAGTTGTTCATTGAGAGGATTTTTTGTTATGAGGGACATTCATGTTCCACTCATGTCACTTCTCCACATCCTCCTTTGACATTGAAATCACTTAGAACTCATGAAATATATTTTAAAGATTTAGATCCATCTAAGAATATTTATATGATTATGAGGATTCTTCTTCCTCCACTTTAGATATTGAGAGTGATAATGAGGATTCACCTCCTTCCTCTCCTATTCATCATTTATATGTGAAACATGGGAAAAGGGGGTTTGGTTATATGCTAGATGATCCAAATATGGTAAGCAAATAACCACTATTTCATTCAAGAAATGAGATCCAAACATGAGATGACTAACAACACAAAAGGTGAGTCTAATCAAGGTATGAATTAGAAAATTTCTCCTTTATACAAGGACGGGGGTATGAATCAAATAAAACTTTGGGGAGAAAGATTACAATCATCAAATAAACTCCAAAATGCAATCTATAAAATGCAAATAGAAGACTATACTCAAAACTAATGAAGCTAACAATCAAAAGGAAAATTTGGAAAGGGGAGAATGATGTGTACCAGTCACCAAAATTACCTTTTTGAAGCTCATTGATGACTTATTCACCCTATGATGAATGGGTCCTATCTAGGGCTCTAAAAAATGCTTTCTAGGTTATCTTGTATCGTGTCTAAACTCCAAGATTCCTAATTTTTACTTTCAGAGAGCTAGAAATAAATCCTACAAAAGAGTTTCCATGAGATGACAACTATCCTTGCAACTTTCTTCAATTTTTCTCTTCAAAGGATCTTCCACCTAAAATCTGCAAACACAAACATAAGAGGAGAAAAATATTGTTTTTGGTGATGGGGGGCTTTCCTTGGTCAAACCTCATTTAAGGATTTAAAATTTGAAATGAAATCAACTAGCATGAAGGAAATGATGAATGAGAAATCAATGTCATGACTCACCAAACCTTTATTTGAACCTTGGAATGTAAATTTGCAACTAGCATGAAGTAGCCTTAATGGATGTGAATCTAGATCTTGAAACTTGATTTGAAATAATATCTTTGATATGCTTGGATAGATCTTGAACTCTACATCACCATATTAGCTCTAACAACATGCATGCTGGAAGAAAGCTTTGAAATGATAATAGAATCTTGATTGTTGCAATAATCTTCAATAAATCTACTCTTGAATGCCTTGAAAATGCTCTTAAATTTATCTTGATCACACTTGCTAGGATTCTCTCTTCAAAATTGATATCTTGCATGAAATTCTTAAGATGAAACATGGTGAAATTAAACCTCTTATTTATACATATGTTAAGATTAATTCTGAAAATTCAAATAACACAAGCCAACATGTGAATACACTTTTGAAATCATTGAAAACCTTCCAAAAATCATATTTAAAATTTAGGTCCTAGACCTAAGTGAGGACCCATTCACCCCTATGGAAAATGAGTCTTAGGTCACTTATCTAGGACACGCATTGCTCAATGTTAAACATTATGTTATGGCATTGATGAATGTCATCTTTTATCCCTTAAAAATTGCAATTAATTTGGATTGGATTTGAATTAAAGGGGCCAATTAAGGAAAATTATCCTCAATTAATTAATGAATCCCTAGATTAGTGTGAAAGTGTAAAGGTACACCTTACAACACCAAAAATAAGGCACAATTAATTCCATTTTATTTAAAAAGGCCCTAAACTTAATTTGAATATGTTAAATACATACTACAACACTAAATAAAGGAATCATTTAGCTCATTTTATTATTAATTATTTATTCCCAAATTAAGTGTGAAAAAGGGATACTTTTTCCTACACTAAATTTATCCCCTACTTTAGTGAGAGGATGAACCTATGTCAAACTCACACTAAAGTAGACATTCAAGACACTTATGTATGCAACAATGAAAAAGATACATAATTTCATACAACATCAAAGACTAGGAAGATCAATCCTAGACTATCTGATCGGCGTGGAACACATCTAAGTTGTCTATTGTGTGCTCACTCGAAGGTAGCGGAACCTCAAGTTGTCCACTAGGTGAGTCTTCCAAAGGGTGGCAAACCATATCAAATTTTTCCCTCTATCAACTTCAATAATATTCCACAAGACAAGGTTTTGTGCTCCATAGGGCTTAACAAGCTACGTCACGCTAAGCACCTATGAACAGGGAAATGATCCATTGGAAATCAAGGTGTGTTATGCTAGGTGGCCTTGAAGAGGGTTTCAAGTTCCATAGGGATTAAAAATATATGTTATGCTAAGAACCTATGAACAAGGCAAGGCTCCACAGACAAGTAAGGTTTGTTATGCTTGGTGGCCTTGAATAAGGTTTGAGCTTCACAAGGTTAACAAGTTGTATTATGCTAAACACTTATGAACAAAATGCAAGTAAAATTTTGTTCAAAGGGGTTTTTCTTAGTTTTTCTAAGCTCTTTTTCTTAGGGAACATCATGCATAATGTCTCCAAGAGAGGACAAGTCAAGAATAAGAGATTCACAACTTGGGGAATGTAGTGCGTTGCATCACCACTAAGAGGAAATTTGTATGCTAATAAATATCACACTCTTGGAGGACATCAAACACTACCTTGAGAAAAGGATGCACCACAAGAAGAAAGAAAATCACACCATGAAACATGAGAAATGTCGAAAGATATTGTCAATGTATGCCCCAACTTAAGAAATTACTACACCCTTGCCATGAGCAATTTCTTTAAAGTAGCCAATGTTCAATCCTAATACATAAGAGATTACTCAAAAATCCCTATGAAAAAATCCCTATGCGAACAAGAATATGTTCTCAAAATGAAGCTACGTCATGAAAAAGGAACGCTTAGGAGTTGTCCCCAGAAACACATAAGGCATCTATGGATTCAGGGTTAGTATATCTTTGCTACAATGTTTTTATAGAGCTCACAAATGCCATTATTCCCCAAATACTCATAGAACTAGAAGAATGACACATAAAGAGAAAAAATAAAGAAAAATATTTCAGGTCAACATGGAAGAGACCTAAATGTCTCGACACCTTTTGTCATCCCAAAAAGGAAAACACAAGACAAATGAAAAGATAAAAATTTTATGACATAAAAGAATGTAGGTATGCATAGAGGAATGCACAAAAAGAGACACATACATCAAACAAAACAATATTGGGGATCACATTACGCACATGGAACCACACAAAGAACATGAAAAATAAAACAATGTAAAAGACTTGTAAGGAACATGCAAGTCAAACTATAGCAGGTTGTTCACATCCCAATCAAGATTCTTTAGTATATGTAGAAGCCAGACAACTAGCCAAATGGAAAACATCAGGTGCTAAAAAATTTCAACACTCTTATTAGTAGAACCATCTTTTAAGCTCATAGAAGAGAAAAAAAATTGATTTAATTCATTATGCACTTCCTCATCAATCTTAGCAATTTCAATATCATCATCTATATTAATCACAATGGGAGGTCTAATGATAGTATCCATAGGAGTTTGTTGTTGTTTATGTTGTGATGAGGGAAAAGAGGTATCATTCCTTGTAGGAGATAAGTTTGGATTTTTATTTTCTATCATTATTTTCTTTTTTCACTTGCAAAAAATGATCAATAGCATGACATCTATGCCTATGCTCTCTAGCATTTCAATTTCTTCTCATTTTGTTTTCAAGTTGTGTTTGTGTAGGAGCCGGTTTATCAACCATAGGTTGCTTTTCTTCCCTTAGGGGAGGAACAAAAGGAACCATGGGAGGTTGCTCAACCACTTTCACTTTAGCTTTGTAAACTTGTTTGATTTTAGGAGGCACAATGGGATTCTTTTGATTGTCTCATGGTCTCTTATATGAAATGGTAGGATGATTTGTCAGAGGCTGGTCTTGGATAGTTGGAATGGATTTTGGTTCAATCATGGTTTGGTCAAGGATACGTGGCTCAATCATGGGTTGAGGCATATTTCTAAGGGATAATTCTACTATGTGCTTTGCCTTAAAATTTTGGTAGGATTTTAAATAGAAGTCTTCATAGGGTATAATAGGTTCAATAGGCTCGGGTTAAAAAATCCAATAAAAAGTTCCCCCGGGAAGATATGGGATTATAGCCACAACGGTGCACAATAATGATCTTATTGCCAAAGGGAAACTTCAAAGATTTATGTACAACCGATGGGAGGAAACTCATGGAGAAAATCCATGGATACCCTAACTTCACATGAAACTGATCTGACATTCAGATGATGGTGAATGAGACATTTAATTTTTTCGGTCCAACCTTTAGAGGGAGATTTATCAAGCCAATTGTATGGAAAGAAAAACCATTATGTGTATCGGTCCATGCTTTCAGTTTTTCATATATATCTTGATAAATCTCATGTAGAAACAAGAATTATTCAATGATCATGTTCTCTACACAGATGGGATCAATTAGTACCCCATTAGTAGGTTTGTCATTACTTCTTCCAGCTATGTAAAGATGACCACCAGGTACATGTTTAAGTATGTCTTGTTGTGAGAAAGAAATATCAAAGGGAATTTTGGTTTAGCCCTTATGGGTTTTAGCTTCAATAAAGATGATTGACGCATGTATATTATCATTCTCTTGATATTTAAAGTTCTCGTTAAGGATGCAAGCGAGGCTACAAAAAAATTGTATTTCATGCTCACTTTTAAGAATTTTCCTTAGATTATCTAAAGTAGGAATGATACTAGTGTCAATGTTTTTAGTATTCACAAAGTATTGTAACTTTTCTATTCCTTCATCCATTCTTCTTGTGTTTTCTTGTAGAACATGATCAATAGATCATGCACATTGGTTGTAGGTAAGGAAGTCATTGGAAATGAGGTATGTAGGGTATGATCCGTAGAGGGTTTATTATCAACACTATTAGTGAAAGACTTAGAAAACCCAAGATCCACAACAAATGGTGTATCATGGGATGGCATGAGTCTCAAACTACGTCTCACAACCATATTGCTAATAGGACACCAAGTTGTAAAGGTCATACAAGATTTCACAAACTTAGTGTACACACCCAAAATGGAAAGAGGCTAAAGTGCAATGCAATGACTTAGAATGCAATATGTAAATACAATTTTTAGATTCTAAACAAGATAATTTTCTAATTACACTATGCAAAAACCTAAAAAATGAAATCTTGTAAATGCAATTTTGAAATCACACAATGCAGTAATTTTATCAAATGAAGCTAAATATGACCAAATTGAAGACATAAATTTTGCAAACAGAAACAAAGATCTGAGAATAGCAAACATAAATGTAGAAATTAATGTTTTAATGCCTAGAAAATTAGGAAATGGCCTTGATCAAGGACTCACTCTCCCTAGGGTGAATGGATCCTAGTTAGGGTTTTGAAAAGAGTTTTTATAGATTTCTAAGTTGGTTTTAGTAGTTTCCATATTCTAATTTAAAAAAGTGACTTACAATTTTAATTTTCTGTGAACTGAAGGTTGAATGCAAGATGCAAAATGTGATAAATTGACAACCTAGAAAACTTAATTTGATAATCAATTTTGTTTTAATTTTCAAATACAAATGAATATCATAATGCAATACTATGTAATTGACTTACGAAATGGATTTTTTTTTTTGTATTTTTCAGATTTAAAGAATGCAAAGATGAAATCCTAAAAACTTTAAATGAAATGAAAGATTAAATGTAAACTAGACACCCTAAATGAGACTCAATTCAATGCAATAAAATGTGAATGAATGCAAGATCTAAATCTAGGGTAAAAAAGGACTCCAATATCAAAAAATGCAATGATCAAACTCAAGTTGACCGCAATGAAACATGGGAAAAGGGGTTTGGTTAAATGTGGGGTGAGCCAAATATGGTAAACAAATAACCCTATTTTACACTATTTCATTCAAGAAATGAGATCCAAGCAATGAGATGACTAACAACCAAAAAGTTGTTTCAAATCAAGGTATGAACAAAAAAATTATCCTTTATGCAAGGAAGGGGTATGAGTCAAATAGTACTTTGGGGAGAAAAATTAAAATCATCAAATAAACTCCAAAATGCAAGTTATTAAATGCAAATACAAGATTGTACTCAAAACTGATGAAACCAACAATCAAAAGGAAAATCTAGAAAGAGGAGAATGATGTGTATCAGTCACCAAAAGTGCCTTTTTGAAGCTCACTAAGGACTCATTCGTCCTATGGAAAATGTGTCCTAGCTAGGGCTTTAAAAAAATGCTTTCTGGGTTCTCTTCTATTGTGTCTGCACTCCCATATTCCAAATTTTCTTTATCAGAGAGCTAGAAATAAATCATATAGAAGAGTTTTCATGATATGGTAACTTTCCTTGCAACTTTGACAACTTTGCTACTTTCTTCAATTTTTCTATTCAAAGGATCTTCCACCTAAAACCTACAAACAAAAACACAAGAGGAGAAAATGTTGTTTTTGGTGATGGGGGGCTTTCCTTGGTCAAACCTCATTTGAGTATTTAAACTTTGAAATGAAATCAAAGACAATGAATGAAGTGATGAATGAACAATCAATGTCACCACTCACCAAACCCTTATTCGAACCTTGAAATGTAAATTTGCAACTAGCATGAAGTGGCCTCAATGGATGTGAATCTTGATCTTAAAACTTGATTTGAAATGATGTATTTGATATACTTGGATAGATATTGAACTCTACATCACCATATTAGCTCAAATAACATGCATGATGCAAGAAATATTTAACGTCATGATAATGGAATCTTGATTGGTACAATAATCTTCAATAATTCTTCTCTTGAATTCCTTGAAAATGCTCTTGAATTTCTCTTGATCACACTTGGTAGGATTCCCTCTTCAAAATTGTTGGCTTGCTTGAAAGTCTTAAGATGAAACATAGTGAAATGACCTCTCATTTATACATATGTTAAGATTAATTCTCAAAATTCAAATAACAAAAGTCAACATGTGAATACACTTTTGAAATCATTGAAAACCCACCAAAAACATATTTTTAAATTTAGTTTCTAGACCTAAGTGAGGACCCATTCTCCCTATGGCGAATGGGTCCTAGGTCACTTACCTAGGACACACATTGCTCAATGTTAAACATTATGTTATAGCATTGATGAATTTAAGGATTTATCCCTCATAAATTGCAATTAATTAGGCTTGGATTTGAATTAAAGGGGACAATTAAGGAAAATTATCTTCAATTAATTAATGAAGCCCTAGATTAGTGTTAAATTGTAAAGGTATACCTTACAACACCAAAAATAAGCAAAAAATAAGTCTATTTCTTAAAAAAGGCCCTAAACATAATGTGAATATGTGAAATACATATTACAACAATAAATTAAGGCATCATTTAGCTCATTTTATTATTAATTATTTATTCCCAAATTAAGTGTGAAAAAGTGGTGCAGGAGCACCCTAGGTTTAGTAGGTTCAAAATTGGAATTTTGGTTTTGTTTGATGTTATTTCATGCAATAAGGTCTAGGAAGATAGTTTTTTGTCTTTTGGGGTCCAATTAAAGGTCTTAGTCATTGGTTGGTGTCAAATTACAAAACATGAAAAAATCTTGTCAAGTTGCCAAGTGTTACATGTAACTTTTGGTCTTCTTCTTGTAAAAGGAAATGTAACGTTGGAAGGTGAAGTCTAATGGTTGTAAATTGATGGGGCAAGTTGGAAAAAATTTAAGAAGCCTTCCATCGAGCTTGAAGGTTGTTGATTAATTTTTGAATTTTGAAGCAATAAATATCTCAGTTTTCTACAATTTTAATGTGTTCTCTCTTGTTCTTCTAATTGGTACAGTGTTGTACAAATTCATTATGGCTTGAGACTATTTGGAAGTGAGATTGTGGTGAATTTATTTTCTTCTGCAACTAGTTTCAATTAATTTCATCAAGTTTCAAGAAATTTATTGTCGTTCTTTAGAAGCTACCTAAAACCCTAGTCTAGGGTAACAATGAACACAATAAAATGATTTTCTTCCCATTCCACTAATGAAAAATCATGAAACTGGGTGGAATTGTAGGTCTAGAGGTGTTCTTAGTTCATGAAAAAGTTGTATAATGCATTAGAAGAGTCAAGTTTGGTTGGATTGGTGGATGGATCATGTTCTTAGACCTATGAGGACCCTGTTAGATTCAAGGAGAGGCTAATAATCCTTTTGGAGATATCTTTTAGGTCAAGTCGTAGTGCAACCAATGTTTAGAAGCCTAATTAGGCCTAATGCAAATCAAGATAGTCAAAAATTGACCTTTGTGCTCCAAAGGAACCCAACTTGTATTTGGTATATGTCTCAAAAGATTAAAAAGGGTATTTGAATATGTGTTTACATTTTTATTTGCAGGTCTTCCCCAAGAGTTATGCCCAAATAGGCCTTTTTCAAGTACTACTAGGAATGATGCTAATTTGTGAAAGAAATCACTTTGATTGATGTGCTAGGGTTCTTGAAAGGTGTTGATTAGTTGATTTTTACCCTAACTACCCTTGGTCTACATCAAATTGGTATCAGAGAGCAAAAGATCAAAATAAAAAGAGAATTGAAGTGAAGGAAAACAAAGATGTCTCCTAAGGGAAAGACAGTTGCTAGAGAGGTGAGCGAATTGAAAGAGCAGCATACAAAAGAGATAAGGGAGTTACAAGATTTGATAGAGACACTTCAATCCAGGCTTTTTGGAGTTGATAAAAGTTAGAGGAGAGGTGTGGTCACATGTGATATGAGTGACTAAGAAGAAGAAGAGAAAAGGGAAGAGCAAAGTTCCCTCAAGGGTTTGAGGAGTTGGATCCTAAAGACTTGAGATTTGCAAAGCTATTGAAGTTTTTCAAGGGAGAAGGTCCTAAAACTAAGATGGATTTACCAGTGTATGGAGGGAAATTGGATCGTGAAGAGCTCCTAGATTGGATAGGAGCAATGGATAACTACTTTGAGTATGAAGAGGCACCAGAGGAACAAAGGGTGAAATTGGCCAAGACAAAGTTAAAGGGACATACTTTGCTTTGGAGGGATTTTGTACAAGATGAAAGGAGAAAGAAAGGAAAGTCTAGGATCACCCCTTGGGATAGGATGGTGGCTAAACTCAAGAGTAAATTCCTACCTAATGACTATTTCATCAAGTTGTTCAAAAAGCTGCAAAACCTGAAGTAGAAAGACATGGATGTGAAGGATTACACAAATGATTTCTATAAGTTGACTATTAGATCAAGCCATGAGGAAGAAAATGTAGAAAAGGTGGAAATATACATTAATGGACTGAGATACAACCTACAAGATGAAATAAGCCTCACCACCCCATAGATAGTAGAAGAGTGCTATCAATTGGCACTAAAGGCTGAAGATAAACTCAAGAGAAACCAAGAGAAGCAAAGAAAGGGTAGAGGTAGAAATTTCAGTGGAAGAGGCACATTTGGAGGTAGAGGGTAGTCCAAAAAATCTCAAGAAGAAACAAGCAACAGTCAAGAACAAGGTGCAAGTCAAAGAGGAGGATTTAGGGGAAGAAGACCCAATAATAGAGGAAAATTTGGAGGTCAAGGAATTGAGGACAAGGTGGATTCATAGGTAAATGTTACAAGTGCAATAAATTTGTAGGCCACCAAGTGTGGAAATGTACTAAAACTCAATCTACTAGCTCATATGGAGGAGAAAGGAGAAATCAAATTGTACAAGCAGAAGACAATGAAAGTGTGAACTCCCCATCACACAAAGTTGAACCAAAAGTTAGTGAATCACTCATGGTAAGGAGAACCCTCATCAAGGTACCAGTGGAGAAGAAGCTACCACAAAGGAAGTCCCTCTTTAGGACAACTTGTAAGTGATTAGGTAAATTTTGCAAAGTTGTGGTTGATTTGGGGAGTAGAGATAACTTGGTGTCTGTTGAGATGGTAGAAAAGCTTAAATTGAAGAAAATTCCTCATTCCACTCCTTATATTGTTTCATGGCTTAATAAGGGGAAGCAAGTGGTGGTAAATGAAAAAATTTGGGTGGAGTTTCATATAGGAGGTTACAAAGATAAGGTTTTATGTGATATAATACCCATGGATGTGTTCCATTTGCTTTTAGGAAGGCCTTGGCAATATGATAGGAAGGCACTTCATGATGGAAATAAGAACACTTACACTATAGAGAAGGATGGGGTTTATTATACCCTTACACCCTTAAAGGATGACAATCAAGAATCACAAGTAGGACTTAGTGTGATGGTGGCCAATGAAAACGAGTTCCTTAAGACCTTGGAAGAGGATAACATGGGTTTTGTAATTACAATGAGGCCTAAATATGTCATGGCAGCAGATAATAAGGAAGAGTAACCTTTGGAGGTAAAACCATTGTTGAAGACATATGTTGATATTGTGGTAGATGAGATTCTTGATGCATTACCACATATAAGGGACATTAGCCATCAAATAGACTTCATTCCAGGAGCTAGCTTACCCAACAAGGCTGCTTACAAAATGACTCCTCAACAAAATGAGGAAATAAAGAGGAAAGTAAAAGAACTTCTTAAAAAGAGGTTGATTAGGGAGATTTTGAGTCCTTGTGTTGTTCTAGTAGTCCTAGCATCCAAAAAAGGAGGAGAGTGGAGGATGTGCACCGATTCAAGGGCCATCAACAAGATTACTATAAGGTATAGATTTCCTAAATTCCAAGAATTGAAGATCTAATGGATTGTTTGGGGAGTGAAAACTATTTCTCTAAGGTTGATCTCAAGAGTGGATACAATCATATTACAATTAGACATGGTGATGAGTGGAAGACAACCTTTAAAACAAATGAAGGTTTGTATGAATGGTTTGTAATGCCCTTTGGTTTATCTAACGCTCCTAGTACTTTTATGTGCTTGATGAATGAGGTGTTCAAACCCTTCATAGGTAAGTTTTTTGTCATGTATCTTGATGATATTCTTATCTTTAGAAAAACTAAAGAAGAGCATTTGTAGTATTTGGACAAGGTTTTGAGGAAGCTACATGAGGAAAATCTAATGATAAACTTGAAAAAGTTGGAGTACTTGAAAATAGAGTTGGTCTACCTTTGGTTTGCGGTGACTAATGACACTTTGAAGATGGATCCTAACAAGGTAGATGAAATTTTGAATTGGCCTACAACAAATTCAGGGGATGAGGTAAGAAGATTTCATGGTCTATCCAAATTTGATAGGAAATTTATAAAGGGTTTCAGTCACATTTGTGCTCCCATGATTGATACATTTAAGGGTGATAAAAGAACGAAGTTTGTATGGACTAATGATTCTTATAAAAGCTTTGAGTATTTGAAAAGGAGAATGGTTGAGAAGCCTATATTGGATTTTCCTAGTTTTGATAAGGTTTTCACCATTGAATGTGATGCAAGTAATCATGCTATAGGAGTTGTATTGAGTCAATAAAATAGGCCTATTGCATTCTTCAATGAAAAGTTTAATGAAGCTCCAAGAGAAATTATTCCTCTTATGACCTTGAAATGTATGCCATGGTGAAAGAATTAAAGAAATGGATACATTTCTTACTTCCTAAATAATTTATAGTATTTACTGATAATCATGCATTGCAATTTTTGAATAGTTTAGAAAAGCTTAGCCATAGGCATGTAAAATGGGTTGAGTACTTGCAAGGTTATACTTTTACTATTAAGAAAAAGAAAAGATAGTTAAATAAAGTGGCAGATGCACTAAGTAGGATGGCTTTGATGGTGCAAGAAATTTATTTGAATAGTGTGGGAGTTGACTCCCTAAAAGGTATGTACATTGATGATGAAGATTTCAAAGATATATACGCTAGTTGATTGTAGCCTTGTAGTAGCAGTGATGAGAGATGGTTGGATTTTATGATTAAAGATAGTTTTATTTTTAAAGGGGCTCAATTATGCATTCCTAAATGTTCTATGAGGACTAACTTGATCAAAGAAAAGCATAGTGGCAACCTTGCAAGTCACTTTGGGCTAGATCAGACATTGGAATAGTTGAAGATGCACTAATATTGGCTTAGAATGCAAGTTGATGTGAGGAAAATTTGTGGAGAAGTGTACCATTTTACAAAGAGCTAAAGGAACTAACACCAATGCAGGGTTGTATCAACACACCCAATTCTCAATAGGCCATGGGAATCAATCAACATGGACTTTGTGAGGGGTCTACTTAGAACCCAAAGGGGATTTGATTAAATATATGTTGTTGTAGACAAATTTTCTAAGATGGCCCACTTTATACCTTGAAAAAGTATTAATGATGCTTCTTACATAGTAGGTCTCTTCTTTAAAGAGGTGGTGAGAATCCATGGTTTACCCCTTGGCATTGTTTTAGACCGAGATAGCAAGCTTGTGGGTCATTTTTGGTGAACCTTGTGGAAGAAGTTGGGTACTAACTTGAGTTTCAATTTTTCCTATCACCCATAAATTGATGGGAAGACTGAGGTGGTGAATATAATCCTTAGAAACCTTCTTAGATGCTTACCCAAGGAGCATGCAACACAATGGGATTTAATTCTTTCGCAAGCCGAGTTTGCATACAATGACTCTATGAATAGGAATGTTAGTAAAAGCCCTTTTGAAATTGTTTATGGATTTCAGCCCAGGGGTGTGTTTGAGTTAAGGGATATTATTGGCAAGGAAAGGAGAAGTGTTCAAGGAGAGGAGTTTGATGTGGCTATGCAGGAGATCCACCAACAGGTTAGAGACAATCTTCAAAAGAGTGTGGACAAATATAAGCAAAGTGCAGATCTAAAAAGAAGAGAACTTCATTTCAAATTTGGAGACTTAGTCTTGGCACATTTGAGGAAGAAGAGATATACTAAAGGGAAGTACTTTAAGCTCCATATGAAGAAGAAAGGGCTATGTAGGGTGGCACACAAGTTTGGAGACAATGCTTATGAAATAGAGATTCTACCCGGAGTTACAATTTCTCCTATTTTTAGTGTTTTAGACCTTTACCATTATAAAGGGGATGTGGTTTTAGGTTCACTTTTAGGTTCATCAATAGCTCCAGATGATGATTGGATTATGGATCTTCCTCCAAGCAAGCCATTGGAGACTTTAGAATGCATTTTGGATACAAAGGAACTAAAGAAAACAAGGCACAAATTCTACTATCAATACTTGGTTAAATGGAGAGGTCTTCTAGTGGAAGATGCCTCTTGTATGAATTAAGAAGACATTGTAAAGCATGGGTATACAACTGAAGGTTTTTCCTCAAGTGGGACATGAGCTTATTTTGCCTTGGGAGTATGGTGCACGAGCACCCTAGGTTTAGTAGGTTCAAAATTGGCATTTTGGTTTTGTTTGATGTTCTTCCATGTAATAAGGTCTAGGAAGACCAGTTTATGTCTTTTGGGGTCCAATTAAAGGTCTTAGTTGTTGGTTGGTGTCAAAATGAAAAACATGCAAAAATCTTGTCAAGTTGCTAAATGTTACATGCAACTTTTGGTCTTCTTGTAAAAGGCAGTGTAACATTGGAAGGTGAAGTCTAATGGTTGGAAATCAATGTGGAAAATTGGAAAAATTTTAAGAAGCCTTGTTCCATTGAGCTTGATGGTTGTTGATTAATTTTTGAAGTTTGAAGCAATAAACATCTCATTTTTCTACAATGTTAATGTGTTCTCTCTTGTTCTTCTAATTGGTACGGTGCTATATAGATTCATTATGGCTTGAGACCAATTGGAAGTGAAAGTGTGGTGAATCTACTTTCTTCTACAATTGGTTTCAATTAATTTCATCAAGTTTCAAGAAATTTAGTATCATTTCTTTACACACTTCCTAAAACCCTAGTCTAGGGTAATAGTGAGCACAATAAAATGATTTTCTTCCCATTACACCAGTGAAAAATCACGAAACTCAATGGAATGATAGGTTTAGTGGTGTTCTTAGTTATTCCAAACTTGAAAAACTTGAGGTGTAAGCTTGCACATTCTAGAGAGGTTTGAAGGTCTGTTATCTTTATGTAACAGACCTAGGAGTTCATGAAAAAGTTGTATAATGCATTAGAAGAGTCAAGTTTGGGTGGGTTGGTGGATGGATCATGTTGTTAGACCTTTGAGGACCCTATTAGAGTCAAGGAGAGGCTAAGAATCCTTTTAGAGATCTCTTTTAGGTCAAGCCCTATTGCAACCAATGTTTAGAAGCCTAATTAGGCCTAAAGCAAAGTGGGATAGTAAAAAATTGACCTTTGTGTTCCAAAGGAACCCCACCTGCATTTAGGATATGTTTCAAAAGAGCCAAAAGGGTGTTTGAATATGTGTTTACATTTTGATTTTCAGGTCTGCCCAAATAGGCCTTGTTGAAGTACTATTAGGAATTGTGCTAATTTGTGAAAGAAATCACCTTGATTGATGTGCCAGGATTCTTGAAAGGTGTTGATTAGCTGATTTTGATCCTAACTACCCCTACCCTACATCAAACAAGGATGCTTTTTCCTACACTAGATAATAAGTTGATAATTATCATCCATATTCTTTGACGTCATGTCTTCTTTGGGCTTGAAAAACACTATAATATATATGTGATTGAGTGGAGATTCATAAACACTAGGAAAATTCATTTAAATAATTTCAATCGTATCTCCACATGTCATCATTAATATACCTTTGACTTATAGTATTATTTAGTGGGATACAACTATGTAAAAGGAATATAATTCCTTGATTAGGAACCACAATTGGGATCTTTTCCCCCTTTCCAAGGGAATGAAACTTGTTTGATGCATCTAGATATATCAAAAAACATAACACCAAATGAGTTAGTGGATAAGCATAAGGTATAACTAGTTGTGAAGGATCTTTCCCATGTTTCTAGTGTTGATTACTCTAAGAAATTTGCATTAGTAGAAAAATCAACTTTATTCTTGAATCACATTATCACTGCAACACATCGACAAGATGTCACCATATCAACATGAAGGGTGTTTTTATTCACAAAGGTCCCTTGAGGAAGAGATATACATGGAGTATCTAAAGGGTTTTATCTAGGACTCTTATTTGGTTTACAAACTCAAAAAATTTATGGTTTGAAACAAGTCCCTCATGCTTGGTAATCCAATATGGAATTGTTCCCTCTAAATTATGAGTTTTATCATTGTCATTTGGATATAAAATCCATATTTTACATCAAGATAATTCACTCCTTATTTTGGTTCTCTATACCAACGACATATTGATCATGAGGAGTTCCTCATCCACCATGTGCTAGTAATGAAAATTAATCTCCATGGTAAGTTTTTTGTAACTAACATAAGCTTGTTGCACTAGTTTCTCAAGATAGAGATATTTTTTTTACTTTCAAGATCTTCATCACATAGTTCAAGTATACTCTAGATTTTATCTAGATGTTTCACTTGGCTAATTACAAGCTTACTCTAGCTCCCTTTCTTTCTAAATTCAAACTTGAGGCTCAATTTTCTTCACCATTTGTTAATGGCACTTTGTAATAACAATTTTTTAGTAGTCTCAACTATTTTACTCACATAAAACCCAACATTTCATATAATGTGGGCATCATATCTTGATTTATTCAACAACCCCATGAGCTAAACTAGAAAGAATCCAAGTGGATTATACACTGCATTCAAGGTACTCACACTTTTGGGATTCAATATGCATCTAGGATTGATATCAATTTAGTGGGCTACATAAATCTAGATTGGGAAGGTAATTGTCAAGAATACAAGTCTACTTATCTTGGTAGCTTTTTTGTTGGTTTAGGTCTTATTTTTTGGTTGAGTAAGTCGTTCGATATTTCTTTATCTTCTATTGAGGTTGTATATCATGGGTTATTATATTTTCTTTAGAATCTTATGACTAAGATAGGTAGTTAGTTCATATGTCCATCAATCATATTTTGTGAGAATCAATAACGTTATCTAGGTCTCACAAAAAACTAGTCCATCATCAAAGGACCAAGCATATTGAAGTCCATGTACACTAGATTTGAGAGATCATTCATGATTATATCATCAATCTCTACTATGTATTGAAATCTAAGCAAGATATTGATATTTTTACCAAACCCTTCAAAAAAAGGTATCTTCATCTACAAGCTTTTTTGAGGGTACAAGAGGCTTCATCTTCTAGGGAATACCTAGTCTTTCCTTCCTCTTAGGGTCTTGTCTCTCTCTATTTTGGGGGAGTGGGCTATTCTCTCCCTTTTTAAGGGGGGTGTAGGGATTCTTCTCTTTCAGGTAGATTTTTATGTACATGGATGCCTCATTAGGATTCATTTGTTGAGACACATCATTTCACCCACCTAAGTTATGCTTAAGGAGTTACTACTGTATGTTTTTATTTTCCTATGATCTAAGTTTTCCCTTAGAATTTTAAATTAATCTTACTTAGGTTAATAAATTAAGTATTAGTGTAAGTGGTATGAGGTGTCAACATCTTCTAAATGACTTGCATTTAGTATTATTGGATACTATTATTATATCCTCACTATTGGTTGTATCTGCCACATCCTCCCTATACATGCTCACTCTTTTAGATTTTTTTTCTTCCATACCTCTAGAGACAATCTAACCAAGGAGAACCTAACTCTTACAATTTTTATGATTTCTATAACCTGGTGTTTCTAAATACCATTTGTCCTAGACAATCAATGAAAAGAAAAGATCATAATGACATAGGTCATACTTGTTCAGTGTTAATAAGTTCATTCTCATGAATTACTTGTCCAATTACCCTCTCCAAAATTTCTAGATTACTATTTAATTTCACACTATCGTAACACTTACATTATCTCATCCATATATACACTTATTCTTATGTCACCACCACTTATTACACTTATTTTTGAACCCTCTCTTATATAAGAGTTCAAGACTTTGGTCAATTCCATGGAATTCAAGATTGGTCCTAGAGCATGTGGAATTTACCTAAAATTAAAAAATTGACTAAGCTTGATCTAGGGGAGAGGACCCAGTAGTTGTGCACCCTAACTTCATGATTCTAATTATCCTACGTGGAAATTTCAAATCACTCTCAATTTTTTACAATAGCTTACTTGGCAAGTCCCCTGCTTATAACTTTCGTTTCAAGGCCACATCATCAAATATGATGCGACATGAGCATGATTTGTTGGTATGTGAGAAGCAAGGATGTCATATTCAATGAGAAAGTGTTGTACAAAGATCAGTTGCAGTAGCATGAGAAGAAATAAAATGATTATGTAGTGTTGGATGGTACACCAAACAACAATGTTCCAGTGGTTCCTCATGCTTCGCAACAACAACAACAACAAATACCACAAACTCTAGTGAATGTTAGATGATCTTCAAGGATAAGTAGACCTACAGAAAGATTTTATCCCTCTTTGTATTCTATTTTATTAACTGATATTGGTGAACTAGAATGTTATGATGAAGCTATGCAGGTGGATACCAAAGTTCAATGGGAGCTTGGAATGGAAGAAGAAATGGACTCCTTGCTAAAAAAATAGACTTGAGAATTATTAAAGTTGCTTGTAGGTAAAAAGGATTTATCATAAAAATGGGTTTATAGGCTTAAAAAGGAGGATGGAGGTAAGAAAAGATTTAAACCCTGATTAGTTGTAAAGGGATTTGCATAGAAAAAAGGATATTGATTTTGATGAAATATTTTCTCCTGTTGTTAAAATGAATTTTATTCGTACTGTTTTAAGTATTGTGGCTACTAAATATTTGCATTTAGAACAACTCGATGTTAAAAAAAACTTTCTCCATGGTGATTTGGAAGAGAAAATATGTATGGAACAACCACAAGGGTTTGAGGTCAAAGGTAAGGAGAAACTTTTGTGTAGATTGAAGAAAAGTCTATATGGATTGAAGCAAGCACATCGACAATGGTATATATTAAATTTGATAGTTTTATGGTTGAGCAAGGCTACAGTTGGTGTAATTCAGACCATTGTATTTATTTTAAGAGGTTAGATGATGATAGCTACATTATCTTATGTTTATATGTTGATGGTATACTTGTAGCGGGGTCTAACATAGATCACGTAAGGGAGTTAAAACAACAATTAGCAAATTCATTTGCTATGAAGGATTTTGGGGCAACAAGGAAAATCCTTGGTATGAAGGTTACAAGAGATAGAAAAAATAAAAAAATATTTTTGTCTCAGGCTGATTATGTTGAAAAGGTGTTACAAATATTTCATATGGAGAATGCAAAAGTTGTCAACACACCTTTTCCTAGTCATGTTAAATTGACTAAGGATATGTGTCCAAAGACACAAGAGGAGGAAGAAAAAATGTCCAAAGTACCATATGCTTTAGTTGTAGGTAATTTAATGTACGCCATGGTATGCACAAGACCAGATATTGCACATGTTGTAGGAGTTGTTAGCAGGTATACGAGTCATCCTAGTGTTGAGTATTGGAATGCGGTAAAATGGATTCTCAGGTACTTGAGAAGTACATCCAATAAATGTTTATATTTTAGGGGCACTAATACTGATTTAAAAGGTTATGTTGACTCGAATTTAGTAGGGGATATAGATACCAGGCATAGTACCATAGGTTATGTATTTACAGTTAGTGGGACAATAGTAAGTTGGATTTCTTGGTTGCAAACGGTGGTTGCTTTATCCACCATGGAGGTAGAGTATGTTGCTGCAAAAAAGGTGGCAAAGGAGATGATATGGCTACAACTTTTCATGGAAGAGTTGGAAAAACAACAAACTAAAAATTGCTCGTTTACAGATAGCTAGAGTGTTATACATCTTGCAAAGAATTCTGCCTTGCACTCTAAAACAAAACACATACAATTGAGATATCATTTCATTCAATTAGTGTTGGAGGATAGACAAGTCAAGCTAGACAAGGGGTGGCTTTAGAATAGTGGTTTGCAATTTATAAGAGGAAGGAAATTTTGCATTTTTTCTTTTCACCATATTCAATGGGTTCGGCCGAACCCAATGGTTCGACCGAACCCATGGTTCGACTAAACCAAGAAAACCTAAATAAAAAAATCATATTTAAATAGGTTTGGTCGAACATTGGTTTGACTGAACCCCTTAAATATGACAAAAACCAAAAATTCTTTCATTTTCAACTGTCACTTTTACTTTCTAATTTTACCAGTCACTTTCCTTAGTGTGTGCGGCAAACCGAGAGTGTGATGGTGACCAAATAGAGATTCTTCTTTCTGGTGAAAGAAAATTTAAGTTCGTCTCTCCAAAGTTCATCATTCTGGTTTGTATATCGAGCATTATCGAGCACTAGGTATTTAAAATTTGATTTTTTTAGAGTTCAAAATGCATCTATTTGTTTAATTTTGAAACCCTAAATGCAAATTTTTTCAAATTTTTTGAATTCAAATTGCATTTGTTTGAAATTTTTTAAAGCATTTTCAACATACAGTATTTTGCTTCCCCATTTTGCATACATTTTTGTCTTGTGTAAATGAAATATGCCTTCCCATTTCAACAATCAAAGCTATGGATAAATAGATTTAATTTTAGTTACAAGAAAAATGTATAAATTATAAATTTATAACATAATTATGTACATGGGAAAATCCTCTTGGAAGAAAAATCTCACAACCAAAAACATGAACCAATTATATTATTTGATAATAATATCATTTACAATAAAATATTCATGTGCATACCCTTATAGTAGTATCATTTAAACATGTGAATATGGAGTAATTTCTAGTAGCATGATGATACCTACAAAATCATTATGCTTTCTCCATCTCAAGCACCCATAAATAGAAAAAATTTAAACCATAAAGAAAGTGTGGTTTAACCAAAGCCATGAGCCAAAATAATGACCTAAAAATGGCACCAAATTTGGCACAAATTTCAACATCATATTCCTTGACTTGGTTTATAGGATGTATTTAGCAAATGCTTTACATCTTGTCAAAAAAATTCAAATCCTCCTCCTCATAACCGACACTCCATTTTTGACATATTCAAACCCATTATTTAAGATGATCTTGATGATTTTCATAATTCTAATCAATATTCTAGTGTAACCCCCATTTTTTATTCTCTTATGTGTCATATAACATTTCATAAGTAATTCCCATCTTACAATTTCATACAATGCTCTTACAACTTTTTAAATATATAAAAAGGACAACCCTAGTTCAATTAGGATTATTTAATTATTATCACCTACATCCATTCATTACATGTTATTAGTTTTTAGTTGCACACATTATTAGGAAATATGCATTGTCTAAGCAATTGGGGTATATTGCATGTTTGAGAGTGTTTTCCTTGATCTTTTATCTAGTTAAATTAATATCCTTTAAAATCTTGTTTTATGGAGTTTTCATCTTAACTCTAATATGACTAGCAAATAAAATGACGATTGAATCATTTTTTCATATAATAGCTAATGACAACCATATAAAGAGCCACATTAAAGAAGATGAAAAATAATGATCACTTGAGACTATGATTTAGATACATATGTTGGTAAACAAGATATTTTCCTAAATTGATAATTACATATTGATGCACCTCTCCACCCTAAATATCCTCACTCGTTGGCTAGTAATTTATATAATGTATTAGGTGGCTATCCTTAGGGAATTAATACTAGATTCATAATATTACCACTCTAATGGATTTTAATAATGTTGTACCCTCTATGCATCCATCTACCCTTCATCCTCTTATAATGATTCCTCCTATCATACTATAGTTACCACTTCCATGGGATCCACCACCCATGTCCTACCGCCTTTCTCTCCACTAGTATTTTTCTTATCTCCCATCCTTTTATATATGTTCACACCATTGTTACTACTAGCACTATCCTATACAGATATGTTCTTCATACCATTCCTCCTTATCCTATGAAAATCTAACCTTATAGTGTAACTTCTCCTTCCATTACCATGTCATTACCTTTCTAGACCTTCCCCTCTTTATACATTCTCCTTTTTATCCTACACTACTCTTACCACTAATATATCCCTATACCTTGGATATACTATTGAAGAAATTTAACTGACTTTCAATATCACAAAAATTAGACCCATATTTTTAAACATAAAATGTGTATAATAAAGCACAATCCATGCTTCCTAATTCAACTTCACTAATATCTATCGAATGAACTTAGGTTCATTACAATAAGATAATCATATAGCCATAATTAGTTGTCAAGATAATGGTAAAGTTTTCAATAGCCATATTTATCCTTCCACATGCCACCATTAGACATACACATAAGATTCATTAGGAAAAGTGGATCTGTGTGGATATGTGGATATGTGTCAAAAAAATGCTTTGATAAGATGTGTGTAAGGAAAAAATGGAGTTCAAGTGTTTGATTTATGTCTATATAATAGGTCATAAACTCTAGGGGAATTATTACCACTTTGCACAATATTGCACCACATATATATATATATATATATATATATATATATATATATATCAAAATGAGGCAAAAAATACAATAGGAATAATATGGATATGCAAATTTTATCATTACATTTTTTTCCACTTTAAGATGCATGTGAAGATTTTAAAATAATCGTGCATCTCAATTTATGTGGTATTCACAAACATGTATGGAAAGTAAATATTTAGACATCAAAAAACATGAAAAAGTGGTTTGTTGTCTTGTGCACAACACATCCTTTTTCTTTTGAGAAAATTATCTATCACTTTGTAAAATCCTTGCTATGTTGAGATTATTTAATTTTTTCCCTCCATATTTGTAGTCCTTTTTATTTCTAGAAATATAATTTATGACATTTTTTCTTAATAAACAACATATGAATAAATTTTACATGGTTGTAAATTTTACACATGGTTGTATGCAATCTCATATATATAGTACGTATGGTTGTGATTACAATGTTTATATTGTGTTTAGATTTGGTTTTATATTATCCTTCCAAAAAAAGTTTGATGTTTATAATATTTTGATTTACCTTTGGATT
Organism: Sequoia sempervirens; assembly: GCA_007258455.2. Taxonomy (NCBI): domain Eukaryota; kingdom Viridiplantae; phylum Streptophyta; class Pinopsida; order Cupressales; family Cupressaceae; genus Sequoia; species Sequoia sempervirens. The sequence continues at coordinate 162,302,416 of VDFB02168118.1, forward strand.
TTGTAGACACTAAATCTCACATACACTTGAATATCCATACCATGGTCCCCACCCGAACACCTAACATCCACTTATTAACAAAATTCATGATACCTTAATTCCTACACTTTATCAAAATCAAATTAATTTTTCTTTTCAGACCTAAAACGATCAAGGCCTAAACTAATTAAAATATTTATTGTAAAAATTTCCATAGTAAAGTACAAAATAGAGAAGGGCATGTCAACCCACAAATCATGAAGGTGTAGGGACAAAACCAAGAGACCCATCAAATAGGATTGTAGCAATCATATATAGACAAAATTGATTAAGAAAACCTACCATAAATGAAAAAAAAACCTAAAAAGAAGACATATATTACATATTTTTTGAGTGCCCATATATTACATATATATAGCAAAAACTAGTAGAGGGTGAGGGACATGAGTGAGGAGAAACAACATTTCCTTATGTGCCTCCATTGTTTCTCCATACAATAGAGCGCCCAATTCTCTTTTATGTCCATTGATTGTATTTTCCACTAAAGATTCATCCCATTCTTGCAAGGTTCATTTCAAAGAAATTCAAACACAAAGGAAACTAGAGTTTTCCTTTAAAACTTTGTGTCTAAGCAAACACCCAACAAAATATTTTTCATTATGTAAGTCATCATCCTGAATGGCATTGTTTAGGGAATGGTCCAAAAAGAACTTATAAAACATAATCCACTACAAACTAAGCAACTAAACCATAATTTTGAAGAAGATCCATAGCATTAAACAAAAATAAAGACACTACCTAAGAGAGAGACATTAACTAGAGAGTTTCATATAGAATTTGGTCACCTACGGTCACCCAAATTACTAACTCCACACGCCAGCAATCAATCTTGAAAATTTTCTTCAGCATTTTGAAAAAAAAGTCCCAAACTCTAAATGTACTCCCTTTTTGGGATGGGATGAATGCTCTCCTATTGATCAAATCGGCCTCCATTGTTACTCGAGTAGAATAAATTAACCAAATATTTAAATGAATCATTCTCTCACAAATATTGAAATAAATTAAAATAAATCCAAGTATTTAATCTATTATTCCTAGATAATTCAATGAAAATTATGATAAATTAGTTTATATATCAATCAAATTATTTAACATATTTAATCAAATTAGATAAAAATTGAAAATAATTCAATCAATTCATTGATCAAAATAATTAAGAAATTTCATTAAATAAATAAATTAGTTAATTAGGTAATAATAGTAGCCACATTTTAATTGGGTTAAAAACTCATGATACATGATCAAATCCTAGCAATTTATCCATCATATAAAAAATCTATAAATTGAGATCAAATCCATCATTTTATCATCTCAATTTTGAGCAAGTATATTTTATCTAGTTGGGAAATAAATGTTTTATCATTTGCAAGATATATCCATTTGTCAATATGTATTTCATTATAATTTTAGTTCATTTTTTGTGTAATTCATCTTTTCACTCTATTAGAGGTGATTTTTTAATTCAATTTGAAGTCTACATTTATTTTCCTCAATGTCTCATTTATTTAAATTCAATGCTTACAAATTGACATGCTTGGTGGGATGCAAACCCACAAATGCTCGGTTACATTTTATATTTTATACTATTAAAGTATTTGATTTATGCTTTATTTGTTATTTAATCTATGTTGATCACATTTTTCTATATCTATCCTCTTCACCTATCCTTCTCTATGGATATGTTCCACTCATATCTACCACCCTAAGGTGATCCATGTCTCAATCCTTGTTAAGGTCACTCCTCCTCTCTACCTATATCCTTTCTCAATGAGCTAGATCTATCACTGCTACTCCCCAAAACACCTACATTTAAATATTAAAAAAATGTTTAATAAATCATACAACATTGATTAAAACTAACTAAACAATGAAAGCATTTAATATTATAACACCTTATGAATTATATTGAATGTCCCCACCTTGAAATTTATAGCCATCGATGTCAATCACTTATTCATACTATAGCTTTGTTCTCCAAAACACCTACATTTATATAAAAGTGATTTTTTAAGAAAAATAATATTTAACCTACTTTTAACTCAACAATAATGGATGTATTTCTATCATAAACTCTTCGTACTGATAAAAAAATCATGGCCTAGGTAGAGTATAAAAAATGTTGTTTCCAACCTCATATGTAAATCTAGAGTTAGAGTGTCAAAATTGTTGAATTTCATCCTATGTGCTATTAATTAGCTTCTTATCGACTCATGGAAGCCTACTGCTAAAAGCCCAAGTATGATTTTCAATAGGACTTTCTAATCATGATCTTATTGATAGTACTTTTGATAATGTTTTACGATTTAGGCTTAATTCAAGACAAGTTTACCTTAATAATTGAGCCTTTTTAATTATTTAATTTGTTACTAATGATGTTATTAGTCTATGAGAAACTCTTTTATCTTTTTCCTTACTATTATTTACAATAGAATTTAATGCATTAAAAAAAACTTTAACAGCAATATTATTTAGATCAAACTTTTTGTTTACATGAATCTTTGAAATTTATTTAGTAAAGGTCTCATTTTGTACATCTTTAGTAATTGTATAAAAATTTGGAATATTTTGGTTAATACATCTTATTGGAAAACCATTCATTGAAAATTTTTGAAGCCCACAACCGAATGGTTTGTGATGACCTCTTGCCTTCAAGAATTTCTATTATGCTCATCAATTTCAAACCATTTTGGGGTTCTTGAATGTTTTTAAATTTTAACAAACTCATTACAAAAAGATGGATTTTGAATTTCTTTTTCTTCTTCACATTTAGGTTCGAGCTCTTCTTATGTAATTTGGAGACACATTGAGTTTCATTGGTTCATGTGAGATATTTATAACAAGTATGCAATGAAGTCAAACTTTATTAGATTTGATTCAAGTAATATGAGATATTTATTTTGCTTTCCAATCTATAATTTTTTGATGTTCTTGGCTATATAATTGAAGTTCATTTATGTTAACAACTATTAGATTAAATATTTTTATCCCCAATTATTTTCAAATGATTTTATACTTTAATCTTTGTATTCTTATTCTTTCTTTCATCGTTTCATTTAAAATTTGAACCATTTAAGGATGCTATGTTATAGATTATAGTTGTCTTCCAATTCTTTTTAAATTGTTAATAGTATGAAAATATTATTGATGAGTAGATGAATTACTACAAGTTCTATTTTAGATTTGTATTCCCTTTATCTAGATATATTATTTTACCAAAGTCTCATTGCTTTTTAGGTGTATCAGATATATATATAACATGGAAAATGCAGATCATGTTCCACTGTATAAATTATTTGTTTGCAAATACTCAGTAATGAGATAAAAAATTGAGAGATCTTATTAGCAATGTGGCAAACCCGAGGATATATAGTGAACCATGCATGTTAATATTGCATAGTCTAGAAAAACTAAAGATGAACTTGAGAGAACTAGTGCATATTCCCAAACAGAAAGGATCAAGTACATTTCCGCGATGAAGAAGTACATGGTGACGCCTCCCTAAAACAAATACAAGATAGTGTCACCAAAGAAATGATAAAGCCACTTGTTTTCCATTTTATCAAAATGTGTGTAAGGTTAGGGATTACCAGGGTCACTGGGGATGTGTCGACCATGCTATGGCCTCATTGATCTACCCATGATTTCTCAGAAAGCACATGGTCTATACCCAAACAATGACTAGATTCCATTATATTTGTTCAACATTGTATGTCGAGGTCCACTGCAATTTCAAAGTTAAATTCACCTAGACATTTCACCATATGTCGTCGTACGTGGTGGATTGGTTGATAGGCCCACCTATCACAAGCAGATGACCAATCTCTGTTTAGGGGTATTATTAGACAGTCTCCTCACACACCCCAACTCTAGCCCCTATAGCAGATGAGCTTGTCATTGCTTCCCCAAAAGGAAGCAATTGACAATCAGAGGGTGACATTGCTTAACGCCACCACTAGGATATTGGATGGATGGTGATGTTGATTTGTCAGCTTGATCATTTGGTGGATATGGTGGAGGCGACATCAAAGGACTTAGGTCATCCGACATCAGATGATGTGCATGTATGTGTGCATGTGCATGTTTCCAATTTTTTCATATTATTTTTAAATTTCTTTTTAACTAGATATTCATGTAAGTTGATATATATGTATATATATTGTTATAGGTGGGCATACCTCATAATAATTTAAATTTTGGTCCAGATCGTGTGCATGATCGATGTGACTCTGTGGATGAATATGCTATCAGTGGACATGTGAGTTTTCATAAAATATATATTTATGTATGCATAGATAAATACAAGTTGTAGATTGATATTTAAAAATACAAGTTCATTTTAAAATAACTTTCATAAAATTTATTTAATAAAAATTATATGTATTTAACACATCTTGTACACACCTATTTGGTGGCTCACATTATCCATCGAGCAGACCTTTCTCATTTAGGATGGCCATTCGTCTAGGAGTAGACATTCATATTAGGGCCATGCATCTAGATTTATAATCTTACCAAAATGTGTATTTGATTATATGACATCTTTAATAGTATTTGATATTTGATGATCCTCTAACTACACTTTGCTTCTTATATGATATACACATTTGCTTATTTTATCTCTTTAGTATTTGACATTCATGATCTTTAATTTACATTTTGCTTTTATGAAATATTATATACATATATTTTCTTATATGATATATACATACATTTTCCTCTTTGCTTATAATATTTGCTATGTTTATATGTATTAAACTTTACATATATGTACATGTGTTTGCTTATGGTTGAAACATGTTTACACATAATATATGTATGCATTTGATCTCTAGTAGAATTTTAGGGAGATCAATGTCACTTTATAATTAAGTTCATTCATGTTGATCACAATAAATATTTTTTAAAAAAAGACTTAAGCAACATGAGCCATTGAGTTGAGAACAAGATATAATATTTTTGACAAGTAACTTGAAATTTAATTCAAATATAATTAAGAAAATTCAATTCAAATTATACCTCTATTATACGTTTTTGACAAGTAACTTGAAATTCAATTCAAATATAATTAAGAAAATTTAATTCAAATTATAATTCCCATTATACATTTTGACAACTAACTTGAAATTCAATTCAAATATAATTAAGAAAAATTCAATTCAAATTATACCTCTAATATTTATACATTTTTGACACTTTAACAAAATTCTAAAATTACTAGATATGTTGTGCATACCTATGAATTAAATAACAAATAAACTCCACAATGAAATAACTTGTTTGTTTACATTACTTGATTCATTTAAACTAGGATCTAGTTATTCCATGTACACTTGAATAATTTTGATTCAATTTGAAGCTAAATTTTGGAGAAGAAGTTTTTGCACATTTATCAAGGGAGTCAATTATTGGAGCTCGACAACTTTTCATTTTTATCAATCAAGGAAAAAATTTGGAGGAAAAATTTAACTAAGTTGGTAGAGGACTTGTTTAGAGTCATCTTTAAGTTGAAGAAGAAAATGGGACAACAAAGAAAAGAAAAATGCATCTCAAACAAAAATTGTCAAAAGAAGAAGAACAAAAGAGGCTTGATCAAACTTGATACTACTATAGAAAGAAACAAGGCATGCTTGTTTCTTCTCTCTCACCTCAAGTGTAAAATTAGGGACTTTACTTTGAAGGTTTCCTTTAACCATCATTGCACTTGAATGACTATAAATACTTTTAAATATCCTCAAGTCATCTTAGTCATGCAAGTTGCAATGTTTATATGATCCTTGACTCCAATTCCTTAAGCCAATTCTTTTTGTTTCAATATTTGTATTTTGTGTCTTTCATCTTTTATTTTCATCACTTCAATGTTCTCAAATTATTTTTATGTTTTATGCCTAGTGATTCCTTTTAAGTTGAGCTCTGTTTCTCAAATCTAGATATTTGATCAAACGTGTCCGTTGAAGAACACATGGACCTTGAAGTTAGGGAGGAGACCCAAGTTCAAACAATGCTTGTTGGAGAGGGGTCAAGATCACTTCCTTCTACTGGTATGGATGAGCATATAAAAATAGCACAAACTTCTCTCACTTATAGCTCATCATGTTTTATCAATTTGTTTGCTTGCATACATAAACTTCACTTATATACTTAACATCATCTCTCACTTTTGTTTGCAAAATATTTTAGACACATGTAGGAAGGGCTCAACAAGGTGAGTTTTCATGCCTGCCGAGCCAAATCTAGACATTGGATCAGTCGAACGGCCAAGAATGCATGGTCCTTGAAGATAGGGAGGAGGCACAAGTTCAAACAATGCATGTTGGAGAGGGGTCGGGATCACTTCCTCCTACTGGTATGGATGAGCAGATAAAACTAGCTAAGGTGGGGAAACAAATTTCTCATAGAAATTTAGATCATTTACTTGAAATGGATATGGAGAAACTTAAATATTATGCCAACCAGCCTTATAATAAGAGAAAGAGGTCAATGACTAAATTTGTAAATGGAATGATCAATCATCTTGATACACTTGAAAAAACCCAATTATTATCACATTTACTTCTTCGTGATGAGCTCAAAGAGTCATTACAATTGTTGGGTGTCCATTCAACATCAAATAAGAAGAAACACATGGGATTACAAAAGGATATTGTTCAAAATGTTAACAAGGGTTTAGATTCCATTAGGAAAGGATCTCGAACTATGGATAAGGCCACTACAAGAAGGGTGATGTTGACATCTATTGTACATCAAGATATAGAAAAAAAAAGAAAAATGTCAACACTTTCAACTAAAATTGGTTATAGTAGAACCACATTGATAAAATATGAGAAAAAGAGAAAGTTTTTGGATGAGAGTTTAGAAGGAAATTGAGAAATTATGTGTAGAGCTCCCCGTTCTGATAGGATTGAAGATGTTGTTAGGAACTTGGTCTTAGGTTTTTGGCATGATCAGACTCGTCCATCATCAAATACTAGAGATGTTATGAGATATAGGATTGGACCTAGTATTTATGAAAATCATATCAAACATTGGCTAGACATAACACAATTTGAGATGTATATGAACTTTTGTAATGCATATCCTTATATAAAGATTGGGCAAACAATGTTTCAAAGGTTAAAGCCATATTATGTGAAGATAAACAAGTTTTTTGAAACTTGTTGTCATTATCATATTGAATTTGATCTCTACTATCAGGTGTTTCGAAAGATGAGAGAAGAAAGATGTGGGTTTCCAAATGCACCTCCTAAACAGGTAAGTTTGTTCATAAAGTCTATATTATGTGATCATGAAAATGGACCTCAAATAAATTGCATAAAAGGAATTTGTGAGACATGTGGAAATTTGGCTAAATCTCCTTCAAGAATTGAGGATATTGACCTAACAAAGACAGTAAATTGCAAGAGGTAAGTACTATTTTTTAGAGAGTTTTATTTGTTTCCACTTCATAGATCAAGTTATTTGATTCTCTTTGATGTAATGTTTCATTGATCAAGTGTGGTTTTCTATTAGTTATTCACATATTTTATCTAATAATGTGTACAAGTATGTAAAGTTGCAAACAAATTTTGGGAAAGAACTTGGCCAAGTTGAACCCTATGTAGAAGAGGAGATTCCCATTGGAAAATTTATGGAAGATTTTCAAAATTACAAGACCACATACATCATCTATTTTGCTATGGCAAGCACAACAATTCCAAACATTGAGAGATACTTTCCCACATGGAACAATTCTATCAGTAGTTGACTTTGCAGAAAATTACTCCTTTGTACATCAAAAGGAGATTCAATCAGAGTATTACTTTTGAAAGCAGATCACTATTATGGTTCATGTGTGTTATCGACATGCACAATCAGAATTGGATGGTGTTGAGAGTATAAATGAAGAACGAGTCATTAAAAAAGAATATCACTTTTATATTAGTGATGATAAAGAGCATGACACACTTTTTGTCCAACATTGCTTTACAATATTTTTTGAGAATTTGAGAAGCAAGGGTGTAAAATTTGAAAATCATTTTGTATGGTCAAATGGATGTGCAGTACAATTCAAATCTTCACGGCCATTCTATGCACTTTGTAGATATCATAAAATCTACAAAATACCACATGTTTGGAGTTTTTTTGAGAGTGGGCATGGAAAGGGTGACATGATGGAGCAGGAGCTTGCATCAAACAAGATTTAAGAAAGCATCAAATGAGTTATCCAGAAGATCATCTAGAGAATGCACATGATGTTGTTAAATGTGGTGCAAGAAACACTTTGCATCAAATGTGGTCTACACATCTTCAAGAACAAACCAACACATTCCACATAGAGTGTTTTGGGAGATATCGGGTATGTATAAATTACATTAAATCAAAAATTTGAATTTATTTAAATTTAATATATATATATATATACATATTTGTTCACATAAATTTTTTGTTGTACATATGTATCTAGGTGTGGATAGAAGATCGATGCATGGATGCAAGAGGGTAAAAAAAACAAGATCTTTGCATTGTGTTAGGAGTTCAGATAGTCGCCATGGATGGATATTAGACACAAGGGATTACTCTTTTTTTTGCACTGAGTGCATTGAGGGAAATGCTAATTATGCATGCAACAATCAAGAACTTGGATATGTTGGTAAATGGGATATAATGCCACTAGTTGTTTTAGAAGCATATGATGAAGAGGAGGAAGAAAGATTTGAAGACATTCCTTTGATTTCAATTGATTATGACCATATTTCAGGATTGGTTAGAAAAGGTACACATGTAATTTTTCAATAATTTAATTATTATATATATCTAGTTAATGATCTTTAGAGACATTTCTAATTTTTTTAGATTTTTTTTGTGTAAATTTGGTGTATAGGAGATGTTTTTGCAGTCATAGAAGAGCCTGAAAACATTGAAGGTGCTAGCTATTATTTATTGCGTTGCACAGAAGAGAGGAATAAGCTAACAGAACCTGAAACAAGTGATGGAATGTTATTTCCCATAGGTGAGTTTGAATTTAAAATTTTATATACATTGTATTCACATGTGCACATTACATTATAAACATTAAATATATATTGTACAAACCTTGTGCACAAAAATATTGCACACACGTTCATATGTCTTACCTTAGGTTCATGTTTACCATGCAGGTTTTGTTGTAGTACAAGGGACATATCTAAAGCAAGTCAAATTTTTTCAGCATGGGATTCATTTTGTTGACTATCAACCTGATAACAAGGTATATCAATATAGTCACTTAATAATTGCTGCCACTCTACATCTTCATGCAGCTCCACATGCACGTGGCTGAAGAAAATGGAGACTAGATAGTGATGATCATCAAAAAATTCTACATGTTATTGAAGAGAGAGCTGAACCAGAATCTTTGACTTAGATTATATCCATAGTTTTCAAGTTCACTTGTAACCCTATACATGTTCAAATGAGAACTTATACTAACTTGTACATAGTTGTAAATCATCTTGTGTAAATCACAATTATATGTACATATTTGTTCCATGGAAAATTCTTAAGTTCAAGAATGTTTGATAGCATCATCTCTCACTTTTTTTGGTTGCATGTAAACCCATAT
>VDFB02168118.1:162312367-162373143 GCA_007258455.2 Sequoia sempervirens
CCCCTACCCTTTATCTCTCTCCCACTCCCCCCCTCTCTCTGAAGTATCTCCCTCCTACCAAGGATTAAATTTGATGGTCAACTTTGCGTGTCAACAAACTTTTTAATGATGGTTATCTATTGAAGGGTGCCCTTAAAACATTATGATATACCTTAGTGTATGTAAAATTATATATAAATCAAACATATATATCATTATAATTCTATATAAATTTTGACAGTTTATCCAAAATATCTCCTTTTATCTGATACAATCTTCTTAAAATTTTGATTGTATTCTACGGAAAAAATATTTAAATACGGTCATATGGCCATCAAATTTAAGCCTTGCCACCTACCCCCACTCCCTCCATATCTTTCTCTCAAGTCGTCATTTAAAAAGAATATAATTAATATTGATATTAATATTAAAAACAAGGTGTTCGACCGAACATCTTTAGAATGTTCGGTCAAACCCATTTAAAATCAATTTTTTTATTCTATGGTGTGTGGGTTCAGTCGAACATCAGTTTGGTCAAACCCCTATTTGACCGAACATTTTTATTTTCTTCGATCGAACAACTGTTCGGTCGAACCCATATTTTTTCACCTTTGCCCCCTAAGGCACCAAAATTGCTAAGAATTTTGCACTTCGAAGCTCGATTTGAGAATGAAAATGGAGGAGATCTTAGAAACCCAACTAGTATTGGGTTCCCCTCAAAACAAGCTATCCAACTAATATAATTTTAATATGTTTTGATTATATTATCTATCTATTTTTTAATTTTTATTAAATATAGGTTTTTCACTGAAAATAAAACTCTCTATTCTACACAAGTGGAAAATTGGAAGATTATCAAAAAAAAAAATTTAAAAATATGAGTGCACTAGATATTGAAGTCCTTGATCCAACAAAAAAATAAATAAAAAATTTTGATACATACAGTAAAAGTTATGTGTTATACGGTCGTGTTATGTCTGAATTGTAATTGATTTGACTTTGAAACCTTATTAAAGAAAAAATATTCAATAAAAAACTATCTAACCAAGTGGAAGCACTAGATATCGGAGTTACAAATCTAAATTTGAAAGAATTGGAATTTTATCTTTCAAGGTAAAAAAAGTTGTGTTATACGGTGTGCATCACTTTTTAAAAATGTTGGTTTTTGAAAAAAACCAATTTTCGTGGGAGATGGAAAAAGAAGTGCAATATGATTCCAAAAAAATTGAAAAAAATATTTTAGAATCTACAGACAAAATGTGACAAGACTCTAGTTTGCATCATCTTCAAATTCCTCATGGTTTAATTGCTATAGGTGCCCGAATGTGAAGATTTTGTTAAAAGAAAAATATTAGTGTCTAGTTTTGCCAAAAATTGTAAACCACTATTGTGGGATCACCCCAAGATAGTGAAGAAGGTACTTAGAACTCTCCCTAAAATATACAATGAAAAGGTATTTTCTATAGAGGAAATTGTAGATTATAATACTTATACTAAAGATCAATTGATTGGTACACTAACTTCATTTGAAATGAGAAAGCTTGGATTGAAAAATGGAACAAAGAAAAAATTTGCATTCAAGGCTACAAAAGTGGAAGATTCAGATGAAGACAATCTTGATGAAGTAGAAGAAAATTTTGTAAGAAGAATGAAAAAGGGCTTTGGTAAATGTACAAAAAGAGCTAAAAGAAATAAACATAGAAAAGATAAAGAAAATAAAGGAAAGATGATCAAAAGAGCATATTATGTCAATGAAGATGTTGGCATCTCTGATGATGAGTTTGATTACATGGATATTTTGATGATAATGAATGCTTGTTCCTAGCTTTAAAATATGAATCTAATACTACTAAGACTTAAATATGTGTGAATGAAAGTGCTTCGAAGAAAGTTGAAGGTAATGTGGTCTCTACTCTTCATGCTAAATAAGAAGAGAACTACTAGTTCATTTATAGTGGCTGCTCAAATCACATGACTGGTGATAAACGTAAGTTTTTTAAACTTGAGAAATATGATGGAGGCTTAGTTAAGTTTGGTTATGATTCTAGTGCTAAGATCTATGGGATAGGTTCAATCAGTTTTGATGGAAAGCATAATACTGATGGCATCTACTAAGTTAAGGGTTTGAGGGTTTGATACATAACATATTGAGTGTTGTAAAAATGTGTAAAAATGGATATAATCTTGTCTTAGAGGGTGAAAAATTTGAAATCAGGAAAGTATCCGGAACTATGATTCTTACTAGAAAGAAGAATAAAGGAAACATCTATCAACTTAAAGGTGCTAGTGGAGATTGATATGTCTCAGAATAATGACAATTGGCTATGGCACCAAAGAATGTCTCATATGAATTTTGACAAAATGGTAAGAAATAGTGTAGTACAAGTTGTGAGAGATTTACTAAGAATTACAAAGCTTGTTAATGCAGCTTGGAAGGACTGTCAGTTTGGAAAGAAAGCTAGAAACAACTTTAGGTTATAGGAGCAATCTACTATCAGACTCCTAGAATTAATTCATATAGATCTTTGTGGTCCTAAAAGGGTGAGAAGTCTACAAGGTGACAAGTATTTTATGCTTTTGATCGATGATACTCTAGAATGACATGGGTTGCTTTTCTTAGAGAGAAATCTGGTGCATTAGACAAATTCAAGGCATTTAAGGAAATGGTTGAGAATGAAGTAAATTTGAAAATAAAATGTTTGAGGTCTGATAGAGATGGTGAATTCACCTCAAATGAGTTTAATATGTTTCTTGAAGCCCATGGAAAAGGAAGATAGTTTTCTTCCCCTAGAACTCCTCAGCATAATGGAGTTGTTGAAAGAAAGAACATGACAATTCAAGAAGTTGCTAATCAATGATAACAAAGGAAGGTCTATCGGAAGTTTATTGGATAGAATCAATACACATTTTTGTTTGTGTTCAATCGAGTTCAAGCAAAAGCTAACAACACTAAGACTCCCTATGAGCTAGTGTGGAAGGATTCCTATTGTCAAGTATTTCAAGGTATTTGGAAGAAAATGTTATATAAGAAGAGATGAAGAAAAACTAGGAAAGTTTGATGCTAGAAGTGATGAGGGTATTTTCCTTGGATACTCTACTAGAAGCAAAGCTTATAGATGTTGCAACAAAAGGACAAGAAAGGTTGTAGAAAGCACAAATGTCAAGGTTGATGAAGCCTTGAAGAATTCAATTGAAGTTGATGGATACGTATCAGACGAGCTTGATTGTAGAGAAGTAGAAGAAGTTGTTGAAGAACAAGAAGTGTAAAATGAACAAGAAGAAGCTCTAGAAATGGTTCCTAAAACCCCTATGTGCAAAAGAATCATTCATAAGATCAAATTATTAGAGACAAGAGGAAAGTTGTAATGACAAGAAGCAAAGCTATTGAAGTTGAGGTAAATTACTGTCGACTTTCTGAAGTTGAGCCTAAGACAATGAGTGAGGCATGCAAAGATGAACATTGGAAGAAAGAAATGGAAGAGGAACTTATGAAAATTGAGAAAAATAAAACTTGGGAATTGGTCCCTAGACTAGCAAACAATAATTTAATTGGAAGGAAGTGGGTTTTCAGAAATAAGGTAAGGTTTGTGTGTAAAGGCTACTCACAAGTGGAAGGTATAGATTTCCATGGGACTTTTGCTCTGGTAGCTAAAATGGAAGCTATCAATTTTTTTTTGTAATTTGTTGCTTATAAGGATTTTAAAGTTTACCAGATGGATGTGAAGTCAACATTTCTGAATGGTGAGTTGGAATAAGTTTACATTTAACAACTAGAGGGATTCCAGTTGTCAGATCAATTGGATATGGTCTCCATATTGAAAAAGGATTTATATGGTTTGAAGCAATCTCCTAGAGCTTGGTATGAAAGATTGGACAAATATTTGATTCAACAAGGTTTCAACAAAGGTACTGCAGATAGCAATTTATATTTCAAAATTGAAGATGATAAGATTTTGATAGTAGTTGTGTATGTGGATGACATAATTTTTGGAGGAAATGAAACTATGTGTAAGATGTTTGTTGAAGAGATGCCTATGTTTGGTGAGATGAACTTCTTTCTTGGATTTAAAATCAATCAAACAAATAAAGGGATTTTTATTTCATAATCAAACTATGCAAAACAAATGTTGAAGAAATTTGGAATGATGGTTCCTAACTGGTATGCACTCCTATAGTAACTAGATGTAAATTGAGTAAGGATGATGATTTCCTGAAGGTTGATTAGAGATAATACAGATCAATGGTTGGAGGACTGTTGTATTTAATTGCTACTAGATCGGATATCATGCATGCATTTTATGTTGTGGCTAGATTTCAAGAGGATCGTAAAGAAACCAATGTTGCAGTTGTCAAGAGTATATTCAAATATCTAAATGGAACTCTGGATAATGGCTTATGGTATTCTAGGGATACTAATTTTACACTAAGTTCCTATACAGATGTAAATTGAGCAGGTTGCACCGATGATAGAAAAAGTACAAGTGGTGGTGCATTCTTTCTTGCATGAAAATTGGTATCATGGTTAAGCAAAAAGCAAGATTCAATTTCCTTATCCATTGTAGAGGTTGAGTATATTGCTATAGCATCTTACTGCACACAAGTTTTGTGGATGAGATAGACATTGAAGGATATCAGAGTAATGTATGATGATCCCATCTCTATTTTCTATGATAATACAAGTGCAATTAATATTTCAAAGAATCTAGTAATGCACTCAAGGAAAAAACATATATCTATCAGGTATCACTTCTTGAGAGAGAAGGTTATGGAGAATAAAGTAAAGCTTGAGTATGTACCTATAAAGGATCAGATTGTTGACATATTTACTAAGGCTCTTCCTAAATATACTTTTGAGTATCTTCGAGATAAGTTAGGGGTTATTTCCCCTCCTTTCTTGAACTAGATTCATATGGAGATGCATCATTCCAGTGGATCTATGGATCTATCTTCCTACTAGACTAATGTTTGGTGGCTACCTCTTAGGGGGAGCAAGTAGTTTCATGTGTTGTCATTGTGCAGTTGTTGGGTGTACTCCTAAGGGGGAGTATTCAATACTAGTTAAATTCTTGATGTGAAAGGGGGGAGAACGATGTAAAATATCTTTTTCCTTTGCCATTGATGTCAAAGGGGGAGAGAAAGAATCATGTGAAAAAGTTTATCTACATAGGGGGAGAGAAAGTAAAAGAAATCATGAGAAAGTATGTACAAAGTTATTCTATTGTCTTTGTTGGTTTTTCACATCATGTGTTTCCATCAATGACAAAGGGAGAGATTGTTGCAAGTATGAAGGTATTGTGATTGATGTCAACTATGTGTATGGAAACTGGTTATTGGTTGTATATGTTGAGGATATTCAGAAAATTGTAATGAAGAATGTTAGTAGGTTGTGCATGTATAGTTGAGATGTTGAAGAAGTGCTATGAGTACATGGAGTTATCTTTATATATCTGGAAGTGTGTTAGAGTGAATTAATGTGCTATAATGATATCTCTGGTACTTGGGTTTCAAGTGCTTTTGAGAAATTTTGATAAATAGGGAAAACAATGTCATGTAGGTATTCATTGTATGCTCTGGGATGTGCTTTATATTGCTTATATGCTTATGTGGTCTTGACATATTGTTCATGATTGTTGGTAGCTGCTATATCTAGAATTGGGCTTCTAAATCATTATAAAGTGTGAGATATCTTCACCAGTATGTGAACTATACATATTAGCGTGTCTAGCTGTGGTCTAAGAGAAATGTAATTGCTTTGAATTTATATGAATTTTGGTTTCATGACTTGTGATTCTAAGAATAAGTTGATAAGGTCATTTTCAAGTGAAGTTTGTTGTCCAAAAATATTGGACTGAGTTAAGAATGTGTGTGCTTAATTGTTTCATGTGTGTTACATGGGTGTTGGTCAAACTTGTGTTAAACACTACTTACGAAGTTCATGGAAGCATGTTGAGGCATGTTGGGACTCATTTGGGTCTTCATTAAGTATATGTTTGGGTCACCCTTATTCTAATTGCATCATAGAATGTTTTGGCATTGACTTAATTTGAATTTGTAAATGCAAATTGTGTATGGATGACCTTGGAAGGGTTTCAGGTTGAAGATGGTATAAATACAAGTTGAGATGTTGGTGAATGGCAAGATAGATGTGAGATATATTTGTGTGATGAAAATTTGAGAAAATCAGTATGAATTTCAAGTGTTGAGTTCTTGAAGGTAGTGGGCTGAAGGTGTACTCTATCTTTCAAGCATGTTTACAAGTGTGAGCTAATTGTGGTGGAATTTGCAAGTGTGTGAGTGAATTTTGGTGGAATCTCTATTGCATTGAGATAGTTTTCTCTCTGTAACAATCCTCTTCCATCTTCTCTGTAATTTTGTGGCAGTGATCCCTTTGGGTAGTGAGCCCTTATTGGATAGTGTGTCTTGTCTTGGCAATGAGCCTTTGTATTCGATTTTGGAATTCTTTATAGTGTGAGCTAATCCTCATGTGGTTTTTCCCTCATTAGGTTTCCACATAAAGCTAGTGTCATTGTGTGCATGGTTTTACTTCTTTTAGTTTTTGTTTTTGCACTCAATGATTAAACACATTAATAGAGTAAAGGTTTTGTAAATGCTTATTCATCTAACTTCTGGTGAAATTTTTAAAGGTTAAAATTGCTACAACTAATTCACCCCCCCTCTCATTTTTCTTGTTCAACACATGTTTGTTAAAGAGTGGAAAGTATAGTTAAAATTTTAATTATATAGTGAAAACATTAGTCATGTGTAAATAGTGTCAAGAAGGTGGAGACCACATGGCATTATATGGTTGGATATGCTTGAATTCTAGTGTATTTATCTAATTGATTCCATTTTTTTTATTTTCTTAAAATATAATTTATAGCCCTATAAGTAATTTTAGTGTATAGGAATAAATATTTTTTGAAATAATATATAACTCATTTTATTTTTAATAGATAATGGAATGCATCCAATTAGTGGGAAAAGGGACCAAACATTGATAGATGAAGTAGATGCAATAAGAAGGAAGAAATAAATGTGAATCTTCACATAACATTATAAGGCATTTTGGAGATGTGATATTTCAAAAGCATATATGGGTATGTGCATGATCATCATGGAAAAAATAGGCCCTTAAGCGGTGATGAAAATTCAGAAAAATCAAAGTTAGGCAACTTGACGTAAAAATTTGAATAAGTTATCTATATTATTTCAAAAATATGTAAGAATAGAATCTATAGAAAATTGAATGTAGTTTCTAAAATACTAGGTTTATTTAAAAAAAAATCTATTTGGTGAAAATTTGAAATTTCAATGCAGTAGTACTTAAATTTTAGGGAAAAAATAAGTAGGTGTCTGTCTGACCACCCTAACCACAATAAAATGATATTATTTTTATAAGATTTTAGATATAATTAGAGGACTCATGTCCTGATGTGATGCACATTTTTTTGTATTTTTTTCCAAGTAAATAATTAATTATGATTTTTTTATTACAACTTTTAAAAAATATATAAACTTGTATGTCTGACCACCTTAACTTGGTCAAAACTTCATGAAATTCATTTTTTTTTTAATCCTATACTGTGTGAAGCATAGAATGTGACACATGTTTCAGATTCATAAAATGTGATACCGTTTGAAAGCTATAGATGTTTTTCAATCAACCTATCAATCAGGACGTTAGTCGTAATTCAAATAGAAAATGAATAATAATTATAATTTATTAAATTCAAAGTAAAACATAATTTATATTAGTGGAAAGCTGAGAATCTCCTTTAAAAACCTTTTTTATTTCATCAATTTTGGGTAAAAAAAAATTTATTAGCCACACACCCTACACATAGCCATCATATCACCACTTTTTGGCCCATCATGATCCTGCACATACCCATATAGTGTTAAGCTATGTTAAATTATATATTTGACTTTGATATTGATGTGATTTTGTGATGATATAAATTATACCTTATTTTGTAATAAAATAAAATGTTCATAGTTTTTAATATGCTAAATTCTAATTCATTCATGTCTCAATAGATTATTGGAATAATTATTGTAGACATCTAAATTTGACCACTTCCATATGGTCAAAGATTTCTCCTTAACCATCCTTTTACTCATCTACTTCATCCTCTTTGCCAATATTAATTAAATCACTCATTTAATTAATATTTCATGTCATACATAAGGTTTCCAAAGTATTTAATTTAATAAATATTTCGCCCGCCTCCCCCCCCCTCTCCTCATTTTTTCCTCTCTAAATTAAATAAATATATCACTTTATTTAATTTAGTCATATTACCTCTTGGAATTTTAAATTTATTTTTAATTCCTCACTTTCTCTCTCACTGTTACATCCTCCAAATTTTGCAAGTTGGTCTCTAATCCCTCTTAACAATCTAACCCTCTTTCTTAATCATAATTAATTTATGATTAAGATGTGCACACCCCTAATCATCATTAGGGTTCCATCCTCCATAATTTCCCACTTGCCTCTAATTTGTCATTAATTTGTCTAATCAAGTACTTGCACAAGCTTAATCACCTAATTAGATCAACCTAATCCCCATATCATTTATGGAATGTGTTATAAGTCAACTTCATTAAAGACTTTCTCCTTTTGGAGAAGGCACTCCATTCCCCATGTGAATTTTTTATTCACATTTAACCCCTCAATGCATTCCTTAGAATTTAAAATTCCTTTTCTCATCCCCATGTGGATATTTGAGGAATTTTTAATTCCTCACATGTCCTCTCACCCACATGGGGACAAGGACCTCCTTTATGAGGAGATCTTGTCCAATCCCAAGGTACTATGTAGTACCTCCATGTCATGTACTCTCTTTCCACCTCATGTACACATCATCCTTTTCATGCCACTTCACATGCCACATGTCAAGATGTGAGGGCTTGTGAGTTCTCAGATCACCTTAGCCTTACATCTTGATCTTGGTGGCTCAATCTCAACCATCCATTTCTCTAGAGAATTCAAAATTCTCTATAAATACCCCCTCTTTTCTCTCATTTTGGAGGAGATCATTCATGCTAGCCAAAATCTTGCAAAATTTTCTCTTGAACCATATTTAGCCAAATTTTCATACTTGCACCCATTTTCAATTATTTTTTCCATCCTCATCTCATCTCATAGCTTGCATCTCTTGCCATCAAAGGAGCATATAACATCGAAGATCGAAGGGCCAACCAAAGGACAACTCAATAAGGTGAAATCTTTCATTTTGCTTAGTTAAGTTAATCTTTAGGCCAATCTTGAGGTGTAGGGTGTTCATATTGGTTATTCATACTCTTTTGTTTGTTGTTCATTTTCTAACAAGTATTTTCACCCTATCAAATTTTTGGCATGCCCGGTGGGACCCACAAACGGGTCTCTTTCTTTCACGTTTGCTATTTTTTCACTTTTTGTAGGTCTAGCTTGCAGAGGGGCAGATCCGACCTATAGAGGGGTGGACCTAACCTGCAAAGGGGCAGACTTGACCTTCCTGGGGTAGACCTAACCTCAAGGGGTGAAGCTAACTTGATAGATAAGTAGACCCAACCTTGCCCAGGGGTGGACTTTCCATACACAGACTCTGAAAAGTGTTTTTGGAAAATTTTTCATAGAGGGGCAGACCTTACCTACAGACAATGAACTTGACCTACAGATAGGCGGACCTGACCTCTAGACAGGTGGATTTTCCCTAGGCAACTTTTTTTTTAGAAGGTAAAATTTCAATTTTTAGCACTCCTTTTGACTGTTTTAAGGGTTTTTAACCCCCTAACTTAGGCACATAGTTTAACTAGGGGTGTTAATTAACCTTTTTTGTGGTGCTTATTGGTAAGCTATTTGACGTATCTAATCCCCTTGCACCATTTGGTGATCTTGGGTGACGAGAAATCATAGCTTACCAAGTCCTTTGAGTCATCCTCTTTTACTTTTCTTAGCGGGACCTGCTTGGGGATTTCATCACCCTAAGGGATGATTCTAACCACATGTACCGATGAGGTATATAAACGAGGGAGAGAAAAAGTTGTACCTCAATCCAACCACGTTGTAATTGGTGAAGTGTTGGGATGACGTGAAGAGTTGGTCTAAGCCTTTAGTATCTCGCTAAGGTTCCCGACTCATGCTTGTAATGGGTTGGTGTTCACAGTTTGGGCCTCACGTACCGGGTGTATATCAATGACTCCTTAGCAACCATGTTCATCCTAGAATAAAAGACTTTGTCAGCCATACCCTTTTTACTAGACTTAGGATTTTGCTATTTGAATTATCTTCTTTGTGTGAAACCAGTGATTGTCTGATTAATTGACTTAGCCATATCCTTTTCATTGATGATTGTTGTGTTTTGAGTCCTTTACCTTAGTAATTTTTCCAAAATTCAAGTTTAAACCTCCCAACAGGTGGACTTTCCCTCCCGATAGGAAAACCTGCCCTCTAGGGGCAGACCATACTTGTAAACTAGTCCTTTGGAGCCTATTTTAGCCATTTTTGACCAAATTTTGCTCCATAGGCGGACCTAACCTCTGTAAAGGTGGACCTGACCTTTAGACAGGCAAACCTGACCTCCAGGGGTGGACCTGACCCATCTAGGGGCGGACTTTCCCTTTGAACTAGCCCTTTCCGGCCTGTTTTGACCAAATTTCACCGTATTTTGTTTCACAAGCAGACTAGACCCATCTAGGGGTAGACCTAAGATTTGACCCAACCCTTTCAAGCCTATTTTCACCAAATTTGACCATATTTTGTTCCATAGGTAGACCTGACCCATCTAGGGGTGGACCTGACCTTTGACCCAGCCTTTTCAGGCCTATTTTGACCAAATTTAACCATCTTTTGTTCCTCAGGTGGACCTACCCTCCACAAGGGTGGACTTGACCCTTGATCGATTACCTTCTTCATTCGTTTCATCATTCGAGACCCTCATTTCACTGTTTCGATCACTCGTCTCCCTGTTCTGAACGCCTGTGCGCCCATTTTGAGAGTCCATTCGTCATCCTATATGTTCATCCCCTCAGCTCGAGCATCCATTCACACATTCAGAGTCCTCATTTACCCATTTCAAATCCATGTTTTGGTCAATGTTTCCCCATTTCGGATCATTAGTATTTTTGTGAAACCTCAGTAAAGAAATCATCCAAATTGACCTAGGTGTTCATCTCTAATCGTCATCCATCCAAACTGACTTAGGGTAGTCACCTACCCTAAGTTGGTCATCCTTGTCAGCCCAATCAATCCATTTCTATCTCAAGTTGGATTTGATGTCGTTATCGTACATCCACCCTTTAGTTGATTAATCAACACCTAGCGTTACCAAGGGTCACTCTAGAACTCGGTTTCAGATTCTGGTCATTACCATTCATCCTAGTCGATCATCAATCCAAATCAAATCATCATATCATCCAATCCAGGTTGGTCAATTGTCTACCACTCAACTCAATCCAACAAATCCATTTTGGATCAATCATCCAAATCAATCCCATTGAGCCATATCCTTGTTGGCTAATCCATTGGGTTAATCCTTTTGTCATCATCTTGATCATCTTAGCATCTTAATCCATCCTATCATCTTTCATGCTCGTTCAGACTCGGTCATAGACAAGGAAAATGGCCAAACAACAAGCCCACAATCCCCAACTGAACACCCCTCAAGATCTGATCTGCATAATGGTACATCATCACAATCCAATATTGATGGTCAAAACACATCACCACCTAGGGATGAGAACATGGTCAACCAACCCGAGCTCATGTTTGAAGAACACTTTAGTAATCCTACCAATGTGTAAATGACTGACCGCTTGTTTGAAAGACATGGGGAAGAAATCTTGGCTCATCTCATTGAAAAGGGTGTCAAACTTCCACCAGGTGTTGACTTGTCCAAATACAGCGGTTCCACATCTAACATACTATGAGGTTCACAAACTGTACTAGGTAGTTCATACTTCCCCAATGTTCCTCTTGTAAAAGGTTGGCATCAGCCTGAATTCGGCAACGTCATTCTATATCCCATTAGGAACCCCCCACATCCCGTAATCTCAGTCATGGGGACTCCTCAAACAATTGATCCCAATGATCCTTTTTCCTTTGGCATTCCACAAAACATTTTGCAACCACCACCATTAATGCTAACAACACCACCCCTCTGAAATCCATCTCCTATCAGCATTGGGGGCAATCCTTTTACTGCATTGCCTCCACCTTCTAGGGCCATAAACCTACCATCACCTTTGTATGCATCTCCACAACCTCCCTAATCTAGCCTACCACCTCCATTATTGCCACAAGGTACATCCCAATCAAATTTCCCCTTTGGTTCTCAACAGCCTCCTTTGCAAAAAACACTTATGCCATCTCAGCCGCCCCAACAACAACAACTGCCATATAACCCCCCGATTTCTTCACAACAACCACCATACCAATCACAAAAATTTTTTATCGACCTCCAAATCAAACCATATCCCCATTCCTCGCATCCATCCTACATCCGCAAACTCAAACACAATACAACATCCCATCTCAGCCAACACAACATCTCACATCACATCAGCAACCTCCCCAAAATTATCATTATCCTAACCAACAACCACCATATGGGGCTTGTCAACAGTCGCAACAATACCTTCTGTATCAGTAGGCCAATCCACAACCTCACATGCAAGCTCCTCAATAGCCTACCTCACATTTTTATCAAACAAATCCGTACTATACCTCACAACAAAATCCCTCGGCATACCAGCAAGGGATGTCATCATCTCACTACCAAAATCCATACCTCAACATTCCAACGCTCTCTCAACAAGATCCTTTATCTTCCTACCATCCATATCCAACCAACCCACCTTTGTCTCTTATGCCACCAGTCAATTCAGATCTGTAAGAAATCAAAGCCGCTTTGAAAGATCTTTAGGCTGGGACTGGAAAACAATCATTCAAATTTGAGGACATATGTCCATATCCATTTGATCCCTCCATCTCACTGATCCCCTTCCCTAAACATTTTGAAATACAAAAATTTGACAGATACGAGAGGAACAAAGACCCTAAGGCCCACTTACATGAATTTTACTCCCAATGTTAGGAAGTTATGTACAATGACAACTATCTCTTGCACCTGTTCCCATAGAGCCTGATAGAAAATGCCCTAGAGTGGTTCATGATCCTCAAATGAGGTTCCGTAAAATCTTTTACGGACCTGTCAGAAAAATTTGTCTCCTACTTCTCCTTCAATTTGGAGGACACTAACACCTTAGATCTCCTCAAAGAGAAGCAATGTGAAGGGGAAACCTTTTCTAGCTACCTTCAAAGGTGGTGTCCACTAGCAAGCCGAATGGAAACCCCTCTCAAAGAGAAAAAAATGGCCACCCCCTTTGTAGAAAATTTTCATCCTGACATGGCTCATAATTTCTAATTTCATTGTTTTACCACTTTCGCCGAAATAGTGGAAAAAGGGCCCATCCTCGAATGCACCCTCATTTCCAAAGGGCACATCAAGATACATAACCATGATAAAGAAAGGTCATTTGGGGATAAGCCACATTTTTGGAACAAAAAAAAAATGCAGTGAATGATGGTGTCATTGATAATAAACATATCCAAGTGGCTAATACATCCCAAAGAAAATAACCATTCGCACCTAATGCCATATCTGCACCAGAGGGGGCATCTCATCCTCCTCAACAGCCAAACTAGAAAAATCAGGGGAACACTATATGCCAGTATACTTAATTAGGAGAACCCTTGAGTGTCATCTTCAATAACAAGTCAACTATCCAATCACGTACCCTGTCACCAAACCAATTGATGAATCCAAACCTAAACCTTCATGGTTTAGGGAAAATGAATATTATGAGTTCCATAAAATCAAAGGACATACTTTGAATAAGTGTCAAGGTCTCAAAAACTATGTCCAAGATCTTATCGATTGAGGAGATATCAAAGTCGACACCAGTCAAGCTTCGTTGTCTAATGCTCAGTTGTAAATATACCAAAACGCCTTCTTGAACCATAATCAAGGTGCAAGCACTTCCAACAATAATCCCCAAGACAACAACACAAATAGTATAAGCTATAAAAATGTACCCCTCAATTATTATGGCATTGTCCATTACATTGAGTAGGTAGAACCTGTGTGTCTATGATACATGTTAAAGCTAAAGATCCTTAATGTGTTGTTACTATGCAACATTCCCGCATTACTGTCCTAGCAGCCTCCCAATCTACTCAATCCACTCCTATAAACTCTTAGTACAACATTCTATATCACTTAGGAAAGACCCCTGCTCATATCTCCATCTTGGATTTGCTTAAGTCTTCTCCCGTACATCAAGAAATCCTCAACAGAGCCTTACAGGAAACCCATGTACCTAATGACATCAATCCCACATGATTCTAAGCTTTGGTAGGACACCTGGCTTTATCTTATCAGCTGCACTTCAGCTAGAATGGCATGCCAAACATTGATGTCAATAACAACTACCCCTTGCATATCAAAGTCTTGGTTGCCCATCATAAAATAAAAAGGGTCTTGGTAGATAATGGCTCTACCCTCAATCTATGTACTTTAAAATTTATAAAACAGGTGGGGTACACTCAAGCAGATTTAAGTAATCAAATCATTACAATCAAGGCCTATGATAATGCAGAAAGAAATTTCGAAGGAATTATCAATCTTCCTATCTAGGTTGGACCTGTGGTTCAGTATACTACTTGTCATGTCCTTGATCTGGACTTACCATATAATCTTCTCCTTGGCCGCCCATGGCTCCATGCTATGCAAGTCGTCCCCTCCACATACCATCAGTGCCTAAAATTCTCGGTTAATGGACAAGAGATCACCATTTATGCTAACCCCCAACCATTTGAATATTGTCATGCTTTAGAAGCGTCATTTCCCCATTTACATTATTGTCCTAGGGTTGAAATGGGGGAATCTCAATCATCATCTGCTAATCCACCCTCCACCATGACAACCACTCTATCTTCCACTACCAATCCTATAGTCACAAAAGTCCAGATCATTAACAAGGGGTGTGGTGAATATGAAATGCATACTACTCTTAATGTAGCAACCATGCCACCCTCACCACATGAGTACGGTCAACCTTCACATACTACTCCAAAGGAAGAAAAGACCGTCACTTTCAGTGTGAAAAAAATCCCTAACACCACTTTCCAGTCTCCTAGTATAATGATAGATGCACCAGAAGAAGATATCAGTCAGTGGGTATACAGTGAAGAACCCCAACCCAATCCACCCCTAAAAGGAATACTTCCAAGAAGTATACCCTTGGTTAGCTAAGTTTGTAGAAAATTATAACTACCAAGATAGGGGCCTCGGTAAAGAAGAACAGGGGCAGTTGCAACCTATTGATACATCAAAGTGACCAAAGAATATAGGCCTCGGTTATGAAAAAAAGAAGAAAGGCCCTACAACATCGTCTAATAATTCCAATAGTTTTACTTTGGACAATGACTCATTGGAAGACATACTAGAGGAGGAATCCATCATACATGCATACGATGACATTGATCACATAGGCTTGTCATCCATGTTCGAATGCCTATCTATCTATACCATTAGCCTATCCCTTCGTCACCCTGAGCTTATTGATTGGGACCTACATGACGACACACCTATCAATATGTCAATGGACACATATGTCAACCTCATGGGATTGGGGGAGGATGAACACTCCAGTCGCAAAAATAAGAACAAGAAAAATAAAAAATGGTTAGCTAGTGAAAACCTCCTTGGGGCATTTTCTGACCTAGAAAAAGTTAAAATAAAGGACACATCCAATGGTGAAAACCTCAAAGAGGCACTGGAGAATGGAGATGTTCATCTTCCCCTTGTGGGAACTCAATTGTCTACATGATCGTCCATCCTAATTGAAGAGACTCGAGAAGTTAATCTGGGTATTGCCGAAACTCCTAAGATCACATATGTAGCCAAATCACTCTTAGATCAAGAATATACAATCATTGTTCAGTTACTCCAAGAGGGTATTATTAACTTTGCTTGGTCATATTCAGACATGTTAGGCTTAGATTCTACTTTAGTAGTTCATCATCTAGATGTCCGCCTAGATGCCAAGGCTATGAAATAGAAGCTCCGTAAGATGCATCCACAGGTAGCATTATTAGTCAAGAAGGAATTGGAGAAACTATTGGATGTCGGTTTTATCAGACCCATTGATTACTTTGAGTGGATCTCCAACATAGTGCTTGTTTCCAAACCAAACGGAGACATTCGGATTTGTACATATTTTTGGGACCTTAACCCTGCCCAAAGGATGACTTCCCTCTACCCAATATTGACATGTTTGTCAACCTCACTGCAGGACATGAGATGTTATCCCTTATGGATGGTTTCTCTAGTTACAATCAAATCCGAATTGCACATGAAGACCAACACAAGATCGCCTTTACGACACCTTGTGGTACATTTTTTTATAATGTAATGCCCTTTGGTCTCAAAAATGTGGGGGAAACATATCAAAGGGAAATGACTGTCATCTTCCATGACCTCATCCGTATTACCATGGAGTATTATGTCGATGAATTTCTAGGAAAATCCAGAACCTGAGTAGAGCATCCTATCATCTTGAAAAAGATCTTCGAGTGGTTAGAACATTACAAGCTGCAACTAAATCCAAAAAAGTGTCTTTGGTGTTACATCAGGAAAACTATTGGGTTTCATAGTCTCTTGAAGGGGTATTGAGGTTGATCCTACCAAGGTGAAAGCTATTTTGGACATGCCACCCCCACACAATCTGAAATAGTTAAGAAGTCTCCAAGGGAAGATGCAATCCATTCATCAGTTCATAGCCCAACTTGCGAATAAGTGTCAGCCATTCACCCATCTTCTAAAGAAAGACTCCACCTTCTGATAGAACCAATAGTGTCGAACAGGTTTCGATAAAATAAAGGAATACTTAGCTCATCCATCGATCTTGATGCCACCTATTCCTGGGAAGCCCCTCCTACTTTACATCTCTACCACTTCAGTCGCATTGGGGGCATTGTTGACACAACATGATGAATAGTCAAAAGGAAGAGCAATCTACTACATCAGTCGAACACTGGTCGACTATGAATTGAACTACTCTCCCATGGAAAAATCCTGCCTCGCAGTAGTCTGCAACACACAAAAACTCTAACATTACATGCTCAGCCATCCAGTCAAGTTAATAGAAAAAATTGATCCATTGAAGTATTTGTTGTCCAAAACCACTATAACTGGCCGCATGGCCAAGTGGGTCATTCTCCTAAGTGAATTTGACATAGAGTATGTGGAGTGAAAAGCCATAAAGGGACAAGTCATAGCTGATCAGTTGGTTGAGGAGCCACTAGTAGATGCTCATCCTCTGGGCACTAAATTTCCAGATGAAGAAGTTTACACAATTATAGAAGCACCAACTTGGACACTATATTTTGATGGCTCATATACTCATAATGGATAAGGTGTAGGGATTCTATTAGTTACCCCTCAAGGTGACTACATTCCAAAATCATTCAGGATAGCATTCCCATGTACCAACAACATGGAAAAATACAAAGCCCTCCTCACCGGCCTCTAAATTGCAAAGCAATGGCACATAACTCACTTGAAAGTCTTTGGTGATTCATTATTAGTCATCAAGCAATTTAATGATGAATTCTTGACAAAAGATGATAATTTGTTGCCCTATAAATGTATGGTGGATGATTTCAAGAAATATTTCACCTTCATACAATTTGACCAAATTCCTAGGGTACAGAACAAAGCAATTGATGCAATGGCCACTATTGGCTCCCTGATTGACATGCCTAAAGACCGAATAGAATGTGAGTTACTTGCAGAACAACTTTTAATCCCAGCATATGATATTCCTGAGACTGACATGGTATGTGATATCATGGGTCCTGCTTCCCCCTGGTACCAAGACATATATACCTATCTCCATGATAATATTCTACCCTTAGACCTCACACAAAACCAACAAAAATCCTTTATTCAATGTTCGGCCTGATACATTATCATCGGTGATACACTTTATCATCGCAGATATGATGGGATCCTCCTTAGATGTCTGAATGAGACCGAAGCCCACACAACACTAACGAAGGTACATAGTGGTGTTTGTGGAGCTCATTCAAATGGTATGGCCCTGGCCAAAAGTATTCTCTGAGTTGGATATTATTGGCCTACATTAGAGAATGATTCTTGTGAATTTGTGAAGAAATGCCTTCACTGCCAACAACATGCAGATTTTATTCATGCCCCAGCACAGGACCTTCAACCCTCTTAGCACCATGTCCATTCTCTCAATGGGGTTTCAACTTGATTGGCAAGATTTACCCACCATCTTCCAATGACCACACATTCATAATTACTGCCACTGAGTACTTCACCAAGTGGGTGGAAGCAATGCCACTCTCATAGATCACTGATACTTAGATCTCAAAATTCATCCTTTACCATATGCTCTATAGATATGGTATCCCATCCACCATCCTCTCTAATTTCAAAAACCAAGCCATGAAACACCTCTGCGACACCTTTCATATCCAACATTGTTGGTCAATGCCTTATTACCCCTAGGGAAATGGTTAGGCCAAAGCAACCAACAAAACCCTTATCTGCATCCTCAAAAAGGTTGTCAATAACACTGGTCAAGATTGAAACCTCCATATTCATCCCACCCTCTGGGCATATCGCACCTCCATCCGCACCCCTACAGGTGCCACTCCCTATTCTTTAGTCTATGGTGTCGAAGCCATCTTTCCAATTGAAGTTGAGATCCCATCACTGAGAATTTCTCTAAAAAATCTTATAAGTGAGGAGGATGATCATGTTGCATGGCTTGTACAACTGGAGTTACTTGATGAAAGAAGAATCAAAGCCTACAATCATTTGCAAGCATATCAGAATCGCCTCAAGCATAACTACAATAAGAAAATTCATCCTCGACAATTCCATGTTGGTGATCTCATTCTTAAAGAGAACCAGTGCACCCAGCAAGACCAAGACAAGAAAGAAAAATTTGAAGCAAATTGGTTGGGGCCTGATATCATAGCCACTAAATATAGATCTGGGGCATATAGACTAACTAATCTTAAAGGAGAGCCCCTCGAAGAACCCATCAATATCATGCATCTAAAGAGGTTCTACACTTAAATTTGCTTGATCCCCCTACCTATCAAAAAATCATAAAAAATCATAAAAAATCAAAAAAATCAAAAAATAGTAAAGAGAAATAAATTCGCCCTATGGTGAAAACCACCTTTTGGTGGTGCCTTGGATAAGTACAGGTGGTGAAAACCTGGTAACATGCATCATCTATAGAGGGCTTAATCATTATCTACCTGGCATCCTAGTTATGTTATGCTTTCATCTGCACTATCATCCTCACCCATCCCATCCTTGGTCACTTGGTATATTTTGATTAAGCATTGGACAATCCATCTAGGCTATCCCTCATCCTAAGTTTTTCAGTATCCCACTCTAAGCTTATGTCGTTTGTCTGCTCATTGGTCAGTTTGTGTCGTCGCATGGGATCATCCATCGTGTTGGTCTCCATCTGGATCTCATCCTGTCACGTAGGCAAGGTTGATCATTTGATCTGCCCCCAAGGTATTTTGACCATCCTGTATTGGTCGTCCATCATCTTCCTTCATCGTCCTCTTTCCACTTTATCCATGTTCTTTTCATGAACTATGAGGGCTCTGTGCTTTCACGTAGGCAAGGCTAATCTCTGATTGGCACCCGAGACCCTAGGTTTGTAGGGTGTGTCAGCCTGTGTCCTTGTCTAACTCATTCTTCACATACAAAATCCCCTAGTGTCAAGACATTTGGTTAATGAAAAACATCTCGCATCAATTGGGTCATTCTAGTTTATTATCCATCATTGGTCTCAATAGGATGCATCCTTCCTAGCAGACCGCATCAATCCCATCCATCCCCTTGATCCTATGGCAAAGGACATTTGAAATTGATTGGGATTTTTGATGCTTTTGGACTTTTTTAATCATATGAGCTCCCTATCAGCACTTTTCATGGTTGGCTTGATCCATCATATCATGGTGTGCTTTGACTCATCAACATAGGGGCGTGTCTTGATCTTTTCTTTGTTACTATCTTCTCGGTTGTCCCATGTAGTACCCACCAATATCCTTGAGGTCTTGTGCTACGCTGGGGTATCCTTGTGTGTTTTAGGTTATCCCAATACTTGGCCTAACCAAGGTCATCATGACTTTGGGGTGTCGGGATAGCCTTCTTGTTTGTTGTGTTTGTTTCATGCATTGGATGCCAACTCACCTTGGTCTTACATATTAGGGTATTCGGTGTCTTTTTCTCTAGAAAAAATCAATGCTCCGAAGATGGAAAATTGTGTTCTTGACTGCATCTCATTTCACTACATACACTCTTCATTCAACCTTCTTCATGATCTAGGATTGGTAATTTAGGTTGTGCAAAGTCTTGACTTTTTTCCCTCTTGATCTTACTCTCAGGATACTAATGGTTTTTTGATAGGTGTAGTATCACACCCATAGTACACTTATCACCTATCCACACTCCCATGCAAGTCCTTACTGACACTTAGGTATGCATTATAGGAACTCATATTTCATTCATATTTCATGTTACATTATAGGTTTAGTATATTTCATAGTTCATAGGCTGATTAGATTAAGCATCATAGTTTCATTTAACCCATACACGTCCATATTAACATTTACATAATACATGCATTATCACTCACCAAAACATATTGTTGGCTACATCCTAATTACATTTCATACCAAATATTCATATCATCTTGCATTATCATGTTGGAAATATATACCTCAATCCCATAGGCTGAAACCTCTAAGAGGGACAAGTCGGTGTGACATGCTTCGTGTTTGGCCGACTAGTAGTTGAAACCTTGTTGAATAGCTTTGGTCATTGAGACCTTGTTTCCGTCTTGCTCAGTGAACCTGTCGCTGTGACTTGTGACAATCATTGTAACCCTATGTCGAGTGGAGATATCTAGATGATAGGCCATTTCTATCGTATATCGGGGAGACCCTTGGCCAAAAGGCTTATCTTGGTATGAAGTCTTATTGAGATTGTATGTCTCGCCAATAGGGTGTTACACATGTGGTCTTCAAAGTAACTCATATGCTTTGGTATGAAGTCTTGTCGATATGGAGATGTCTCGATGATAGGTATTCATTTGAAGGCATCAGGGTAACAATAAGGATTTGCTAAGAACTCTTAGCGATGGAGAGAAGTCTTGCCGACTATTGTTTGGTGCTCAGAATGACTTAAGACTTTGTAGTAACATCTCAGCGATAGCAATATGTCTTGGCGATAGATGAACACTTCAGAGTAACCTTTGAACCTCGATATGATCTCTTGGTGAAAGACGATAGTCTCACCGATGGAAATTCTATTGTCTATGTGACTTTGGAGCTTCACTATGATGTCTCACTGAAAACGATAAGTCTTGCCGACTATTGAATGTCTCGGTATAACATAAAGGCTCAGTATGAGGTATTGGCAACATGCTGAAGTCTTAGCGATGGCTCTCTGGACTCGATGTAACATCTTGGCGATAAGGATGACTCTTGGCGACATCGTTGGTTAAGTCTTGTGGCATCGGGGAGACATGGTTAGTGTCTCACAAACATACCAACACAGGTTGATCGCTTTGACCGAGAGAAGACCATCCTACATGGTGAGTAAATGGCCAATCAGAGGAGCCTAATGGGAACCACTAGCAGTTGGTCTATTGTGGCTGTTATTGAGAGGAAGCTCGATAGATAGGGGCGACGTGGATATACTCAATGATTGCATATTGTGATGGGTTTGATGGTTCGACAGATTGATGGTGTGGTTGTATGATCAGTGGATGAATTCTATTATGAGAACATTGTAATGTGAAAGTTTTGCACGAGGTTGATCATACTGAATGTTGTTGTAAACTGACATCAGAAAGATAAGTCAGATCTCTGTAAGTAATATTTATTACTGTAATACAAAGTGACTTCTCTTGGTGTGGTGGGTTTTTCTCCCATAAGGGTTTTCCCATGTAAATCTAGTGTTGATATGTGTATGATTAATTCTCTGTTTCTGTTATCTTTTTCAAGTGCATCTTAATTGGATTGCAATTGTAAAATTTGAAAAGGATCTCTGAATTCTTCCCTGAGGTCTTGACGTTAAGAGAGTTGCTTCCACATCTAGCTTTCCTTACAAGTGGTATCAGAGCCTGGCCAGTTGTGTTATCCTTGTGGGTACATTGGGTTTTTTGTGTCAATTTTTGTTTAGTGGGAGTTTTGTAGAAGTTTGTCAAATTTGAATTAAAGAATGAGATCGCTAGCACATTAGGAAAGATTAAAATAGAGAAATTCAATGGCAAAAATTTTGAGTTGAAGAAACTTAAGATGGAAGATCTATTGGTTGATCGTGATCTTTGGATTGTTGTGTCTAGAGCGAAGCCTATAGGCATGAAGCGAGAAGATTGGGACCTTGCAGATAGAAAGTCTAAGGGGCTAATAAGGCTCTATTTGGCAAACTCCATTCTTCTCAATGTGCATGAAGAGAAGACTACATCTTCCTTGTGGAAGAGACTATCATCTATTTATTAGGGGAAGTCTTTGGTGAATAAATTGTTCCTAAGGAAGAAGTTGTACACTTTGAGAATGCAGGAAGGAGGATATGTTGCTGATCATTTGAACACATTCAATATGTTGATTGCACAGTTAACATCTATTGGTGTGAAGATTCATGAAGAAGATTGTTGTATGGTGATATTGTGTACTTTGCTAGATTCATGTGATCACCTAGTGATGGCTATTGGGAGTACAAAATCCAGTTTTAAGATGGAAGATTTTGTTGCTTCTTTGTTATCAGAAGAGATGAGAAGGAAATCTTCTGAGATGGTGAAGGAGGCCCTTTCTGTTAGAGGGAGGTCAAAAGAGAAAGGCAAGAAGAAGGACAAGAAGTCCAAATCAAAATCAGAGGGGAGATCAAAGTCTCCTGGCAAGAAGTCCAAGGTGAAGTTTTGGAACTATGGGCAACTTGGTCATGTCTGAAAGGATTGTAAAGAGGAGAAGGAGAAGAAGAAGAAGTATTCTTCCGATAATGACTCTTCTCAGAGTGATACAGATGCTTTCATTTTAGCCTTGGCTACATAGGCATTAGATGATGTCTGGTTGATTGATTCTGGAGCATCTTTCCACATGACATCTCATAGAGATTGGTTCACGAAGTATGAAGAATACAATGGTGGAAAGGTGTACTTGGCAAGTGATTCAACTTTGGAAATTGTTGGTCTTGGAAGAGTCAAAATTCAATTCCCTGATCTGGAAGAGTGAAGGGAATTAATGATGTAATGCATATACCAGGTCTGGCTCGAAACTTACTTTCTATTAGTAAGTTGAATGATATTGGAGTGCAAGTCACATTCTCTGGAATTAGCTGGAAGATGACTAGAGGCTCAATAGTGCTAGCAAGGGGTGCTCGTATTGGTACCTTGTACAAGCTGGATGCACATGTTGTTCAATGCAACAATGTCTTTGTAAAGTCATAGAAAGGTACTCATGGAGGAAAAGAGGGAAATGTTCCTAATTGTGTAAACTCTATGGATGTTAAACTTCCAACAGAAAAGACTATGCTCTGGCATCATAGGCTAGGCCACATTGGAGAGAAAGGTTTAAAAAACTTGAAGAATAAAAACTTGGTTGAGGGGCTTGAAGATTGTAACATTGAATTTGAATTCTGTGAACATTGTATATATGGAAAATATCACAGTGTTTCATTTTATTCAATTCCTCATAAATCTTTTGGTTTGCTATATTATATTCATTCTGATGCATTTGATCCAGTGAATGCTCCTTCTTTGTCTAAGTCAAGGTACTATGTATCATTCATTGATGATTATTCGAGAAGAACATTTGTTTATTTTTTGAAAAGTAAATCACAAGTATTCAGTCGGTTTAAGGAATTTAAGAACCTTGTAGAAAATTAGACTGGAAAAAAAATAAAATGTTTAAGGAGTGATAATGGCGGTGAATTTTGTTCTGATGATTTCGAGAGGTATTGTAAAGACCATGGGATTAAAAGACATAAGACTACACCTTATACTCCATAGAAAATGGAGTTGTAGAAAGGTTCAATAGGACAATGATGGAGAGAGCACGAAGTATGTTGAGTAGTGCCGGCTTGGAGGAGAAGTTTTGGGTTGAGGCAGTGGTTACAAATGTTATAAAATTTTCTCCAAATTATGTTTTTGTTGAGAAAACACCTTTGGAAGCGTGGTTTGGTAAGAAAACCTCTTAAGACATATTCGTGTTTTTGGCTGTGAGGCATATGCTCATTTTCCGTATGAGAAGAGATCTAAGTTAGAGAACAAGGCTGTTAAATATATTTTTATTGGCTATAGTGCTAGTATAAAAGGATACAAGCTTTGGAATCCTGATACGAAGAAGGTTCTGTAGAGTAGAAGTGTAATCTTTCATGAGTTGAAGCCTTCTACCTTGGATCTGCAGTCAAAGACAAAGTCAGAAAATAATAAGGATGTATTTGAAATTTTTCCTACACCAGAGAAAGAGGAATTGAAAATTTAAAATGTACCTAAAACTAAGGAGAGCTCAAGTAGTTCTAAAAGTTCTGAAGAAGAAGAAGAACCTCAACCTCAGCAAGTGAGGAGGTCAACTTGTGAAAGAAAGCAACCTGATAGGTATGGGTTTTCTTTGATAGATTCTACTTGTGCCTATGCTTTAATTTCTAGCACTGATGAGCCTATGACTATGAAAGAGGCATTTAGAATGTTTGATTCAGACTCTTCGTTGGAAGCCATGAATGAAGAAATGGAATCATTAGAAAAGAATGACACTTGGAGTTTGGTGCCCTTGCCTAAAGGAAGAAAATTTTTTGGCTGCAAATGGGTATTTAAAAAGAAGATTGGTCTGGATGGCAGTGTGGAAAAATATAAGGAAAAGTTGGTTGTGAAAGGTTATTCCCAGGTAGAGGGAATTGATTATGGGGAAATTTTTTCTCCTGTAGTTGCTGACATCTATCAGATTTCTTTTGTCACTTGCAGTTGCATATGACTTAGAGGTCGAACAGATGGATGTGAAGAAAACATTTCTTTATGGTGATCTTGAAGAAGAGATTTACATGTCCCAGCCTGAGCACTTTGTGGAGAAAGGTAAAGAGAAACTGGTTTGCAAGTTAAAAAATTCTCTATATGGGTTAAAACAATCACCTAGAATGTGGTACCAGAAATTTGATACTTTTGTATTGTCTTTGGGATTTGGAAGATCAAAATTTGATCATTGTGTCTATTATAAATTTGAAAGTGATCAAGTTCTTATTATTGCTCTCTATGTTGATGATATGTTGTTTATAGGCAATAGTAAGTTAATGATTTTTGATCTTAAGTCTCAGTTGTCTGCTAAGTTCAAAATGAAAGATCTTGGTGCAACAAGGTATATTCTGGGATGGAGATAACTAGGGACAAGAATAGTAGAAAACTTTGGCTCAGTCAGAGTAAGTATATCAAGACTGTTCTAGAGATATTTTGTATGAATGATTGCAAGCAGCTAGTTGTTCCAATCTTATAGGGAACAAAGCTATCTAGTGAAGACTGTCCAAAATCTCCTCTGAGATGGAGGACATGACTAGTGTACCCTATGCTAGTGTAGTTGGCAGTCTTATGTATGCAATGGTCTGTACAAGACTAGACATTTCCCAAGCAGTGGGAGTTCTTAGTCAGTTTATGGCTAACCCTGTAAGGACACATTGGGATGCTATGAAAAGAGTTTTCAGATATTTGAAGGCAACTCAGAGTTTCCTGTATTACCATGCGAACTTGGTTGAATCACAGAGGACTCTCAGTATTCGATGCTATGTGGATTCTGATTGGGCAGGGGAAATTGACAGTAGGGGGTCCACCAGTGGATATACTTTCATGTTGAATGGTGGTGTAGTGAGTTGGATGAGTAAGCAGTAGGCTATAGTCGCTTTGTCCACTATAGAGGCTGAATACATGGCAACTACACATGCTTGTAAAGAAGCATTTTGGTTAAAAATTTTGTGTTCTAACATTGGTTTTGATGTAGGGAAAATAACTATTTTTTGTGAGAGTTAGAGTGCAATTTTTCTAGCAAAGAATCCTACTTTCCATGCCAGGATGAAACATATAGATGTACAGTACCACTTTGTACGAGATATGGTGGAGGATGGAAAGGTCAGTTCGAAAAAGGTTGATACTCTGGAGAATGTTGCAGATGCATTGATGAAGCAAGTGAGCACAAACAAGTTCAGGTGGTGTGCTAGTTCAATGGGTCTTAGTGCCCATGATTTTCAGTAGTTTCATTGTGCTCTGGAGGTTCCTGTGTGATCTTCGTCAAGTGGGAGATTGTTGGAAATATATGCCTCAATCCCACAAGCTGAAACCTCTAAGAGAGACAAGTCAGTGTGACATGCTTCGTGTTTGGCCGACTAGCAGTTGAAACCTTGTTGAATAGCTCTGGTCACTGAGACCTTGTTTCCATCTTGCCGAGTGGACCTATTGCTGTGACTTGTGGAAATCACTGTAACCCTATGCCAAGTGGAGATCTCTGGCCAATAGGCCATTTATATCATATATTGGGGAGACTCTAGGTGACAAGCAGTGTAGGGGAGACCCTTGGATGAAAGGCTTATCTCAGTAAAATGTCTTATCGAGATTTTATGTCTTGCCGATAGGGTGTTACACATGTGGTCTTCGGAGT
Source organism: Sequoia sempervirens (assembly GCA_007258455.2). Lineage (NCBI taxonomy): Eukaryota > Viridiplantae > Streptophyta > Pinopsida > Cupressales > Cupressaceae > Sequoia > Sequoia sempervirens. Next base: position 162,339,090 of record VDFB02168118.1, read on the forward strand.
AACTCATATGCTTCGGTATGAAGTCTTGTCGATATGGAGATGTCTCGATGATAGGTATTCATTTGGAGGCATTAGGGTAACACTAAGGGTTCACTAAGAACTCTTAGCAATGGAGATAAGTCTTGCTGACTGTTTTTTGGTGCTCGGTATGACTTAAGGCTTCAAAGTAATGTCTCAGTGATAGTGATATGTCTTGGTGATAGATGAACACTTCGGAGTAACCTTTGAACCTTGGTACGATCTCTTAGCGAAAGATGATAGTCTCACCGATGGAAATTCTATTGTCTATGTGACTTTGGAGCTTTGGTATGATGTCTCACCGAAAGAGATAAGTCTTGCCGACTGTTGAACGTCTCGGTATAACATAAAGGCTCGGTATGAGGTCTTGGTGACATGGCGAGGTCTTAGTGATAGCTCTCTAGACTCGGTGTAACATCTTGGCGATAAGGATGAATCTTGACAACATCGTTGGTTAGGTCTTGTGGCATCGAGGAGACACAGTTAGTGTCTCACCGACATGCCAACATATGTTGATCGCTTTAACCAAGAGAAGACCATCCTATGTGGTGAGTCAATGGCCAATCAAAGGAGTTGAATGGGAACCGCTAGTAGTTGGACTGTTACAGCCGTTACTAAGAGGAAGCTCAACAGATAGGGGTAACATGGATATACTCAATGATTGCAGATTGTGATGGGTTCAATCGTTCGACAAATTGATGGTGTGGTTGTATGATCAGTGGATGAATTCTATTATGAGAACATTGTAATGTGAAAGTTCTACATGAGGTTGATCATAGTGAATGCTGCTATAAACTGACATCAGAAAGATAAGTCAGATCTCTATATGTAATCTTTATTAATGTAATACAAAGTGACTTCTCTTGATGTGGTGAGTTTTTCTCCCATAAGGGTTTTCCCATGTAAATCTGGTGTTTATATTTGTATGATTAATTCTCTGTTTCTGTTATCTCTTTCAAGTGCATCTTAATTGGACTGTAATTGTAAAATTTGAAAAGGTATCTTTGCATTCTTCCCTGAGGTCTTGACGTTAGGAGAGTTGCTTCCACATCTAGCTTTCCTTACAAGTGGTATCAGAGCCTGGCCAGTTGTGTTATCCTTGTGGGTACATTGGGTTTTTTGTGTCAATTTCTGTTCAGTGGGAGTCTTGTAGAAGTTTGTCAAATTTGAATTACAGATTGAGATGGCTAGCATGTCATGAAAGATTGAAATAGAGAAATTCAATGGCAACAATTTTGAGTTGTGGAAACTTAAGATGGAAGATCTATGGATTGATTGTGATCTTTGGATTGTTGTGTCTAGAGAAAATCCTATAGGCATGAAGCAAGAAGATTGGGACCTTGCAGATAGAAAGTCGAAGGGGCTGATAAGGCTCTATTTGGTAGACTCTGTTCTTCTCAATGTGCATGAAGAGAAGATTGCATCTTCCTTGTGGAAGAGATTGACATCTATTTATCAGGAGAAGTCTTTGGTGAATAAACTATTCCTAAGGAAGAAGTTGTACACTTTGAGAATGCAAGAAGGAGGGTCTGTTGTTGATCATTTGAAAACATTGAACATGTTGATTGCACAGTTAACATCTGTTGTGTGAAGATTGATGAAAAGGATCGTTGTATGTTGATATTGTGTTCTTTTCCAGATTCATGGGATCACCTGGTGATGGCTATTGGGAGTACAACATCTAGTTTCAAGATGGAAGATGTTGTTGCTTCTTTTTTATCAGAAGAGATGAGAAGGAAATCTTCTGAGATGGCAAAGGAGGCCCTTGCTGTTAGAGGAAGGTTGAAAGAGAAAGGCAAGAAGAAGGACAAGAAGCCCAAATCGAAATAAGAGGGGAGATCAAAGTCTCCTAGCAAGAAGTCCAAGGTGAAGTGTTGGAATTGTGGGCAACATGGTCATGTATGAAAGGATTGTAAAGAGGAGAAGAAGAAGAAGAAGTATTCTTCTAACAATGACTCTTCTTAGAGTGATGCAGACGCCTTCATTGCAGCCTTGGCTACGCAGGCATCAGATGATGTCTGGCTGATTGATTCTAGAGCATCTTCCCACATGATATCTCATAGAGACTGGTTCACGAAGTATGAAGAATACGATGGTGGAAAGGTGTATTTGGAAAGTGATTCAACTTTGGAAATTGTTGGTCGTGGAAGAGTCAGAATTCAATTCCTTGATCCATCCCTCTCTCTCTAAAGAGATGGAAATTGTGTACCTGACACCTGTGACACCGCTGCATCTCTCTCTTCGAAGAGACTGAACATTTTCCTCTACCACCTACCTCTCACTTTGTAGCACCTGAGCACGTGCCTGTGACACATCCCTCTCTTCCTCTATGACTTGTACATGTGCCTCTGCCATATCTCTCTCTGTCTGCAACATGCATATCTCCATCCTCATCTCCTTCTCTCTCATCTACATGAATTCCATATCCCCTACTATCTACTCTAAATAGTCCACTTTGTCTTTGAGCTCGGCCCACTTCAGGTGTAGATCTTCTCTCTCTCTCCATAATTGTGCTAGCTATCCCTGCAGACCATCTATATCTCTAGCAGTCCCCACCCTAGTCTCTAACAGCTCTTGGCCCATCCCCCCTCCAATAGCCTATCCTATTTCTACCTCCACCACCAAATGGTCTCTCTCCCATCTCACTACATCTCCCTCCTCATGCTCCCTAGCCACCTCCACTCATAACCTCTCTATCTCTGCCAGCAGGTCAACTGCCTCATCTTGTGCCTCATCCCTCTCTCTCATCAATCTCCTCTCCACATCTAACACCAATGTGGCCAAGACTAAGTAATCTCTCTCACCTTGGGAAAATAATGCCTATAGCTCACTCAGCTCTACCTCTAATCTGACTCGCTCTGCCTTTGTCTGTCGTAATCACTGCTCGCTGAGGCGCAGTCTCTCCAGAGTCTCTCAACACCACTGCGGGATCCTCTCCACTGGGTCGTGCTGTCGACAATGGTCAGATGTCATAAACATCAAGGTCAATGTCCATCTTTTGTTGCTCATACCCCTCACTCTCTATCAACTCCTCCATCTCATCCACATCAATCATTGTAGGGCCTCCACCTCTCCTTGTCATCCTCTCCTACTCTCCACTGGCCCTGCCCTCCTCCTGTCTCTGTTACTGCTGCCCTCTTGTGGCCATGTCTGCCTCTTGTCTCTCCTACACTCTGCTGGTCTCGGCCTCCTCTCTCTCCTAATGTTAACCTCCTAGGGATGCATGTGCCTCCTAAATCCTCTCTCTTGGGACCTCCAACCCCCTATCCTGTTGTGTTGCAACCCTGGCCTCATTCTCTCCCTCCTCTACACCATCTCCTCCTCAGGATTTGCACAATCATCTCCTCCTCCTGCCCACCCTCACTGGCTCCTCGACTATTATACACACCTTTTGTGCCTCCCCTTGGTGTCCTCCTCTTGCCTAGCCTCCTCTTTGTCATCCTCAGGGTACCAATCCCTCTTCCCTCAGCCATCTCTCATCCTCTGATCCGAACCCTAGTGCTCCCTCAATCGAGACTACTGGGGTAATTCGTGGAGGTGGATGTCGCCTAAACCATTGATGATATCGATCTATCATCCTTGCATCTCTCAGCCCCTCCTGCCTACCTAGGAATGGCATAAACTGTAGTGCCTCTAGCTTCACCCACACTGCATCCAGATCCAGCTCAACCCCCCATGGCCACTCTCGTGTCAATCGCTAGAACATCACTCACCTCACGGGAATATCCTGCTTCACTACAAACTGTAGCATCACCCAATCAGGTCTGTGCAACTCTGCTACACGTGGACCTCTCCCAATAATATAACATCAAGTAAAGAAGTAATCACTGTGTTCCTCCTCTGCATCCCTCTAGCCCTTGAAGTGTCGTAGCATATATGGACACCATACTATCATCTCCTCCTGCACATTATCCAGTCATCTCCTACATACATCCACATCTCTGACATTCTGATATTTTAGTATCGCACCTGCCTCTATCCCCCATCCCCAGGCTATGGCCTCTTTTTCATCCTGCTCTTGTGCTCTCCGCATGATTGACCTAGTCACTCTGATGTGCTCCCAAGCCCACACCTGTAACAGTGTGACGTATGTCACACTAAACGACTATCGATAACATACCCTATGCATATCCCAGTACAACTATGCCAGTATATAGGTCCCCCACACAAACTAACCCTCTCAGCCCTCGATGATGTGCCGAATTACCTCAACAAACCTGAGGTGCAAGAATCAACCACTCTGATCTGGCACCAGTATCCCACTAATTAGCCCTACCAAATATAATGACAATGTCAGTACCTTGCAAGACAAACATCTATCCACGTCGAGTTGTTGTCGTTGAATCGATAGCCCATCATCACCAAATATAGTCTGTACTAACTCATCCAGTGCCTCTCCCACTATCCAACACTCGCTTATCATGAGCCTTGCTATCGAGAGCCTCAGAATCTGCCATACATCCTCTAAAGTAATTGTCATCTCCCCAGTCGGTAGATGAAATATGGTTGTTGTCGAGTCCTAGCGCTCTATCAGGGCTGTCAGCATGGCCCTGTGGGCCTTAATCATCAGGTACAATAGCATGCAGAGTAGTCCTACCTCTACCAGTCTTTGGTGATCTATGCCCGTCAACACTGCCATACATCTCCTCAACACCTCAGATCATCTCTCCCACATCCGCAAGCTCCCAACATTCTACATCCATCACATAAACACTATGTCAGTTTCCCTTGGCGTCGTTTTGCCCACCTTTTTTTCATCTTGCTTCTTCCTGCCTCAAGATTTCCCTTCTCCATCCCACCTATTTCCTCCCTTTTCCCCTACCTTTATATTTTTTGGTTGTCCTAGATCCTTGCCTTAGCTTGGGTTAGACCCGCCCTAGGCGCTGGGCAGACTTGCCCTGGTCCCTAGGTGGACCATCCCTAGCTCAGGCGAACTCGAGCTCCATGGGTGAACCCGACCTGGTGCGCAGGTGGATCCACCCAAGCCCAAGGGTGGACCCGCTTGAGCCCGGGCGGACCTCCGCCCAACTTGGGCAGACTCGCTCGAGCCCGAGCAGATCTGCTAGAGCCTGTGGGTGGGTGTCCACCGAGCTCAGGTGGACCTTCCCGGGCCATTGGACGGGCCTTCGCCTAGCTCAGGCGGACCCACCCAAGCTTGGGCGGACCCATCTGAGCCTGTAGGCAAGCCTCCGCCTGGTGCACGCTGACCTGCCCCCGCCTGGGCAGACCCGCCCATGCCTATGGGTGGACCCACCAGCGCACGGGTGGACCTGCCCACGCCCGTAGGCGACCTGTCAGGGTGTGGTTGGCCCCGCAAATCCATGGGAAGCACAACATACCCAACCCCCCCTCCTCCCTTCCCCCCCTAACTTTTTTTCCTCTAACCCATTTTCATCTAGCCTATCTCAACAAAACCCATGTTTTCATTTTTTGCAAAAAATTAAGCAAATTGACCAAAATCACACAATTGGGTTTCAAACTAACCTAGCATGGCACGACACACTCGATGAAGAATCGCCATCTCTCGTCTACCCGATGGATGATGTCGGTATCATACTCTAGCATTGTGTCCCTTCCCTTTCGCCCTCTTTTTTTCTCTCTCTCCTCGTCATTTGATAGTTGTCCAAATGAGGAGAGGTAATTCTTAGAATTACCTTTTATAGCTTTTTCCCTCCCTTTTTACCTTTTAAAATAAAGGAATTTTTTTTCCTTTTATTTACCCATTTTTCCCCCTCAACTAATTCACCCACCCCCTATCTTTCCAGGGCCGCCATTTGCGCACTATATGCCTATTTGTCTCTATTCAAGCGCTAATCTTTTTTTCGTGCTCTTTCCAACGACATATACCACTTCATACTTTCAAGAAGTTTCCTAGGGCCACTTTTCCTTCCTTGTCCACCTTCTCGAGGGGGCATACCTTGCCATTCTCTCCCAATCTTCCATCATAAACCTTCTCTTGCGAGACCAGGGCATCCCCTTTAATCCTCCTCCGTTCGAGTAGCTCACACAAACTCTCACATGCTAGGGCATCTCTTTTCCAGTTTCTTTTTCTATAGAGTCATCTGTATTTTATTTTCTTCGAAACCCTATTATCCTAATAGTGTTTTGAAGAGGGAAAAAATGTAGACATCTAAATTTGACCACTTCCATATGGTCAAAGACGTCTCCTTAACCATCTTTTTACACATCTACTTCATCCTCTTTGCTGATATTAATTAAATCACTCATTTAATTAATATTTCGTGTCATACATAAGGTTTCCAAATTATTTAATTTAATAAATACTTCCCCCCCCTCTTTTTTTCCTCTCTGAATTAAATAAATATATCAGTTTATTTAATTTAGTCATATTACCTCTTGGAATTTTATATTTATTTTTAATTCCTCACTTTCTCTCTCATTGTCACATCCTCCAACTTTTGCAAGTTGGTCTCTAATCCCTCTTAACAATCTAACCCTCTTTATTAATCATAATTAATTTATGATTAAGATGTGCACAACCCTAATTATCATTAGGGTCCCATCCTCCATAATTTCCCACTTTCCTCTAATCTGTCATTAATTTGTCTAATTAAGTACTTGCACAACCTTAATCACCTAATTAGGTCAACCTAATCCCCATATCATTTATGAAATGTTTCCTAAGTCAATTTCATTAAAGACTTTCTCCTTTCGGAGAAAGCACTCCATTCCCCATGTGAATTTTTAACTCACATTTAATCCCTCAATGCATTCCTTGGAATTTAAAATTCCTTTTCTCATCCCCATGTGGATATTTGAGGAATTTTTAATTCCTCACATGTCCTCTCACCCACATGGGGATAAGGACCTCCTTTACAAGGAGATCTTGTCCAATCCCAAGGTACTATGTAGTACCTCCATGTCATGTACTCTCTTTCCACCTCATGTACACATCATCCTTTTCAAGCCACTTCACATGCCACATGTCAAGATGTGAGGGCTTATGAGTTCTCAACTCACCTTATCCCTACATCTTGATCTTGGTGGCTCAATCTCAACCATCCATTTCTCTAGAGAATTCAAAATTCTCTATAAATATCCCCTCTTTTCTCTCATTTTGGGGGAGATCATTCATGCTAGCCAAACTCTTGAAATTTTTTCTCTTGAACCATACTTAGCTAAATTTTTATACTTGCACCCATTTTCACTTGTTTTTCCCATCGTTGTCTCATCTCATAGCTTGCATCTCTTGCCATCAAAGGAGCATACAACATCGAAGATCGAGGGGCCAACCAAAGGAAAACTCAACAAGGTGAAATCTTTCATTTTGCTTAGTTAAGTTAATCTTTATGCCAATCTTGAGGTGTAGGGTGTTCATATTGGTTATTCACACTCTTTTGTTTGATGTTCATTTTCTAACAAGTATTTTCGGCCTATCACAATTATATTTATTTAAGATATATCAAATTCACATGGATTACAAATTATTTCTATCAAATAAAAATATTAGGAAAGCAATAGTCATGAAATTAGTGCCAAATTTTTATTTTGAAGAGAAGGTACATCTTTATTATAAATGTCACATTTTATTTGTCTTTGATTTATCATTCTTAAGATTCATGCATCACATATCACATGTACAACAACAAAAGAGTTATATATGTTTTTGTTTGAAGATGCTATATTTTCAAAATGGAAATAATAACCAATACATTTTCTCTTTGACCTACTTGCAAAGAGCTAATATATTTTCTAAATTCCTCATCTCTATTCATAATATTTTCAACTAAGTTGAGCTCATAAGACTCCAAATCTCTCAATTGCCATAAAGATTGATCACCCCTAATAGTAGAGTTAAATCTTCCTTTGAAAAGTAATGAATTGTAAAATTACACAACTATGGGTGGGGGTGTTATTGTTGGGTGTGAATAAAGGTAGTGACTTTGACATATTTTGATTTGTTTCATTAGGCTTAATTTTTTTGATATTACATGATTTATAGGATGTGCATATCAAAATACCAAAGATATTAATGATTGGAGACAAGAACTTAATAAAGTATATTAGTAATAGATGAAATGAGGTGTAATCAAACCCATATATATCAAACTAAATGATAACAAATCCTTTAATGATGTTTGAAAATGGAAGCATTGAAGCTTGATCATTATTTTAAAATGTTTGATTTTCATGACAAATTTAGTTAAAAATTCTCTAGATTCGTCATTTCCATCATAGTATTCCTAGGAATTATTTTTGTGAAAGGCATCTTGATCATCATTCATTACATTATCTTGGTCCAATTTCAAGTGGGTGGAAACTATCAATGGAACAAGTGAAAAATTTTGTCGAGGTTGTAAATGATTTGGTTGGAATATGGGATTGGGGTATGGGATGAATGGGACTAGTTGGGTTGAAGTGATATATCCGGTGGGGAAAGATTAAACAAGATGGGTGTTGATGGTGGTTTTAGCACAACCAAATCTAAGTAAATGAGATCTCTTGAAAAATAAGGAACTATTCTCCAATGTTCCTTTTAAGATAGGCCTTGACCATGTTGATAACTAAGTGGTCTATGTGATTATTTTCAATGAGGAGTATTTATTGGTTCAATCTAGATATAATTAGAGTAATGATGCTTAGTCAAAAGAATCGGATCTGCTTTGAAATGTATAGTTTAAGCTTTAAAACATAGCTCTTAAAACAATACTTCATTCATGTATTGAGATTTAAATAGATTTAATCACTTCAAAGATCCAAAAATTATAACAAAACATAATATAATTAAAGAAATATCAAAAGATAATAAGGTTGAGAGATAAAACTTGAATTAAATGTACAATATTAAATTTAATCCGATTCACCAAAGTTGAATGGTTAGAAAAAGTCAAGTAAACCAATATTGAAAAGATTAGTATTTACACAAAATCATCCACAACATCAATGCAATCACCCTAGGAAAATGTAACATTATATTTTCAAGCCACATCCAATCAAACCACCATTTTCATATATAAATTTGAGACACAAATTTATGTAAAATGCAATAATAACATATCTCACCATATTATTCAATTTTAGGAAAATAAAATCTATCATACCATCACCAAGATCAAAACATCATTTACAAAAACAACAAGCATGATCCCTTAATTTCAAATTTTAACAAAATCATAAAATCCAATAAAATCGCACACTAACAAATGTATAAGTTTGATGCAATCAAAATGATTTCTAATCCTTAAAAGAGTTTCAAAAAGATACATAAGTAACTAAGCATCCCAAAATTATGGATCTAAAAAGGATTCTAATTGAAAATAATCTTGGGTGACCTGATCTAACTAGAAGCTATCTTCGAGTTACCAGTTGAGTGAGGAAATCATATGCCACTTTAACAAATATCAACTTGGAAGTTGATTTATTACAATTGTTGAAAGAATAAATGAATAAAATGACTAATTAATTCTCATCCTAAAATATCACATAAATTTTGGATCTAGTGGTCCAAGTAAGGGTTGATCGCTTCAGTCAAATTATTGAAATTTGGCCCTTCATGATAATTTAGCTTAATTCTTTGGGAAAAAGTTGATCACTCCAATTTCTCGTGTAACTCTCCAAATCCTTTCAAATATTTTTGTAATTTTAGGATAGTGACCTTTAGGTTCATTATTCTATCAATTACCTCTTCAAAGATTTGTTGGTGTAGTGATTCTATGAACTCCTTAATGATTCTTGAATCAATTCATACCAATGTGGTAGCTTCCAAATATATAAGAAAGGTATTCAATAAACTTCTTTATTTGAACCATATAATAATTTGTTGAGATTTTTCTCTTATTCAATTTGGTTGTGTACCTTTTTAATGCTTTAACACTGAAGTGGATTTCCTTCAACCATTATTTTGACAAGCCCCAATCCTATCCATCAATAACAAATATTTGAACCAATTCATCTAAAGGAATAGCCACCATTTTTGTAGAATGGAGATATAATCCTCCAATAGAAGAATATCTTCATCAACTTTTGATTCCATCTACTGAGATAAAATTTCCTCATGATTGATATTGTGATAGGATCTCAATTTTTTCTTGATCACCCTACTTTCAAGGGATTGTAAGATTTCCTTCCATTTTGTAGTGGTTGGAAAAAAACCCTTAGGGTCTAGATGTTGATCCTCTTTGTTCAATTATGTTATGAGTGTAAGATCAAAGGAAATTAAGTCTACAGGTCCCACCAAATGCTCGATATGGGAAGTTAACTGTCCTACTTGATATTTTATTTCTTCCTTTGTACTTTCAATTTTTTCCATTTTCTCAAGTATATTAGAAACAACTAATTGCAAAGATTGGTTCTCATCTTCCCTAGTCTAGGTACCTAGGTTCCCTTGTTGAATATCACAATCCTTAGGCATAATTGTGGTTTTGGTTTTTCTACCATAAGGACCTAGAAACTTGGGCTATCCTATCAACCTATTGATTTACCTTGAAAATATATATTCTTTTAGATGATCTAATTTTGATGGGTTGAGCCTTGAATAATGTTGATGTTTAAAATTTTGTTCTCGAAGAACAATCTCCTATGGGAAGCTTTACAAACAAGAGACTAATATTACTATCTATGAAGTGACCTTTGAGATTTTAGAAGTTGACTCTTTGAAATATTTGGGGAGAAAAGGGGGAATATGGAATACAAAAGAAATTGAAATAAAATTATCTAAGGCGATGCACCACACTTCTGAATGTATCCATTCCTAATATTTCATAATACAACCTAAACCCCTCTAAAGTGTTACATATGATATTAAAAGAGCTCAAGAATCATTTATTCCTATAACATAAAAAAAATTCTAGCACCATAGTGTTACAAGAATTATGGTGTTGTCTTTTATGTCAACAAGAAGTCCACTGATTAGTGTTGTCATTGATGTCAATTATGGGATGAAGATGTTGAAGATATTGAGAAATTTTTTGGAAAGAGAAAAATAGGTTGTGCATGTATAGTTGAGACCTCAAGAGGAAGTGTTGTGAGTACATGGAGCTATTATTTTGTTGTAAAGTATTAAGATGAGTTGGAGTGAAGCAATAAGCCGAGGTGATGGCTTTGGTACTTGGTTTCCAAGTGATTTTTGAGAAAATTTGATAAATAGAGTAAACTATGTTATGCAAATGTTCATAATGCACCCTAATTGTGTGCTTCATATTCTTTCAATGTTGATGTTATGTCTTTTTCAATCTTATAAGTTATTCAAGGATGATAAAGGTTGCTATATTCAAAATTTGGGTTTCTGAATCATTGCATAGTGCGAGATATTTTCACCAATGTGTGAACCAATTGTTCAATGATTCTTTTTGTGGTCTGGGTGAAATGTATTTTCTTTTCATTTCTCTGCTATTTGGATTTAGGTTGTGCAGATTTGGGAAGATGATTATAATGCTTTTATCTTTCAGAATTCAAGGTGTTACTTGATTTGGTACAATACAGTGTGAGTTTCATTTTTTGACTTAAAGTATTTGTTAATACAAGATTGGATGAAGTTTTTGATGAATCTTAAGTAGTTTATGGATTTTTCTGGATTGAGTTCAAGTAAATTATGTTGTCCAAAACTCTTATCTTGATTTAAGGAAGTGTATACTTAATGTCTATGGTTTTTTGCATAGGTGTTGGACGAACTTGTGTTTAACACTACATGCGAGACTTGTGGAAGCATGCTGAAGTGTGTTGAGATCTATTTGGGTCCTAATTAAGGATTTATGTAGGTTTACTTTCATTCTTATCCATTGTAGGAATGTTTAGGTGCCAACCTATTTTGAATTTGAATTTATAACAGCTAGTGGCCAACATTGGAGAAAGTTTCTAAGTTAAAGCTTGATATAAATATTTATGGTGTTGATGCAAGAGTGTGTGGAAAGAGTAAGAAGAAAGATAGATGTGAGGTTATTGCAAGTAATGTGTGTAATGTGAAATTGAGAAGAGCGGTGCAAAATTCATGTTAGGGTTCCTGAAGGCAGCGAGTTGAAGGCATCTGATCTGATGTGCAAGAAATTATGGTGGACTCCTTGTTGCATTGAGAAGTGTTTTCTTCATGCAACATTCTATGGTAGTGAGCCTTGGCTATGAGCCTTTTGGATAATGTGTCCTATTTTGGCAGTGAGCCCTTTTGTACTAGCTTTTCTATTACTTCTATTGTGAGATAATCCTCACTGTGGTTTTTCCCTCATTGTATTTTCCAAGTAAATCTAGCATTCTCATGTGTATGGTCTTGTGATTTTATTTTATGTTATCTGCATTTCATGTTTAATTAACTTAATAGAATAAGGGTTTAATGAATTCTTGTGGATCTATTTACAGTTGAGGGTTTTGAAGGTTTAATTTTCTAAAATTGATTCACCTCCCCTCTCAGTTGTCTTGTTCATTTTAAAAATTGGTATCATAGCGAGGTTCCTTGAAGAAGACCTTAACTACTTGAGGTAGATTTGGGATGACAAACAACATTCCTTTGGAATATCCTAAATTCGATGGCTCAAATTATGCATTCTCGAAAATAAAGATGGAAGGATATTTATGTGCTTAGAGATATGAGATTGATAAGGCTTATCATAATACATACACTCCACCCCTGAATGGTTCGAGTACAAGTGCAAAAATTAAGGTGCATGAGATCAATGCTAGAGCAACATACATTATTGTGAATAGTCTTTCAAATATTGAATTAGTTAAATTTATTAGTTTGAAATTTGCTAAAGAATTTTGGGATAAGTTAGAAAGCATTTATGAAGGAGGTCCAAAGGTCAAGAAAGAAAACTTGCAAAAATTGAAGGCATAGTTTGAAATGATGCATATGTTTGAAGATGAAACAATTAAAGGCTACATACAAAGAGTTGATGAATTGGTGAGTAATATGAGAGGTCTTGGTGCAACAATTAAATAATTTAAAGTGGTGAATAATTTTATCAAATCTCTTCTAGATTGCTATAGTGAAAAGGTATCTTTTATTGAGGAAATAGTTAATGTTGATAAGTATTCCAGAGATCAGTTGATTGGCACTTTGACTACATTTGAAATGAGAAAATTGAAGAAAAGTACAAAAGAAGAGATTGCTTTCAAGGTTGGTAAATTAGATAATATTGAAAATTCAGGTGATGAAGATCTTGATTATTTGGAAGCTAACTTTGTGAGAAAAATGGAAAAGGGCACCAGTAAGTATCAAAGTAAATTACCTTTCAAATTTTCTAGTTGTGGTGGTATAGGTCATTATGCTTCTAGATGTCCAAAGAGAGCTTTAAACAATAAGAACAATGAAAATAAAGGAAAAATGATTAAGAAAGCTTACTATGTGAAAGAAGATGTTGGTATTTCTGATGATGAATCTGATTATGGAGATTTTGATGATAATGATGTTTATTTTTTGCTATAAAAGAAGAATTTGGTTCTGCTAACCCTGAAAGTTCTATGAAGGAAAGTTTTTTGGAGTTGAAGGATAAGGTTGAAGGTACTTTGGTATCCACTTTTCATGTCAAATAAGATAATAATTAATAGGTTGTTGACAATGGCTGCTCTAACCATAGGACCTGAGACAAAAGTTTGTTAAACTTGAAAAGTATGATGGAGGATTAGTTAAATTTGGAGATGATTTAGGAGCTAAGATTTGTAGAATAGGATCAATAAGTTTTTACAACAAGCATAATACTGACAATGTTTACTATGTTTTAAGGGATTAAGACATAATCTCTTGAGTGTTGGAAAAATGTGTAGCAAATGGTATACTCTTTTGTTTAAGGATGAAGCATGTGAGATTAAAAAAGGGTTTGGAATTGTGATTGTTGTAGGTAAGAGAAAAAAATGGAAACATAGATCATCTTAAGGGTGTTGATGGTTATTGCTATATGTCACAGATTAATGATAGTTGGTTATGGCATTGGAGGATGTGTCACATGAATTTTGATAGTTTGGAAAGAATTAGTTTGGTTCATGTTGCAAGAGATTTACCTAGAATCACAAACCCTATCAATGTTGTTTGTGAGAGTTGTCAATTTAGAAAACAAACAATGAGTAGCTTTAAGGGAAAAGAACAATCTGCTACCAAACTACTAGATTTAATGCATATAGATCTTTATGGTCCTACAAGGGTGAGAAGTAGTCGACAAGGTGACAGGTACTTTATGCTTTTGAATTATGATTACTCTAGAATGACATGGGTTACTTTTCTTAGAGAGAAATATGATGCATTAGATAAATTCGAGGAATTTAAAGCTATGGTTGAGAATGAAATAGATTTGGAAATAAAATTCTTGAGTTCTAATGGAGGTGGTGAATTCACCTCCAATGACTTTCACATGTTTTTTGAAGTTCATGGAATAAAGAGTCATTTATCTGCCCCTAGAACTCCTCAGTAGAATAGAGTTGTTGAAAGGAAAAATAGAACTATTGAAGAAGCTACAAGGACTATGATGAAAGAGGAAAATCTACTAGAATTCTACTAGAGAGAAGCTATTCATATTGTTTCTTACATACTTAACAGAGTTCAAGCTAAAGCTAACAACACAAAGACTCCTTATGAGCTATTGTATGGAATGGTTCCTACTATGAAGTACTTTAGAGTGTTTGGAAGCAAATGTTACATAAAAAGAGAAGAAGAAAACTTAGGAAAGTTTGATGCAAGGTCTGGTGAAGGTATCTTCCTTGGATATTCTATTAGAAGAAAAGCTTATAGATGTTACAACAAAAGGTTGAAAAATATAATTAAAATTGCAAATGTTAAAGTTGATGAAAACTTGCAGAATTCTATTACAATAGATGGATATATGTCAAATGAACCTAATTGCAAATAAGTAAAAGAAATAGTTGATGAGAAATAAGTACAAAATGAAGAAGAATAAGCTCTAGATAAGACCCCTAAATCCCCTAAGTATGTGCAAAATAATCATTATGAAGATCATATCATTGGAGATAAGAGGAAATGTGTATTGACAAGAATTAAAGTTGTTGAAGTTGAGGTAAATTTATGTTTACTTTCTAAAGTTGAACCTAAATCAGTTAGTGAAGCATGTAAGGATGAGCATTGGATGAAGATAATGGAAGAAAGTTCATAGATAGAGAAAAATCACACTTTGGAATTGGTCGCCAGACTAGTAAACAAGAACATAATTGGAACTAAATGGGTATTCAAGAACAAGCTAGATGAGAATGGAGTAGTAAGAAACAAGGCAAGACTTGTGTGTAAGGATTACTCACAAGTAGAAGGTATAGATTTTGAGGAGACTTTTTCTCCTATGGCTAGGATGGAAGCTATCAAAATGTTTTGGAATTTACAACACATAAATATTTTAAGGTCTATCAGATGGATGTGAAGTCTTCTTTTTTGAATGGAGAATTGGAAGAAGAGTTTTACATGGAACAACTGAAATGTTTTTAGTTATTAGATCAAATAGACATGGTATGTAAGTTGAAGAAGGAACTATATGGTTTGAAGCAAGCTCCCAGAGCTTAGTATGCAATATTGGACAAGTACTTGATACAAGAAGGATTCAGTAAGGGCTCTGTAGATAGTAATCTTTACTTTAAAATTCAGGATGAAAAAATATTAATAGTAGTTGTATATTTGGATGATATTATCTTTGGTAAAAATGAGGCTATGTGTAATAAATTTTCTGAAGAAATGCATAAAGAATTCGACATGTCAAATGTTTGGGGAGATGAATTTATTTCTTGGGCTATAGATCAATCAAACTGATAAGGGGATTTTTATTTCACAGTCTAAGTATGTCAAAGAGATGTTGAAGAATTTTGGAATGGATGACTCCAAACTAGTATGTACTTCTATCCAATGACTGGTTGTAAATTGAGCAAAGATGATTCACCTAAGATTGATCATAGTAAGTATAGATCCATGATTGGTGGACTGCTATATTTGATTGCTACTAGATCAGATATCATGCATGTAGTTTGTCTTCTTGCTAAATTTCTAGAAGATCCTAAAGAAACACATGTTGCAGCAATAAGAGGATATTCATATATTTAAGAGGCACACTGAATTATGGTTTGTGGTATCCTAAGGATACTAATTTCACATTAAATGATTATACAGATGTAGATTGGGCTGGTTGTGTTTATGATAGGAAAAGTACAAGTGGTGGTGCATTCTTTCATGGATGTAGATTGGTTTCATGCCTAAGTAAGAAAAAAGATTTAATTTATTTATCCACTATAGAGGCTGAGTATATTGCAACAACATCATGTTGTACATAGGTATTATGGATGAGGAAAATATTGAAGGATATTAGTGTTGTATATGATGAACCTATATCTATCTTTTGTGATAATACAAGTGCAATCAACATTTCAAAGAATCCAGTGATGCATTCAAGGAAAAGCCATATATCTATTAGGTATCACTTTTTGAGAGAGAAGATTATGGAGAATAAAGTGAAGCTTGAGTATGTTCCTACAAAGGATCAAATTGTTGATATATTTACTAAGGATCTTCCTAAGGATAATTTTGAGTATCTTCAGGAGAAGTTGGGGGTTATGGCCCCTCCTTTCTTGAACTAGATGCATATAGAGGTGCATCAATCCAGTGGATCTATGGATCTATCTATTTTATGGATTGATGTTGGTGGCTACCTCTTAGGGGGAGTAGGTAGTGTCATGTTTTTTCATTGTGTTGATGATTGAGTTGGGTGTACTCCTAAGGAGGATTATTTAGAGTAGGTAATTTTGTATTCAGTGTCAAAGAGTGAAAACAATAGAAAATTTTATCCTTTTCCATTGACGACAAAAGGGGGAGAGAGAATCATGTTCAACAAAAATGTTCTTATCTACTAAAGGATAGAAAATCATGTGAATAAGAGAGAGTGTTTAGATCTATTGTGTGGTCTTTTGTGGCTTTTCACATCTTGTGTCGCCATCAATGAAAAGGGGGGATATTGTTACAAGAATGATGGTGTCTTCATTGATTTCAATAGGAAGTCTACTGACTGGTGTTGTCATTGATGTCAACTATGGGATGAAGATGTTGAGGATATTGAGAAAAATGTTGAAAAGAGGAAAATAGGTTGTGCATGTATAGTTCAGACCTTGAGGAAGTGTTGTGAGTACATGGAGCTATTATTTTGTTGCAAAATCTAAAAATGAGTTGGAGTGAAGTAATAAGATGAGGTGATGGCTCTAGTACTTGGTTTCCAAGTGGTTTTGAGAAAATTTGATAAATAGAGTAAACTGTGTTATGCAAATTTTCATAATGTGCTCCGATTGTGTGCTCCACGTTCTTTCAATGTTGATTATATATCTATGTGGATCTTACAAGTTATTCAAAGATGACAAAGGTTGCTATATTCAGAATTTGGGTTTCTGAATCATTAATGTACAATGCGAGATATTTTCACCAATGTGTGAACCAATTGTTCATTGATGCTTTTTATGGTCTAGGAGAAATATTTCTGCTCCATGTTTCTTGGCTGTTTGGATTAAGGTTGTGTAGATTTGGGAAGATGATTATAATTCTTTTATCTTTTAGTATTCAAGGTGTTACTTGATTTGGTACAGTACAGTGTGAGTTTCATTTAATAGTATGCAATTAAGGGTTATTAGTTGTTATAAGTTAAAGTATTTGTTAATGAGAGCTTGGATGAAGGGTTTGATGAATCTTAAGTAGTTCATGGATTGTTTTGGATTGATTTCAAGTAAATTATACTATTTGGAACCCTGGCTTGATTTAAAGAAGTGTGTACTTAATTTCTATGGTGTTTTGCACGTGAAGTGTGTTGAGATCTATTTGGGTCCTAATTAAGGATTTATGTAGATTGTTTTTCATTCCTATCCACCATAGGAATGTTTAAGTGCCGACCTATTTTGAATTTGAATGTATAACGACTAGTAGTCGACATTAGAGAAAGTTTCTAAGGTAAATCTTGATATAAATATGTATGGTGTTGATGCAAGAGTATGTGGAAAGAGTAAGATGCAAGATAGATGTGAGATTGTTGCAAGTAATGTGTGTAGTGAAAAAGTGAGCAGATCAGTGTGAACTTCATGTTAGCATTCATAAAGGTAGTGAGTTGAAGGCATCCAATATATTTCATCTAAAAACTACAAAAGTGTGTGAGCAATTGTGGTAGACTCCTTGTTGCATTGAGAAGTGTTTTCTCTATGTAACATTTTTCTTCTATATTCTTGTTTTCTTTTTATAGAAGTGAGCCTTGGCTGTGAGCCTTCGGGATAGTGTGTCCTATTCTGGCAATGAGCCCTTTTGTACTAGTTTCACTATTACTTATATTGTGAGCTAATCCTTGCCATGGTTTTTCCCTCATTGGGTTTTCCACATAAATCTAGTCTTCTCATGTTTATGGTGTTGTGATTTCAGTTTCTATTATTTTCATTTCATGTTTAATCAACTTAAAAAAATAAGGGTTTAATGAATGCTTGCGAATCTATTTACTATTGAGTGTTTTGAAGGTTTATTTTGCTACAACTAGCTCTACCCCCTCTCATTTCTCTTGTTCATTTCAACACATAGAAGTAAATAAAAAAAACAATAGACATCAATTGATTCCACACACTTAGACACAAAATATCACATCCTCTTCTTTGTTGGGTGGATAACAAAGTAAAAAGGCCCAAAGGCATAATATAGACTATTCAATCCTTCTCATGAGAGACACCAACTAAGATATTTGAATGAAAAAAAAATTGTTACTATTCCTATTTAAAATTAAAACTGTTACAATTGTTGTTCTCTCTAGTAATTTTCATGAAAAAATAACCATCAACCACCCACAAAGGATAGTCCTAGAATATATAGGCACAACAAACTTAGCGCAGTGGAGTTTATAAGACAAAAATAAAATGACACCTGGGGCTTGAAGTTCTTCCTCATGATGAGACCGTTGTGATTGAAAGGGGAGATCTTTAGCTCATACATGTAGATAGTCTTCAAATCCTAGATAAGGCACAACCTCAATGCCTTATGATTCCCTTGATGCTTAGAGGAAGTGATTTGGTGATATGTGTCTCTTATCCTAACTACTCTTGAAGCTCCTACTAGAAATGGTGCTCCAATTTTTGACAAGAAAAGCATTTCCATAGATGAGTGCCATAACGATGCATGGAAAAAAGGAATTCTCTTCAAACATAGTCCCACCTATGTGCCCCATTTAACTAGAACAACCAATGGAACACTCTTTTTTAATAAAGGAACCTCCTTTTCTCTTAAAGAGCATAGTGGCACCATGTGGAAGTTCACTTTCTTTTGGTTATATCTACACAGTGGGCCCTGCCTCATCACCCTTTGACCAATAGCACAAATCGAGGATTTTTGAAGCTTGAGCTACTTAGAAAATGAGTGCAATTGCAACATGTGGAAAGTTGAGGATTGAGTGCTCTTCCAAAACATTTTATCTTTTATTTTAATTGCTAGTGTGTAGATCCATTACGTGGGAAGTTGGCGCTACTTTTGAAAGGAGCTGAGAACTCTTTGCGAAGGATGAGTGTGGGGGTGCCACATGGCACCATCAGAAGGAACTGATAATTAGCAAAAATTTGTAAAGGGACCCAGAGTAAAAGAGAAGGCCAATACATAATCTACCCAACTCTTCGAGCATGTCCACAACATAAATCCATTGGCCCAAAACTTCAAAATGTGGATTCGATCTACAATCTTGGCGATTTGTAGGGGGAATCCGCTAGAAGATGGAAGAAACCAAAAACTCTAGCCTCAAATCAAAAAGAAGAGATAATACAAAAAGGAACAAGGTACCCAAAAAAATTATAACTTTTGAAGAGGACCCTAAAAGGTGTCCATCTTCCTTCGAAGGCTAAGCTTTCTTCTTTAGATCTTTGAAAGCTCTATCCAAATCTATTATCTCCTTGAAGGAGAAGCTACTATGACCTTGTACTACCACCTACATCTGAAATTCAAGTTGGGAAAGTGGTTGCAAAATAGCCTCCACCTAGAAGGAATTTTTCACTTGACCCATGGCTACAAATATGGTCTAGCAATTCTTCTTCATGACTAACAACTCCTTGATTTGGTCCTCAGAAAGGACTATGTTATCTATGACGAATGGGGAGGGGGGTTCTTACTAGACAAATTTTTCAATGTGTCCCTTCATGACTCGAACCACTTACTCTAAGGAATTAAAATAGGCCTTGAATTTTGATGCAACCTTGTTGTAGCTCAAGAACTTATTGACCTTGATCATTTCCTACCTTCTATTGCAACCCCTATTTCCTAAAGTTCCTCATCCATTGCAATATATAGCTTTTGAACAAGGAGTTGTGAATCTTTGACCTTGGGGGAGATGAAGGTGAGGACCTGCTCCACAAACATACTCACTTGTGTGCTTAATCACTAAAAGTCCACAGTGAACCCAAGCATTGGTTTCAAGTGTGAGGCCATGTTTTTTATCCTCTCCCAATATGAAACATATAGTTACTAGATTAATGGGAGGATGTCTATAGTTTGGGAGTGGGTAATGAATTCATTCTTCAACAGTTGTATCTCTTGGTCCCTAGGCTAGGACTCTTGCTACATTTTTTGTTGTGTTTGTTACTACATGCTCAGATTCTTAGAGAGTCTTTTAAGCCTACAAAAGCTCTATCTCCTTTTATTGTAGCATATCCTTTTTTGCTTATTTTTCCATTTTAAGGCCCTCTACCTCAGCCTTCAACTATACCACTTCAATCTACAGTTATTCCCTTTAGCTAGCTTCTAATTTGAAGCTCTCAGCAGTGAAATAACTCAGTATATTGGATCTCAAATTTAGGGGGTTGATGGTGGCTTTTACCCCTGCAATATCCTACTCTTATCCATTTGATGGCCTCCCTTGAGGTAGTTCATTGTGATGGAATTTTGGGTCTCCTCCATCAGTTCAACCCTAACATGTGGCCTTTCTTAGTTGAGACTCAAGCTGACAGCTTGGATTGAGTAATCCCTTGACTACATCTGCTCTTGGGGATTGATAACTATTGATGTCATGTGTGCAATCATCAAATCGTATTTTGTGGGATCAAATAAAGACCACATGTGTGGTACTATTGGGGATCTTTCCACTTTTCCTCATCTTTTCTCTACCTAAGTGTCTAAGGCCTTTATCGTAGTCTCTAACTATTGGTAGAACTGATCTTGGGACTGTATCATTTCCCCATGAAGGGGATCCTTGTGGAAATGTGAAGGGAATGGTCATTTGTTCTTGCAAAGTAGTGGACATTGTTCCATCAAGGTTGAGTAGGTGAATGAGTAATGTGGAAGGAAAGAAGAGTGGGAGGTCACAGAGAGGGATGGTGGGTGATTGTTCCATGATGGATGTACCTACAATGGATGAAGGCGGAGGGTGGAAAGTGGTGCAAACATGGTAGATGTTTGAGTGGTGATTGAGGTAGAAATAGTGAAAGGAAAAGAAGTAAAGAAAGATAATGTAGGGGAAAGGATATGGGGACTGAATCATACCTATTGAGTCATGATTGGGGATGGTTGCATGACAATAGGGGGTGGTTGAATGAAGCTAAGGGGCAATGGTGTGGAGCTAAATCCTGCTTCTATCTCCTCCTTTGTCTCACTATATCCTCCCTTTTTATACAATCTCCTCTTCTCCTTTTTTAGTTTAGAGGGAGATTTAGATGGTTGTGCTTCAAGACTGAGTTGGGTACCCCCTACTTCTAATTTCCCCGAGGAGGTTTGTTGCTATTTTTGGGATGTCGCATATAGGGAAGGAGGTCATATTGAAGGTCTCTAAATTTCATAGACCTCCTCCTTTCTTGAGGGGGTCTCCTCTTCTTCTTCTTCCACTAGCACTTTCTCTTTCACTTGAGCCTCCTCTTTGTGGTACTCATCCCATATTTTCTCAAATTGAGCGTCAATTTCAAGGTCTTCAAAGTTGAGCTCCATCTAGTGGATCTCCTACCTATAATTCCAATAGGATTCCATATTCTCCTTTCTCCATCCCCTTTGGATGAGTTTTTCTCTTAGACCTTTGGTCATGAGCCTTACGGGATTCAAATCTTAGATCGATTTATAGAAAGACTCCCATGGTTAGTGAGTGTATGAGGGGATCTTTGATAAATCAATGTAGTATTTAATTTTTTCCTCCTCTGGTGACTTCTCCTTGAAGTATGATCATATTTCATGAATGAAAGGGGTGACGGTCTTAAGAACAAATATGTGACTAGCCAGATCATAACTCCATTGATCATTTATTTTATCTAGGACGAGATCTACCAATTTTTAGCATAAGTAGACACTCTTGTGACCTCTTTAAAATTTTAATACCCCACTTGAAAAGGGGACATCATATAGGGCCCTCTTATTTTGGCCTACACCATAAAATGAGTCCACAATTTCAAGTTGGCAAGCTAACTCTAGGACCAAGGTCCTATCTATGAGCATATGTGGGAGCCAAAATAGCTCCTCCTTGAATCTATGGACTTTTATGAAAGTGAATTGGGCCTCAAAGAACTAGTCACATGGGATCTTGCAGCTAGTAAGCCATCCTTTATACTGATTTTTCATGTGTAAGTTGATGGCTTCCTGACTGAGGTTGATTAGGGTCAAAGATAGGAAGTGCTCTACAAACTTGTGGTAATATTGTGTGACTAACAAGATGTGGTTCCATGCAGTGATAGGGATCACCGTATATGGTTATGACCCTTTTTTGGTCAAGTGGATGGTAAATTATGGTGAAAATAACCTAGTGCTTTGGTAGAGGATCATGCGGAGAAGGAAAGAAAAAAATTGAAAGTGTTTTGAGCTCAAAAAATCATCAGTTGATCATGATTGGAATCAACAATGGCATCTATGAAGTCCATTTTGTAGGCCTTCTCTCTACTCACTATCTTTAGGTGGAAGACTACACCCAACTAGAAATCATAGACATGGGTTTTTGAATCCATCTTGAAGATGAATGCTAGCATAGAGAGGGTGTCTTTCATATCTTGTGCCACAAAGCTTATGAGAGCGATGGGAAAAGGACAAACTTTGATCTACAGGCTCTCAACACCACAAATATCCATGTTTTGGTCATTAGTGAGCCAAAACATCTCCCTCACTACTCATGCACCGATTTCCACATTTAGGTGGCAACCTACAATAATGCCCTTATTGGTGTCATACTTTATCATGAAGAGGGCTATTAGCTCTAGGCACAGGGTACATGAGAGGCACCATATATTGTGCTAGGGTGGAGCTCCATTGTGTGAAGTTGAATGACTCATAGTCATTGTTACAAACTTTAATGAGCATGCAAGCATGAGTGCCCTTCCTTAGATTCTATATTTTTCACTAATTTGGGATCAAATATCCCATCTATGAAGTCCATGACTAGTGATGGGTCCCTACAATGTCCCTTTGAGACATTTCTTATGTTTGGTATGTTGGGTTTAGGCTATGCAGGGGTGAACACATATGATTTGATCCTTGCAAATTGAGGAGGAAGCTCTCTATGATCACCTAGACCACAAGATCTTTGTCTTCTAGGATGTCTACCACTAGATGAGGACCCAAAAGGCTCCACCATGTAATTATTCTCAACTAACCTTTACTTGCTCTTAGAAAAAAATGAATTACTGACTCCTACTCATAATTCTGCATTCAATTCTTCTCTAAGGACTCTATGCTCAACTCAGTACTCTAAAAACTCTTAGAGTGTTTAAATGTTTAGTTTTATCAAAAGTTAGGTATTTATCAACTAACACTCCTAGCATAATCATCATTCATTTTTTGAGTTTAGTTCCCATAAATGAGAATGATGACTCACATGCTTGAGGAACTACACAAAATATTTGTGGAGATTTTTATGGGAGATCATACAATTGGGGCATTTGAACATTAATTGTAGGGGTAGTGGGGTAGATAAAAATATATCAAAGAGGATTTCAAAAAGAGGGGAGGCAAGGTGCAAATACTTGGCAATGGGATGACAAAAACTTGTGCTTTGGTACTTATTAGAAAAATGAAACAATAATGAAAAGGTAAACTAACTAACTATGTATAATTTGTAGAAGTAGCTACAACCTATCATAGTTTGAAACTAGCTAAGTCTAAAGGCTACAAGAAGATTTGGTTAGAAGGTGACACTTTGAATATTGTCAATTGCCTAAACAAAGTTCATCTCCCAATTTGGACTATTAAGCATTATTAAAGATGTTATTTGTATTATAAATTATTTTGATATGTTATATATCACATATCTTTCATGAAGGGAATAGACTAGCAGATTATTTTTCTAATGTGGGGGTTTCTTCTAGACCTAGGGAATGGGATATGAATGATCCCCTTCCCCTTCAAGCTAATTGCATTATTAATCATGAAATTCAATCATTATATGAGGGTGATCACTTTGTGGTCTAAGTGGTGTCACATGTTGAATCTGAAGATTTTTTCTATTATCCTCTCCACTAAGTTAGGCTCGATTCCCATTAATCATAATGATTATTATGGAAAGGACAAGAATTTAAAAATTATTATTTTTAGTTGTCTTTTCATTGTTACTCTTACATGGATTCTAGGTTATATTAGGAGTCCTTTTTCTTGTTTTTGGCAGAATAATTTGGCCTACTTTGGTCATATTTTTTAGTGCACCTTTCTTCTCTGGTTTCTTACTACCATGGGGGGAGATAGAAGTAGGATTGAACCTTTCTTGTGAAGTCAAAAAGATCAAATAGAAAGTTTGGAGAATCTTGGAGGATGGCCGAGTTACCCCGAGAAGCTTGGAAGAATAAAGTTCTAAGAATTTATGGTATGGAGTTTAACATCACTAAGGAGTTGATTGGTAGGACTACAAGCCTTTCCACTGATGGAAGAAAAAAATTTAGAGATAGGAATGCCTCCAATGCTATCATGAAACTCTTTTTTAAGTAAAATGAAAGGGAGATGCTTATTAAAGTTTCTTGTGGTGGGTATGAAAAGAAGTCAATCAAGCCTATTTGGACTAATATGGTCATCACCTTGATGAGGTATTTCTCTTTGGATGGTAGATTCTCAACTCTTTTTGGGTATCATATCATCCTCCTTAATCACTTTAGGTATAAAAATTTAATCTCTTTTCCATACTATTTGTTGGTGTTCCTGGAGAATGGGATTAAAGAGCATAGAAAGAACCCTAGAAACCCTATTTTACATGAGGGTTTGATTCTATTGATTATGGAATATGTGAAGTCCTTTATGTTCATGAAGAGCCTAAGATGTTGTCCAAATCTCATCTTGTTAAGCATTTTGAGAAAGGGTAGGGGTATGATACTGGAGTGGATACATATGGTGATGAGTGGAATGAGGAGGGCTTTGAGGATGAGTCAATGAAAGTGTTTTCTAAACCCCCTAAGGGTTTTGATCATAAGCCTAAGAAAAAATTAAAGAAGAAACCCCAACCTACCTAGTCTAGGGGATATGATACTTTTAATGAGGGTGAATCCTCCCCTATTTTTAAGAGAAAGTTTTTGGTCTTTGATAAAGATCCTACTAGGGATTGTGCTTTGAAGACCCTCACTATTAAAAGGAAGGGATTTATTAATTTTGAGGAGGATAAGGTAAAAAAAAGTGGCAGGTTTTGCTGCCAAGGATATTCTAGAAAATCCTTTTGGTCATAGAAGGAAATTTGAGAAGGAGCAGACTTCAGTTAAGAAGAAATTAAAGTCAAGGAATGGGGATCAAAGAGGTTGGTGAAGGGAATATGCACAAAATGGTTGTGGATGAGGAAGCTGGTTAGATCAACAAGGAATATGCTTCCCTAGAGGAAAAGAAGAATGAGAATTTTGGTAATGAGGAGGCAACTGGTGAAGGGAATGATGAAAGGAGGCATGTTGATGAGGATGTGGCTCAGTTCAAGTCTACATCAACCGTGGTTAAGGAGGGCCCCAACCCAAAAATTAAAATTCTTGGTGAGTCTTATGGTAAAGATAGAGGTAAGCTAGTTTTGTAGGTTGATACTCAACACGAAAATGATCCCTCTATTGATTTGTCAAATGATATCAATATTTTCAACTGTAATAGGGAAGAACTTGATAATGTTCTTGAGATGGATAAGGATGGGACTATCATTTATTTCAAAATTTTCAAGTGGTTTTTCATAGAGATGAATCAATTTTAAGTGTTAAATTTTATTTTATGATCAATAAATTACACAACAAAGAGGAGAATTCAAGAAATGAGAAAATGTTGGGTATTCTCTAGGACATGGAAAATGATGTTATGGTTATGAAGAAATATTTTGAGTCTAGAATTTTTGTTTTGGAGGAAGATACTTGTAAAGTGTATGAAAATATCTAACAAGTGGTCAAAGTGAGTCAGAATTCACTTAACAATAATGTCCAAGGTCTTAACTTTCTAAATTGAAAGGCCAAGAAATGGATAGGGGAGGAGGTAGGTCAACTAAAGGAGGCTACTAAAGCAAAGATGGATATAATTAAGGGTAATCAAGGTAATATTACTAGTATTGGGCCAAGTATCCATACTTGGAGTAAGACCAAGAAACCTATGGATATCCCATCTAAAGAGTTGGATGAGGTGGTGGATATGCACAAGCACATTATCTCCCAAGATCTTAAAGCTACTAAGATTCTAAAGAATTTATAGTAGTTTGTTATTTTCTGTTGGATTTTTGCTGATATTTTTCTAATTGTTGGTTGGTTGTTTTATCTTATTTATTCTCTATCAACACTTTTTCTATAAAGAGTTTTCGGTCCCTTCAAAAATTGCTTTACCTCTAATAAAAAACTATGTACAAAGAAAAGTTGATAAATCAATTAAAATGCTTCAAGTAGATTCCATTAACAAAAATCTCTAAGGCATTGCCTTCTTCATCTACCAATTCAAATACATTTCCCTACATATTTCTAATGATGTAAAAGGGTCCCCTCCTTAGGGAATCAAATTTTACATTTTGACCTAGCCTCATGGCCCTTTTCTCATACTTCAAGACTAAATCTATTACTTTAAAACTAGGGTCAAATTCCCTTTTATCAAAGCACATCTTCACTAATTGATGATGAAAAACCATGGAATCATTGGCATGCTCTCTCACTTCTTGAAGATTGAGCAATTTTTCCAACATAACCTCCATTGCTCCATTTTCTTGTATTTCAAAAAAATTTAACAACTACAAAGCATGGATTGCCATTAAAACGGGCATGACCACTTCTTTCCCATACACCAATTAGTGTGGGGAAATATTTAGAATATACTTAGGAGTGATTTGATCAACCTATATAGTATTTTTCAAATATTTATGCCACTCCCTCTGTCATTCAACACCCATTCTCTTAATTAACCTTATGAGGTTCTTGTTGGTTGATTCGATCAACCCATTCCCTTACAAGTAGTAGTTGGATGAGGATTTAAGGAAAATGCCATTCTTGAGTGAAAATTCTAAAATATTTTAACTGAGAAAGGCCTTCATGTTATCAGATATGATTATTTTTGGAGGGCCGAACCTTGCTACCAACTCTCCCAAGAAACTGAGTATCACAATTTCAATCACTTCTTTTAAAGGAGCGAATTTAGTCCATCTTGTGAAGTAGTCTATGGCCGTCAGAATCCACTTATGTCCCATTCTAGACATGGGGTTGATCATCCCAATGAAATCTAGGCCCCATTATGTGAAATGCTCTTTAGTCAAAATCAAGCTTAGCAGAATGGATGAATTCTTCTACTTGCCTATGAAAATTTGGAATTGCTAGAATTTCTTCATTTCCTAATAGAAATATGAAAACAAGGTCATCCAATATTATCTAGCACACATGATCTTAATTGTGACCATTTTTGTTGAGAAATGACCACCCGAGGGGTTGAAACATGCATTTCTTGTAAAATATTGTTAGCTTGGGTGTCATCAACACATTTGAGTAGTACCCCATCAAATTTCCTTTTGAAAAGGACTCTCTAAGCTAGCATATAACTAGCTCCATGTAACCTATAGAATCTCCTTTTGTGTGTGAGGAGACCATCCAGATATTATCACGCTTGCATGAAACATATATTATCATCAACCCAAGACTCGATAGTTTCATATTGACTCACTAAAACTATTTTTGGTTCATCTTTCTCATCTATCAAGGTGTCTATGCATTGGTCCAAATACTCACAAAGTACTCTCCCTCATATCACCTTGGTCGGTTTGACTTTGATGTCATATTCCAAGATCTTAGTGATCCAATTGGCTCTCTTCTCAGTGATTTCTTCCTCCATGATGTATTATCTAATGTTAGAATGTGCCACATATATCATTACCTTGCTTCTTGACACCAGGTGCCTAAATTCCTTGAGATCTTTAATGATGGTGAAAGTTTTTTTTTCAAAAAATTTATACTTAGTCTCATATCCCTGTAGGGTTCTTGAGTCGAATAGAATGGGATGCTCTCCTTTTCCTTCGTATCCTTTTGAGTTAACACAACTGCGAGGCTATACTCACTCCTATAAACATACATGAAAAAATATTTAGAAAATTTGGGATTGACTAGCATGGGTGTGGTGGATATTGCTCCTTAATTTTTTTGAATGTCATCCTTCCTTTAGCGATCCATTTGAATGCTTGGTATTTTTTTAGCATTTGTGTAATCAGTCTTACCAGCCCCAGGAAGTTGGATATGAATCTGCTAACAAAGTTGGACTCCATTTCTTTTAACTAATAAGGCCAAGTCCCTAATTGTCTTCACTCTATCATGTTCAATGGAAATACCTTCTTTGGATACCACATATCATAGCAGTTTTCCTTATGAGATGTCAAAGACACATTTGTTGGGGTTTAAAGATACCCCGAACTCTTGGAAATTTTGACAAATCTTCTCCAAATGATCAAAATGGTCTTCTTTTCTCTTGGAGAAAATTGGAAGATCATCCAAATAAATGAGGATGATTATGTTAATTAGGCCTTGAAAATCCATATCCATGGCCCGCTGGAAAGTGGCTCCTACATTAGAGAGGTTGAAGGTCATTTTCACATATGTGAAGGTTCCCCACTTTATAGTGAAAGTAGTTGTATGTTGATCCACCTCCTTATCCATACCTAGTTATAGCCCGAGGACCTATCATGTATCTAGAAATAATTTCCATGCTTCCTATTGTTTGGAGGATTTTCTCCATGGAAGGAAGGTAGGACCACAAAGATCTATATGGACCAATTCCAACAATTTGGTAGATGATTGTTCTTTCACTTTGAAACTTCTTCTTTCTTGCTTTCCAACTTGACATTCTTTATAGACAAAATTGATAGGATTTGTAATCTTTGGTAGATCTCTCACATCTATAACTAAACATATTCTCACTAGGCTATCAAAATTGATGTGACTCATTCTTCTATGCCATATCCAAATCTCATTGATCTAATTCATGAAACAATAACCATCAACACCTTTAAAATGATAAAAGTTTCTATCCATCCTTCTTACAATAGTAACCATAGTTCCAGATCCTTTTCTAATCTCACAGACATCATCTTGAAACATAAGATTGTATCTGTGTGTGTGAAAATTGGATCAATTATAAATGAATTGAAACACATACCAATAAGACATTAAATCAAGAAAACCAAAAAGGAAAATAGAATAAGCAAACTGTTACTGCAGCTTCCTGAAATCATCTTGTCTCTCTCTAACTCTAGCATTTTGTTGTTTCCAATGGCTCTCAGATCAGTAGATCAAGCTCAACAAAATGAACAGCTGAAGAACGAGATTTGAAAATGTACACTATGCTAAATGCAAGGCTATGCTAAGATGATAATATCGTTGTGATGCTAAAAATGATGTGAATGCATAAACGTATATGTTCGTCATGTATATGTGTGTATTCGTGTGTAACCAATGCATGGATTTGTACCAGTATTTATAGAGTCTTAGAAAGGATTCGATTGGCTGACATGTTTTAACGGCCCAGATTAAGCTTGTTCAAATGGACGGTGGAAGATTTTCGTAAGTGGAGAGGGAGATAGAAGGTTTCCCTTTTCCTTCAATTTTCGTCATTGAGATCTGAAGGGAATTTTCCGTTTCGAAGAATGAGTTTAGAATGAGTTAGAATTAAATAAAATAAATTTATTTAATTTGTAAGTGAAGATAGATATAGAAACTCTCATAATTAAATAAATTATATTTAATTATGTTTTAAAAGTGAATTTAGAGTGTAATTAAATATTTTATTTATGGAGTGAGAAGAAAATATTAAATTCCATTATTTGAATATGAGAATATTCAAACTTTAGAATGATATGATAATTAAAATAAATAATCGTATTTATTTAATTTAATTAAGAGGAATGTGGGAAATGATAATTCATTAAATAAAGTTATTTATTTGATTAATGTAGAAGAATCATAAGAATGAACAATATAAATAAATAATTAAATTTATTTATATGTAGATGACTTTAGGAGAATTAATTAAATAATTTATATTTAATTAATTAACAAGCTTAATCATGACCATTTTTAGATGCATACATTTTGCCCCTCTTTGAAGTGATGTGTAAAACGCATTGCTTCAAAGAAAATAAGATTTTTGCCCCTAATATGCTTTCGATGTTGCTGCTGATGATGCCCCCTCGAGAGGTAAATCACAGATGATAGAGAGAGTGATTTAGGTCTCAAAAAATGATGGAAAAAAAATGTCCCATTTTGAAAATAAAGTAAAAAGGTAGCAAACTTACCTTTGTTTGACCTTTAAAAGGTAAAAAAGTTGAAAAGGACAAGTCATTTGCACTTTTTGACTTTGTGAATACTATAGCTCTGAGAGTGACCTTGCGACATGGAGATTCCCTATCATCGCTACTGATTCGAAAGATCTCGCCAATAACATAGGCCAACTGCGTATGGACCACCGGTGAGTCGATCTAACCACTTGTGCATGCGAATCTTTACATTTTTGAATCAAAATTTACTATTTTTCTGTGGATTTTGGGTTTGAAAATGACATTTTAGCGCTTTCGATAATTTTTTAGTGCTTAGGGTAAAAACAATAGTGCATATAGGTTAGATTTGAAATAGTTAGCGTCAAACCAGTTTAGCGCATTCGATGAAAACAATAGTGCATATAGGGTGTCATTTAGAAATTTAGGAGTATGGCGCATATAGGAAAAATAGTAGCGCATATAGGAAAAAGCACTTCGAGCAAAAACAGTGGTGCATACAGGGAAATCGTGCATCCAGTGATTAAAGTAGCGCTTAGGTTGATTAAGGTAGCGCATATAGGGAAAGCGCGCATAGGGGATCTATTTGAGTGCATACAACAAAAAGAATGATGCATATGGGTTTTAGCGCATAGAGACCACAAAGTAGTGCATATAGGTTTTAGCGCATAGAGGCCATAGAGTAGCGCATATAGTGAAAATAGGCCGAATGTATGATTTGATGATAGGAAAGTGAAAATGATGATGAATATTGCTTCCTTAGTCAACAAATAGTGAAATTTTCATGTCATCATCCTGATATGGATAGAAATGATAGAATGATCTAATGATTGATTGATAACTTGGCTTCCTAGAGTAGAAAACAAAGAGTAATTGTCTAATAACTTTGTTTCAAAAACAAAGAGTAGATTGAACTAATAACTTTACTTCTCATAAATGAAAAACAAAGAGTAAATATCAGATAAATGATTGATATGACTTTTGATAAATTTGCTTTCTACGATAGAAAACAAATAGTAATTGATGGTAGAGCAGATTTGATATGATATCCAACTAGATAAATTGTCTATTGGTTTTCCTGATAGGATTTATTGTGTGACATGGGTCGTTGATATGATACATTGATATGAGTCATTGATATGGGTCTGATATAGTTCACTGATATAGGTCACTGATAGATATGAGTCTAATTGATGTTGGTTGATTGAGATTAAATGATTGGTATGATTCTGATTGATTATGCTTGTGATGAAAGTAGGAGGTTTTCAAAAACCTCCAGATTAGAGAGCAACACTCGACAGGGTGGGATAGGATACCCGAGTTGACACTTGCTAACATAGCTCTGATATATACATGTGGTTTGAGATTCTTGTTGGCTATGCCATTGATTCGGGTCAACAAAGGACTGTTGACGACACTGGAAAATCGATGGCATTTGGAGCACAACACCTTTCATATACCGACTAGGGAGGTGACTGTGACTCCAGAGGATGTATATAGGATATTAGGTATCCCAGTGGTTGGTGCCCTTGTGTTCTATGATCACAAGGAGTTCAAGGGTATAGATGCATTGAGGAGGGTGTATGGTGATGCACATATAGCTGGGTACTAGGTACCATGGGCTGACTTTTGAGGATATCCATCCTTGCCTGAAGTTTTGGGTGTGTTTATTGGAGGTCTCCTTTGTCCAGATCGCTCAGAAAAGGGATTATCAATGGGATGGGGTAGGATTATGGAGCAGATGTTGCTACAGCCGCAGAGATATGCATGGGGGAGTTGTATGTTAGCACATCTATATCATGATTTGCATTAGGTGGTGTATAGGGGTGCTTCCAGTTTGTCATGTGGTGTGACATTGTTACAGATCTGGGCATGGGAGCATCTTGTTGTGATGAGACCGGCGTGCCCTAGAGTTAGGCCTCTAGGTAGGCCCTATGTATATATGTATGCTATGTTCCTTACCCATCCCAAGCTGGGCAAGGTGGATTACTAGAGATGACTTCTAGATGATATGGATGCAGTGGTATGACGACCATATCTTGATTGTGAGCCATGGGATAAAGATGATATAGAGATGTCATTTGTATGCATTCCTCAATTTTTGATAGGGAGGACTCCTTTTATTCTTGAGAGGTTTCTAGCGTTGCATGTGTAGAGACAGTTTGGATTTACCCAGGGGCTGCCATAGGGGGTTGCACACTATGCCTAAAGCAAAGATGAGGCTGGATGGGGGCCATGTATTTCCTATCAAACAACATATACAGAGTTCAGGTCATTACCGCCCAAGGCATGGGATGACAGGTGAGACATTGTTGATGTCGGTATGTCTGATGAGTATTCTCTATATTACCACACACATCCCTTTCCATGTTTTACCAGTCCCGATGATCTAGCACCCATTCTGGTAGTACCACAGCTAGGGGCAGTGAGATGGGAGGAGGGGGCAGGTGGAGAGAAGGGCGCAGTTGGAGGAGAGGAGGTGGAGAGCAGAGAGGAGGAGGAG
Organism: Sequoia sempervirens; assembly: GCA_007258455.2. Classification (NCBI taxonomy): domain Eukaryota; kingdom Viridiplantae; phylum Streptophyta; class Pinopsida; order Cupressales; family Cupressaceae; genus Sequoia; species Sequoia sempervirens. The sequence continues at coordinate 162,372,168 of VDFB02168118.1, forward strand.
AGTTCCGATAGAGATGATGGAGATGATGGCGGGGATGAGGGACAGGTGTTGGGGAGGTTGAGGCTGGATATTCTGAGGGGTGTCCAAATCATGCAGCGGCCGAGGAAAAGGATTGGGCGATAGACAGTGATCCGGATGGGATCCTCATCTCAGCAATTGTAGATAGCTACTCTTCAGGCCCAGGTGCAGACACTGCAGGGACAATAGGGACAGTTGCAGAGTCAGTTGACGTAGTCACAGGGATTTATTATACAACTATAGGCACAGTTGGCATAGGCACCTTCCCTAGACCCGCAACTAGCCCAGGTGATGATAGAGAGAGATGCATTCAGATGGAGAGTAGTGGAGGCGGAGGGAGTCACTCAGAGGCTCATGGGCATGGTAGAGAATGCCTCATTGTGGGATGCCATTGCAGAGGGCATGGAGATGGCAAGGGAGGTCGAGTATTACAGAGTTAGGTATGAGGAGTTGTGTCCTCCCAAGCGTAGAGAGCCATTTCCCCGATCTCGCAACAGGACTAGGAGTAGATCACAGACACATACACAAAGCATGGGAGTGACTGGGCCTCGACGGGATCCATACGCAGGTACCAGTGGTAGGCAACCTCCTTTTGGACCAGCTCCATCAGGGGCATCAACCAGCTAGTAGATACATTTCACACGTGTGTATCATTTTTTGAGCATATCTCATGTATTTTCCTTTGGATATTTCAGTTTCATCAGATATTTGGACATTTGTATCATTTTTTATGAGTGATGATATGTAGCGGCGATGATTGTTTTTGATGATGTGATATGCAAGATGATTCGATATGATGTTTTTATTATGATGATGATGATTTGATGATGTGTACTAATGATGTCATGCAAGTGGATGACTTATGATGTGTATATGGAAATGTATGTATGGAATGTTTATTTTTGGATTTTTCAATGCAAGTAAATGATGATAATATGATGAAAAATGAATGTTGTGT
>VDFB02168118.1:162373243-162400857 GCA_007258455.2 Sequoia sempervirens
ACTTGAAAGGTACGTGGTTTTACTTTGTGATTATAGCTGTGAGACATCATCTGTTGATATGCTTTTAGATGATCAGCTGCTCTTTGTCTCTTCTCATCTAGGAGTTCCAGTTCTTGGAGTTGGGAGACTCTGTATTTATCATCCATTGTAAGACCTTTCAATGATACCCCGAGGAGTGGAATCTCAACTTCTAAAGGTAGTATGGCTTCGCTTCCATAGACAAGAGCAAATGGCGCTAAGTTCTTGTTGGCATGCGATAACGGGTTCTGTAGGCCCACAAGGCGGGATTGAGTTGAACGTGCCAATCCTTCCCTAAATCATTCATAGTCTTTTTCAAGATTTTCAATATTGTTTTATTTGAGGCCTCTGCTTGGCCATTCCCTTGTGGATAGTAAGGTGTTGAATATCTATGCTGAATGTGAAATCTCTCACAAAGTTCATCATCTTGATTTTTGAAAGGACGCCCATTATCTGTAATAATGGAGTTGGGAATGCCATACCGACAAATAATATAGTTGAGTATGAATGATGATATTTGTTTGCTTGAATCCTTAGTAGGAGGTACTACCTCAACCACTTGCAAAATAATTGCGGCCTACATGAACTTAAGGTCCGTTCAATGGAAGAAGGCTGGATGAATCTTGCCCACTAGATCTAACCCCATTGAGAAATGGGCTGTGTTAGGAATATTGAAGTTCTTGTGCAGGAGCATGCATGAGATTCCCATGAATTTGAAATTTTGAGCATGTTTTCACAAAAGTGAATGATTCCCTCTCCATTGTAGGACAGTAGTAACCCATTCTAATCAATTTCTTGGATAAGGTGAGTCCACTCGAATGAGTACCACAGATGCCACCATGAACTTCTTGTAAAGCTTTGTTAGATTCCTCATGTTCAAGACATCGAAGTAGAGTACCATCAAGACCATGGTGATAAAGGGTGTCAGCAATAAGAGTGTAGCGAGCAGATTGGTGAATAAAATTGTGTTTGTGGTTACGAGATAAATCGGGTGGTAATATATCATCTTTGAGGTAGGCATAAATTTTTTCGTACCAAGGTTAATCGGATCCTACTAAGTGGCAAATGATTTGGCTTTCAGGGGTATCATAAGCAGGTGTAAATGATTGTTCCACTAGAAATTCATAACGAGTCTGAGTTTCTGGGAGTTGTAACAATGATATGATCATAGCCATGGCATTAGCTGCTTTATTATCAAGCCTTGGAATTTGTGTGAATTTGATGTCCACAAAGTATTTCTTGAAGTCATCAACCATCTTTTTATATGGTAATAGTTTGTTATCTTTGGTCTGATAATCACCATTGATCTGATAAATGACCAGCTGTGAGTCGCCATATACTTGTAGTTTTGTAATCCTCCATTCTAGTTCTATTTTAAGCCCAGTGATCAATGCTTCATATTCAGCTATGTTGTTGGTGCATGGAAACATCAACCTATATGATTGAGGAATGGTGTGTCCTTGAGGGGTGACGAAAAGTATGCCTGCCCCTAATCCATGTTGAGTGAAAGAACCATCAAAATATAAATACCATGGTTGTTTATACTCTGCAGTAAAGACATCAGCATCTGGGAATTCAATGTGTAGGGGATGGTCTACTTGTAGTGGTGCTTCAGCTAATTGATCAGCGATAACTTGTCCTTTGATTACCTTGCGATCAACATAATGGATGTCAAACTCACTAAGAATCATTACCCACTTTGCTAACCTTCCTGTTAATGATGCTTTGCTCAACAAATACTTGAGTGTATCAATCTTTTAAACCAAATTGATTGTATGAGTTAGCATGTAATGCCAAAATTTCTGTGAAGCAAAAACTACTGCCAGACAAGCCTTCTTGATAGAAGTGTAGTTGAGCTCATGACTTGTTAGTGTTCTGTTGATGTAGTAGATTTCACGTTCTTTTCCTATAGAGTCTTCTTGCGCTAGTAGTGCCCCCAGAGATGTCTCTGTTATGACAATGTATAAGATTAGGGGTTTATCTAGATTTGGTGGTACGAAAATTGGTGGAGTCATTAAATACTGTTTGATTTGTTGACAAGCCAATTCACTTTTGTCATCCCACTTGAAAGGAACATTTTTATGCAGTAGATGTGTAAAAGGTAAACTTTTGTCAGCCAATTGTGCAATGAACCTTCATATAGATTGAAGTCGTCCTTGCAATGATCTCAATTGACTGATGTTCCTTGGTGGAGGCATTTCCATAATTTCCTGTACTTTTGTAGGATCTACTTCAATTCATATTTTTGAAACAATGTACCCCAAGAGTTTTCTAGATTTGACCCCAAAAACACATTTCTTGGGGTTGAGATGAACTTTGAATTTCTCTAATCTTGCAAATATTTTGGACAATATTTCAAGATGTCCTTCTCTGGTGTATGATTTTTCCAATATGCCATCTACATAATCTTCCATGAAGATATGCATCATGTCATGAAAGATTGTAGTCATGGCTCTTTGATAAGTAGCCCCAACATTCTTTAGACTAAAAGGCATGACATTCCAACAATAAGTTCCCCATGGACATGTGAAAGTTGTTTTCTCCTGGTCTTCAGGTGCAATCTTGATTTGGTTGTAGCCAGAAAAACCATCCATTAATGAATACATGGCATGGCCAGCTGTCAGATTGACTATAGTGTTGATGTTAGGCAGTGGAAAATCATCCTTAGGACATGCTTTGTTAAGATCTCTAAAATTTGTGCATATTCTTACAGTTTTATCAAGCTTAGATACATGAACAATGTTGGAGATTCATTTTGCATAGTCGATTGGTCTTATGAAGCCTACATCAAGGAGTTTTCTCAGTTCTTCCTTAACCAATAATGCAACATGAGGGTGCATCTTTCTGAGTTTTTGTTTCACCGGCTTGGCCCTTGGTTTGGTAGACAAGTGATGCATGATAAGATTAAGATCAAGACCAAGCATGTCAGTGTAGGACCACACAAAATTGACTTGATTTGCTTTTAGGAATTCCATGACCTCTAGTATTTCTTTCTTTGTCATTGATGCAACTAACTATAAAATTCTTGGTTTGTCAAAAGTCTCAAGATTGACAGCATTTGTAGGCTCAATCAAAATAGGCGATTGCTCATGGTAGTGCTTTGGGAGAGTGTCAATACTCCCATCATCTGGTGCCTCAAAGAGTTTTTCACCATTCGATACGCTCTTTATTTTATCTTTTGTTTGATCTAATACTTCCATATTCTAGTTTTCACCATTAGATATTTCTTTTTTGTTTTTACTTTTGCAGCTAGGAGACTTGACACTCTCTTGATCAAAAACTCTATATCAAAAATCATTGGTGGAACAATCATTTGTATCCTCTGCAGAAAGGAAGTTTATGATAGCTTCGTCACTTGGAAACATAGGTATATTGATAGGTTCGGTTGAATCCCAATCAATGAGATCGGGATGAATCAAAGATAGTGGATCATCAGGTTGTGTGAAATTGGCTATGGTTATGGTCATAATAGAGTGGTCGGTAGGATCCAAGGCATGAGGTGGATCAATGATGATACTGTCTTCGTGACAGTCTTGTTCGTTTAGATCCAACTCAGCATCACTAGAATCATGGTGACTTTGTAGTTCTAATTCGCGTGTTTGGGTCCCTGAACCTTGACCTTCAATTAGAGTTGGGACGTACTGGTGTATTGCATCAACCTCTTTGTCCCTCCAGAACTCACTATTGTAAATGGTGTCCCATTCATATTCAGCGGAGTCTATGTCAAAATTGTTATCCACGAAGTTCTAAACTGTTGCCAAACATGCTTCTCGTGAATCTGAACCTTCTTGCAATGTGAAGACAGTGCCATGCAGTTGTTTGGATGTGCTTTCTTTGGAGTGAGTATCATAACCCAGTCCAGTTTTCTCTTTTGCAGCAAGTCCATGGAGGTGAATAGGTTCAACTACCTTCCTTTTCCAATAGGACCCTTTATCATAGCCCATCTTCCTCGCATGATTGAATACCCTTTTCCATATTATTTGTTCATGTAATTTGACATTAAAAGATCTATTTATCTTCATCTCTTCTTTCTTATAGAGCCATTTTAGAATTTTTATATCCCTCAGGATCTTCTATGGAATTTTCCTTTGATGAATTGTCCATTAAACTTTGTGATTGGCTCTATTGGTGGTTGCTTTGATGTTGATGCTACTGATATTTGATGTTCCATGATAGTCGGTTGTCCATGTGATTGAGGTGATGTAGGTAAATTGGCAAGAAAAGAGAGTACTCTCCCACTCCATGGTCCACCTCTTGTCAAAACTATTGGTCAATTGACTGATTTGTGTGTCAATCTTTAGAGAAGTCCTAGCATGAGCTTCTCGATTGTTAGGGACCAAAGTATCTTGACTAGCTTTTATGTTGGCACAAGTTTGAATATTGGAATTATCAACTGGTATCGTGATTTCCTGTCCATCATAAGGAAACTTAAGGCATTGATGATAGGTTGATGGAACAACTTGCATTTCGTGGATCCAAGGATCTAATTCAACAAGATGTTGTACTTCCAAGATCACTCATTCAATACTTGACAGTAAAGTATTCTCGACAACAGGGCTCACTGATTGGCAGCATGCTTGTGACCTTGATGCTCTTTCTTCATCATCATAAGCTTTATGGCAATCTTTCTTCTAAACTGGCTGATTCCTTAGAAAATCCTAAGGCTTTAACTAACTTCATGGTACAGATGTTTAAACCAACACCTCCATCTATTAGAACTCGTCTGATATGAAACTTGTGAACCATGACTTCTAAGTACAATGATGAATTATGGGGATGATTTATGGAAATGCCATCTTTTTCAGAGAATGAAAGGCAAGTGGGTGAAGACAAGTGTCCTACCATGGCTTGAAATTGGTTCACATCCAACCGCTGGATACATTTGTCTCTCAAGAGGGCCTTTTCAAGAATTTCCTTATGGGCTGTATAAAATCTCTTTACAGTTCCAATATAGAAATTTGAGTGGGGGTTTTCCGAAGTTGGTTGACCAAATCATCTTGATGTTGAGGTGGAGGTTCAGTAGATTTTGAAGAGGCACCTTTTAAGACAACTTTAGCTTGCACCCTTGTTGTTGCGTTGACTTCTCTATATTCCATCTTCTTGTTGACTTTAATGACATTTACCCATTTGCCGTCTATGTAGAGATGGTTGATTATATGATCATCATTGATATGATTCACATTTTTTTCAAAAGACTCACCCTTTTGATGATTGGGAAAAGGGTTGCGAGATGCTTGGTGGTCTGCATTGGATTGTTGATGTCCTTCTATTGTAATGATGTCATTGTCGATTAAGTCTTGAATGGTGTTCTTCAAGGCTTGACAGTTGTTTGTGCGATGACCTTTGCACCAATGATAATCACAATAGTATGCCTCATTCCATGATGGAGGCTTTACACTAGGTTCATAGTTTCGTTGAGGCGGCAAAGTAATGACATTTTTGGCCATCAACCTTGAATGCATTCTAAAAGATTGACCTAAATGAAGTGAATGTTCTTCATTAGAGAAGAATGAAAATCTTTAGATTTGTACCGAGGTGTTCCTACGAATTCACAGGATTGTTATTGGCTCTCTGCAAACCTTGGTTGTTGGAAGTCCCTTGATTGGGAGTAGAGTGTTGATTTATATTATTCCTCAGAGAAGGAGGATTATTTCCGTGATTTGCAATCAAGTTGACATTGTTGTTGCAAATGCTTGGAGTACTAAGGACAAATGGCTTGATCAAGACATGATTTGCATCAACACCATCATTTACCACATTTTTGTTGTGAGTCCAAAATTTAGACTTGTCCTAATTATTGTGATGGTTGGATGAGCTAGGATTGTCTTTGTCATGTTTTATTATTCCTCTTTTGACCAAAGCATTTTCAATGGTTATGGCACCTTCAATAATTTTCTCAAAAGAAGGAGGAAAATGTAAATTCAAATGATAGCTCATTTCTGAATTTAAACTGTTAATGAAGGTAACCATCTTTTCCTTTTCAGGAATAGGACAAGGATATCTAGTAAACATTCTTCTCCATAAAAGTAATGAAAGATTCACCAAGTTTTTGTGCAACTTTATAGAGATCTGTCATGGTGATCTGGTGTTGGATGTTGTAAGCATATTGTGATATGAATAGGTTGATTAATTCTTCAAATGTCTTGACGAGAGGTGTGATCTTCGATAGCCATTCCATAGAGTGAACTCCAAGACTCCTAGGAAACAATCGCATCAAGTAAGTGTCTTCGTGAGCAAATTCCAATGTCATGTTTCATAATTCTCTAACATGATCGACTGGATCCAATTTCCCATTATAGTGATCAAATTTTGGCATTTCACAATGTTTGGGAAAAGGAATCATGTTAAGACTTTGATCGAAAGGATAAGGACAAATTTCCTCCAGAGTATATTTCTTTGTGGTTGTTCCCCCTTGTAACTCTTTAACTTGTCCTTGAAGTGCCTTGATTTTTTGAGTCAAAGCACTAAGATTAGATAGGGGTGTCTCTTCAGGTTTGTTTTTCAAATTCTCAGTATTAAAGTCATGAGGAAATTTAGCCCCTTGTTCGGCTAGATAGCGGAAATATTTTTCTTTATCTTGCTGCAAGATCTTTTCTATGGCTTTGTGAAATTTTGGATCTTGCTCAGCCTCTCTAAGAGGTTCCTTATCTTGTTCCTCATCACTTTCTATATGTGTTTTGTTCGTGTCTTTGTATTGGTGAAAAAGGATTTTCTTCTTTGTTATCCATATCTTTGTCAAAAAGTGGATTACGACACATAATGTAAAGAGGATTACTGCTTTCACCCTCTTCTTGAAGGTTTTGGGTATGAACTTCTTGTTGAATTTCGTCCTTCAATTTATTGAATTGAGATCTTGTGAAGATAGGCATATGATTTTGAAGAATTCTGCTAAACTTAGATCCTGGTTTTTGACAATTGCGATGATGATGATATCTTGATCTGATAAGATATGGAATCCTATGATATGATCTAAGATGTTCCTAATTTTTAATTATGGCTTCCAATGATGAAGGATGTCAGAATCATGTTGGGGAAGTTGAATCAATAATTAGAAATTTGTTTTGAGAGAGCACTCTTAAAGTTTTGATCTTTGTTTTCGAAGAAAGGTTTCAAAATCATCGAAGGATTTGATTGGGATGTGAAGGATATTCTATAGAAGGTTGTGGTATGTTGTCAAATTCAAGAGGTTGGTTATGATTATGCCATTGTGATAGAGCTAATCTCTAATAATAAGCTCGAGAATCTAAGGGATCTACAACATACTCATCACTGAATCCTCTAACAAAGTCTTGGTATCTATGAAGAAATCCTCGGTAATGAAGCAAGACGTGTCAAATTTTGTACAAGAATTTTCTCTTTTGCAATGTTTTCTTCTATCCTAATGGTTTCTTGGGTTTTCTAATCCTATTGGAAACTGATTTCTTGGAAAATTTTGTTGATTTCCAATCTCTACGCATGGGAATGTTTTTGAAAGAAAGGTATAAATAACTTTTGAATGCTTTCTGTTGTTGTTCTTCATGTTCATTTCAGATGATCTCTTTATTTGAATTAATGTGATGGAAGACACAACAAACATTTTTGAAAACAGTTGTTCTTAAAGCCCTATACTAACACCAAGTGTATGATAAAGAAAATGTTTTTCAACAAGTTGTTTTCATAGGTTTCGCACATGAAAGACAATTCAAGAAAACTCACTCTTAATGCTCAAGTAGGTCATTCTAATAATCAACAGCCCACATCTTAGAACTGCGTTGACTCACACAGCCATGTCACCCCCGAAGGGGCGCTCATGTTTTTTTCTTTTCTAGGCATGTACTTAGAGTTACGGAAGTGGATACTAGATCCCCTAAGCAAACGGTCCTTGGTAGTTATATGGTGAGTGTCTTGGGGGCAGATTCTTCCCTCCCATTGCACTGTGATTATTAGAATGTTCAGAAACTAACTTCGGCTGGTCACTACACTAGGTTCATAGTAAGTATTTTTGTTCAGTGCGGCAATAATAAACTCCCTTAGGAGACCTCCCAACCTTTAGAACAAAGGCTTTGGGGATGGTTATCTTGCACACTACTGGCAAAAGAGGGTTTCCCCAAATTCGCTTTAAATTTTATAGTGGGGCGGAATAGCATGGCTTTGGCTTGAACCCACTTGATTCATTCCTGTAGGGTGCGTACTTTTTCCAACTACGACAGGCTCTCTAAAGGATGTAATTAAAGCAGCAAAAATTCATGAAATTGAAAAGGCAAGTCTGGTATTTTGATCACCTAGTAAAGGGAAGAGCATAGACCTATTGCCACAGACAAAGCAAACAAAAGTTCATTTTTAAAACCCAAATCACAATGATCTAATCTAAGTGAAGATATTGCTTCAAAAAAACAAGTTATTCAATTTTAATTGCAAGATCATTGTGTGGTGACTATCCTAGATTGCTTCATTTTATTCCAGATGTGGCTATCGTAAGATTGCTTCATTTTAAAAATTCAAAAAAAGAAAAAGAATTATGTCTGCGGAAGGCATCAGACTCAAAATTCTATATTTGTGTTACACCCCATATGTGCCAGAACAAAAGTTATATGCGCTGAAACAAACAATATATGCACAGAAATAGAAGGTATATGCGTCGAAACAGATCCGATATATGCACCGAAAAAGAAAGTATATGCGCCACAGGAAAGATTCTAAATGCATTAAAATAGTTACTATATGCGCTATAGAATCCTACAAAACAAAAGAGTCAAAAACCCTGTATGCGCCGCAAAATATGTTGAATGCGCTTAAACACCAATTTTTTCTAAAAGTTAACTCTAGAACATGGAAACTGTCAAAAAAAACTCGCAGAGAATGTTAAAATCATGGGTTTGAGCCCCACGATGGGCGCCATTTTATGTGTGTGTGAAAATTGGATCAATTATAAATGAATTCGAACACATATCAATAAGACATTAAATCAAGAAAACTGAAAAGGAAAATAGAATAAGCAAACTGTTACTGCAACTTCCCCGAAATTGTCTTATCTCTCTCTAACTCCAGCGTTTTGTTGTTTCCAATGGCTCTCAGATCAGCAGATCAAGCTCAACAAGATGAATAGCTAAAGAACAATATTTGAAAATGCACACTATGCTAAATGCAAGGCTATGCTAAGATGATAATATCATTGTGATGCTGAAAATGATGTGAATGCATAAGCGTATATGTTCATCATGTATATGTGTGTATTTTTGTGTAACCAATGTATGGATTTGTACCAGTATTTATAGAATCTTAGAAAGGATTCGATTGGCTGACATGTTTTAACGACCCGGATTAAGCTTGTTCGAATGGACGGTGGAAGATTTTCGTAAGTGGAGAGGGAGATAGAAGGTTTCCCTTTTCCTTCAATTTTTGTCATTGAGATCTGAAGGGAATTTTTTGTTTTGAAGAATGAGTTTAGAATGAGTTAGAATTAAATAAAATAAATTTATTTAATCTGTAAGTGAAGATAGATATAGAAACTCTCATAATTAAATAAATTATATTTAATTATGTTTTAAAAGTGAATTTAGAGTGTAATTAAATATTTTTAAAATATTTAATTATTTATGGAGTGAGAAGAAAATATTAAATTAAATATTTAATAATTAATTTGATTATGGGATGAAGAGAATATTCCATTATTTGAATATTCAAATATTCAAACTTTAGAATGATATGATAATTAAAATAAATAATCGTATTCATTTAATTTAATTACGAGGAATGTGGGAAATGATAATTAATTAAATAAAGTTATTTATTTAATTAATGTAGAAGAATCATAAGAATGAACAATATAAATAAATAATTAAATTTATTTATATGTAGATGAATTTAGGAGAATTAATTAAATAATTTATATTTAATTAATTAACAAGCTTAGTCATGACCATTTTTAGATGCATACAGTACCATTTTCTACACATTTGTCCAACACTCAAGAGGTTATGTCTTAAACCTTAATATAGATAACATCATTAGTATTATTCTTTCTATCAAAATTGATTGAACCTTTTCCACATATCTTAGCAATTGTATCATCACCAAACCTAACTAGTCCTCCTTCACATTTTTCAAATTTTAAAAACTTACTCTTGTCATCGGTCATATGATTAGAGCATCCGCTATCAATGATCTAGTAGTTCTTCTCCTATCTAGCATGAAAAGAAGATTCCAAAGTGCCTTCAGTATTAGCACTTACTTTCAGAGCACTTTCCTTAACACATATATTGGACTTAGTAGAATTAGTTTCATCTTTTAAAGCCATGAACAGTATTCACAATCCCCATCATCCCTAATAATAAAATTCATCATCGACATGTTGGCATCTCTAACATAATAATCTTTTCTCTAATCATCTTACATTTGTTCTCCTTATTTATATCATTCAAATCTTTGTTTGGACATCTTGAAGCACAATGAGCTATATTTCTACAATTGAAACATTTGAAAGGAAACTTACCTCTATAATTTCTAGTAGCCTTTTCCATTCTCCTCACAAATTTAGCTTCAGCGTCATCAAGATCCTCTTGATCTTATTCCACAGACTTCTCTAATTTTCTAGCCTTAAAAGCAGTCTCAACTTTTGTATTTCTTGGACCAAATTCTCTCATTTCAAAAGTAGTTAAAGAACCATACAGTTGATCTCTAGAATATTTTCTCAAATCTTGAAATTCCTCAATAGTAGAAACTTTATGAATATAATATTTAGGAAGAGTTCTGAGTACCTTCTTTACCATTTCTTTTTGTTCTCCACTATGACCTTTGATAGATTTGACTTCATTAGTTCTTGAAGCATTTGTAGGTATAGTATATCCAGTCTCAATAGACTTCCAGATTTCAAATCTAGGAGAAACCAAAAAACCTTCTATCCTTTTTTTTCTAGAATACCTAATTTGATCCATTAAATAGAGTAACATTTTTCTTGTGTGCCATCCCAGATCTACCTCAAGTGGTTAAGATTTCTTCCAAGGAACCTTACTTTGATACCAATTTTTGATGCACGAGACAACTGAGAGGGAGGGGTGAATTAGTTGTACCTTAAAACTTTGAAACCCTCACAAACATTTAAATCTACATTAATTCAATTAACCCATAATTTTTTAGAATGATTTACCATGAAAGAAGATAACGGAAATAGAACCAAATCAACACCTTGCAGAAGGAAACACCAGATTTAAATGGAAAACCTGAGAAGGGAAAACCATAGTGAGGATTATCCCACAATATAAAGTAATATCAACACTGATTACAAAGGGCTCACTACCCAAAAGAAGGAAAGGCTCACCACCAAAGGCTCACTACCAAAATAGAAAAGAAGATAGAGAAGAATGTTATAGTGATAAATCCATCTTAATGCAATATAAAATCCCACCATAACATCACTAACACCTTCACAATCTTACTGAATATTGTAGACATCTTCTGCTCACTGCATCTTGTAATCTAACACATGAAATCTCACATTGGACTTTGCAAGTTCATACCTTACCACTCTAAAATTTGCATCATTCACATCACACCCATCATCTTATCATCCCTTGACTTGTAATCAACACATATTTATACCATCTTCAACCTTGAAAATATTCTCCAAGGTTGGCTATGCACCTTAATTGTGCAAACTTAAATTAGGTTAGCACCAAAAACATTCCCATGGTGGAAAGGAATGAAGGTGAACCACAACACACCTTAGGTTAGATCTAAATCTACTCATACACACCACGCCACACTTCCACAAACACCAAATATACTTCATAATTAGTGTAAACACCCAAGGTCGGTCAAACCTATGTTAACACCATTAACTTTTAAGTACACAATTTCTCAAATACAAAGATGACTCATAGACCACATACCATGCTTGAACATGATCTAGGGTATTCCACAAACACCCTGGAATCCAAAAACTTCCTTCACATCAACTTTCACTTGAAGAATGTACACACCTAATACACTCAAATAATTTTGTCATGCACTCCAACTCAAGAAAGCAACTTCTAAAGCACCAAACCACAAAAAACATCAATTGTAGAAAGATACAAACACTATAAAAATCCTTGTAGATTCATAATACCTGAAACCACTCTATGGAGAAATGTGGAGAAAAACCATTTCTCCCAAATACTTTTGCAATGTGCAGTTCACACACTAGTGAACACAACTTCCTCAGCACAATGATCCAACACACCAAATTCTAGATGCAACACCTCTAAAAACCTCTAATCAACATATCCAAACCAAACAAGTAGATCTTCAACATAGAAAAAATATGGAGCCAAAATAGAACACAACTCTGAATATTGGAACACCTCTGCAACACATTATTTCCTCTTTTTATTCAAATTTTCTCAAAATTACTTGGAAACCAAGCACTAGAGACACATCCTCAACATCTTCAAAATTTCCTCATCACCACCAAGTCAACTACAACATAGCAACTCAACCATAAATCCATAGAAATAAGCTTATCAAAGCAACACCAGAGGTTGACACCAATAGCTTACTAATGACAACATGATGAAACTAATCAAAGCATCATCTAAGACAACATCAACTCAATACCAATTGCTCACACTCTTGCAACAATCTCTTGAAAAATATAGTTGAGACCAATAATAACACCAAAGCTTGTTGACATCAATGAAAATACCATCTACACACATACTTGCAACAATTTTATTTTTAAGAAATTAAAAGAATTGCATATAAATATAAAGTGTTTTCACCATTTCAAACCTATGCAATTTTTATTAAGAAAATTGAGCATCCTAAAAGAATTCAAGAACACTCAAGAGCAGAATTATCAACATTTTAACATTTATTTATTCAAGCATCATTTCAATCATCAATCATTTTTTTATGTAAGTTTTTTCATGTTTTGTGATCATTTGTTTTGTGAGTGCTAACACTTGTAGAACTTCAATCAAGAAAATTAAATACTCCTTGAAGGTGATGAGTATATGACTTTGGTCCATCAAGGAATACATATTTGAGTGGTGAGTTGCAACATTAGTCAATTCAATACTTGTTTATCATTTAGCCTCTTCTCAAACGAGGTAAGCTCTCTTTTATTCATCATCATAACCATTGTGGAGGTAGAAATACAAAAACAAGGTTTGACTTAGGCAAGTCCCTATACGACACAATCCTTCCCCCTCTTTCATGTGTGCCAGTTTTAGATCTAAATCAAAGTGGAGGAAGCTTAGGGACTAATTTCTCATTCACGCATTCAATCCCTACAAGTTGCCAAGACACATAAACTGGAATTTCTTATCAACAAACGAAGTTTTGACAATGAGCTCGAAAGAACAAGAGCTACAAACTAGATACCTTAGACATATGTTTTCAAGATTCATAAATTAGGAGGAAATTTTGGGGCATATCACCCCCTAGATGAGATAATTCAACACCAAATTTACACAGGCTCCTTTGTGTCTATCCTTTTCCTTTCTAGATTTTGCTTCTGTCTTTTTGTATTTAATTTATTAGAAATCATAATAGACTATTGTATTTTCATAGTTTACCTAGAAATATCATTGCATCATATAATTAAATCAATCAAACCATCAAAATTCACATCCACACAACCACAACCACCCATAAACAAGGATTAAAACCTTGATCCACCATTCTGACTCTTCCATTCAAGTTTGTAGTCTAGTGGATTTGTGATCATTTCTATTCCCCAAAATAGGGACAAGTGTGGTTTAGGATCTAGATTCCTTTTCCCAACCAAATTTTTTGGTGAAATTGACTATTTCAAACACTTGAGATCTTTCGAAAACTGAAGCATATTATTTTAAAATCTAAGTGTGAACTTAGGTTATTTGCATTTATCATTTATGTATGCATTTTCATCATAAAAACTATTGAAAAAGTAAAAAATTGTATTGAATTTTGTATTCATAAGACAACTAGGGTTAAATTTAGTTAGTACAAAGTGGATCTAGTTCATACTTGCATTGGTAAATATACATTAGGTCATATCAAATCTGAAAATAAATATTAAATTTCTCAAAATGATCATTTAGGCATATGCATATAGTGAAAAAGTAGAAAAAGTGCATTGTTGTTGTTGCAAAAACATTGAAAGATTTCAATTTCTAGATTTTACAAGTTAGGATCAGCCAAATTTTTTAATTTACAATCTGAAAATTTGCATTTTGGATCACATTTATTTATTAATAATTCTAAAAGTTGCATACACAATTGTATTTCGCATAGCAAAATCACAATTTTGTACATTTTTGAAAATTTATTTGCTCTCAAACCTAAAAATTCACATAATAGGGTAATAAAAAACTATAGCACACATCTATATTTTGAACTTATAAAAAGAGCCTTGCTAGTCTAGGGTACACCATGCCCCTAACCTATTAATTTTGGCTCATATTTGGACCACATATATGTTTTTATGTTTCCTGTGTGGCTCTACTTTTTAATTTTGCAAACTGTTCCATTTTCTATGATTGACCTATACTTTCCTTTCATATAGGCTTAATTAAGTGTTTTTAATCTCATATTCAAGCTTCACGACCTAGTTTCCTATTGCTAATTCCCTTGTGAGATGTAGTTTCAGACTTATGGCCTCTCATGTTGTGACCACATCCACTATGGAGCCTGAGTCCCATTACTCTTTCACACAAGGTATTGCCTCTACCCAATCTATTTTGGATTCCCTTCCTAATCACACATTATTTATGACTTCCTCATAATATGACATTTATGTGTACTTAGAGGCTACTATTGCTCATGTTCTTAAAATAAAACTAAAATAACTGGATAAGGATTTAGGTCTTGAAGATTACCTAAGAATAGAGCCTTTAGTTAGAGAGATGGTTCCTATTATGGAAAACCTTATGAAGTTGATAAACAATTCTCAAGGAATAGAAGTTTTGCATACTCTAGCTCATATAGTCAATTCTCACATCCCTGTAGTGGCTAGTTACACACAAGCATTTAACAATGCTCAAAACCAAAGAGGAATACAAGTTTCCTCTCCCATAACCATGCCTTTTATTCCCACATTTACACCTCCAACCATAGCATCAACCATAAAATACACTAATGGAATAAATCCAAGCCTAAGGCTTCTTAACTTGAATCCTTATAGTTTTTTCACATCACCCATCACACTGACATGTTCATCACCTTTCATAAGAATACAACATAGTAACTTGTTAGTCACCCATACTAGTTCACCATACTCAACAAACTCTCAAAACATGTCACCCAATGATCCGGTGATAAATATTTTACAAAATGCAACATCGCTTTAACAACAAATTTCAACCTTAAATCAAACTCAAAATGATAAAACTCCACAATATCTCACATGAAATCCTTTTTCATTTTCCATCCTTAAAACACCCATACCTCAAAATATTGAAATACCAAAATTTGAAAAATATAATGGTAAGGGAGAACCTAACAACCATGTGTCAAATTTCACCATGTTATGTAGTGATTTAATTTTTGAAGATGCAATCTTGGTTAAAATATTTTCTAGAACATTAAAATATATGGTCTTGGAATTGTTTTTCTCATTTCCAAACAACTCAATCACCTCTTTCACACAACTTGTTAGTGCATTCCTCTAATATTTTCAAGTAAACATTAATCTTCAAGTGACATTAATAGACTTAGTGCATGGTAACACACTTGTGTACAACCCAAGGAAACGATAATAAAATTTATAGGATGATACTAATTGGTTTACTCACAAATATCCTATAGTATTTTTGACATTGATATTCAAAGGGTGTTTATAGGAAATCTAGAACCTTGTATATGAGAAAAAAATTTATTGATGAAGTATCCATATTTTACACACTTGTGTATGACCCTTAATTATTATTAGATATCAGTTAGTTGGCATGAAGGAACACCTTCATTGAACACTACTAGTCAATCTAAATCCGTACCTCCAAAAGATTACTCATCATTCAAAAAGAAAAAGAAAAACTTGATAAGATAAACACTCCTCAAACTACCAATAACATTGACATGCATGACGTTGGTGCAAGTATAACTCCTTATCATTTTAGGCCAAGAGATAGAAAATTCTCACGCTTTCCTAATTCTCCTCATGTGATAATGGTATAACTATTAAGTAAAAAATTGATCCAATTCCCTACCATTAGGTCTATTGAAACAAGTAAACCTTTAGCACCAAAAATTAATGTAAAATATTTTTTTCAATATCATCATACACTTGGACATGATATTGAATAGTGTATACGTCTTAAGCATCAAGTGCATGACCTCATCAACTCTAATCAAATCTAGTTGGTTAGCATTAGTGACAAAAGAAATAAATCAGTTTCACCTCCTAACCAAAAATTTCAAATATTCATAAACCCATTATCAAGTCATTCATCCAAATTTGTATAATGTAGCGATAATGATGAAGGGGATGATGATTGTTCTAACATGATAAACACAATAGAATTTAATCCTGTAAGGATCAAACCACTTTGTTTCTTGACATTACTTTCACAAATATTGATGCATCCATGCATACATCGGATGGTCCTCTCTATATCATGGGTATAATTAATGACAAACCCACAAGAGGAATACTCATTGATCCTGTGTGTTTAGAGAATGTGATCACTAAAGAATTATTATTTGTGCATGAGCTTTAAAACAAAGAAAACTATGAACAATCAAAAACATTGTTAAAAAATTATGATGTTTATATTTTCCCTATGATACGTTCAATCACTCTCTCAATAAAGGTTGGACCCATGAAGAAACCTTTGCGCATAAACTATGGAAGAAGCTTGGTGAGATGTATCAGGCCAAATCTTTAGTGAACAATATTTTCTTGAGGAAGAATTTGTATTCATTGAGAACGGAAGAGGGTGGATAAATTACATACCACATAGAAGCATTCAATATGTTGGTGCCTCAATTGGCATTAGTTGGTGTCAAAATGGATGAGGAGGAGAAATGTCAAATATTTCTTTGTTCTTTGTCTGATTCATGGGATTCTCTTGTTATGGCTATTGGGATTACTTCTATTATATTGAAGACTGAAGATGTGGTGGGTTCTTTGCTTTCTAAAGAGATGAGGAGGAAGGTATCCATCACTTCCAAGGAGGCCCTAAATTTTCATGGAAGACCTGAGGAAAAAGGAAAGAAGAATGAGAAGCATGACAAATCCAAGTCCAATGGGAGATCTAAATCTCTTGGAAAGTCTAAAGTTATTTGTTGGAATTGTGGTAAGCCTGGACATGTTCATAAGGAATGCAAAGAAGAAAAGAAGAAGAAAAAGAAGAAATTTGATTATGATTTTGATTCTGAGAAGGAAGATGGTGACACATTCATTGTATCTTTGGAAACTCATGTAGGTAATGATGCATGGTTAATTGACTCAAGTGCATCTTTTCATATGACCTTTAATAGAGATTGGTTTTGTGAATATGAAGAATTTGATGGAGGTAAGGTGTACTTGGGTGATGATTCTCATTTAGACATTGTTGGTTGTGGTAAAGTTAAAATTAGGTTTCCTTATGGTAGAATAAAAAGGATTATGGTGTGTTGCATATCCTTGGATTAACATGAAATTTGTTATATGTGAGCAAGCTAATAGATGCAGGTGTGCAGGTAGTATTTTATGATGCACGATGCAAGATGGTTAGAGGTGCTATGGTGATTGATAGAGGTGTTAGATATGGAACATTGTATAAGCTTGATGCATGCACTATTGAGTGCAATAATACTTCTATGAAAATAAAGTTTGTAGAAGTGAGGGTTTCACCTTCAGTGGATGGTCCCGAATTTTGGGTACCCAAGGGTGCTCTTTCTTCTGAGAAAAAGTTACTTGCAAAGAAAACTATGTTATGACACCAGAGACTTGGCCACATTGGAGAAAAGGGTCTAAGGGCCTTGAAAAATAAAAACCTTGTTGAAGGTTTTTCTGATTGTAATCTTAAATTCAATTTATATGAGCATTGCATTTATGGAAAAAAACCGCATTCAGTTTTACTCAAGTTCTCATAAATCTTATAGTGTATTGGATCTTATTCATTATGATGTATTTGGTCATGTAGATGTTCCTTCAATTGGTAAATCCACATATAATGTTTCATTTATTGATGATTATAGTAGGACATGGGTATATTTTGTAAAGAGTAAATATAAAATTTTCAATTAGTTTAAAGAATTTAAAGCAATGGTTGAGTTACAGACTGGAAATAAAATAGAATGTTTGAGGACTGATAATGGCAGTGAATTTTGATATATTTTTTAAAGATTGTGGTATTCATAAACAAAAGAAAACTTCGTATTCTCCACAACAAAATGGAGTTGTAGAAAGAATGGACAAGACACTGATGGAGAAGGCTAGGATTATGTTGAGTGGTGTTGGCCTAGAACAAAGGTTTTGGGCTGACGTTGTTGCCACTGCTTGTTACCTGATTAATAGGTCTCTTACATCAACTCTTGTTGATAAGACACCTATAGAGGCATGGTCGAGTCACAAGCCTTCATTAAGACATCTTAGAGATTTTGGTTGCGAGGCATATGCACATGTGCCAATGGAGAAGCAAACAAAGTTTGAGAACAAGGCTATGAAATGTATCTTCATCGGATATAGTTATGGTGTGAAAGGATACAAGCTTTGTATCATGTTGCACAAAAGGTAATACATAGTAGAAGTGTTATTTTTAGAGAAATTAAGCCTTCTTCTATTACATTGTAGCCAAAGCAAAGTAAATAGGAAGATGTGATTCAATATCCTTCTACACCTGAGAAATTTGAATCGAGGCCCAAGGATACACAAGAAGTTGAGGAGAGCTCATCTAGCTCTAGATCTTCAGAAGAGGAGGAAGAGCCTTCAACTCAGCTTGTTCGTAGGTCTACAAGGCATAGAAAACCACTTAAAAGGTATTCACCTGATGATTGGAGATGTATTTTTTCTTTGAATACTAACATGGATGAACCCAAATCTATAGAAGAGGCACTAGGTATGAATGATGTAGAATCCTGGAAGATTGCTATGGATGAAGAAATGACATCTTTGAAAAAGAATGATACATGGGATCTTGTACCATTTATTGAAGGACAAAAACCTATCGATTGTACATGGGTGTTCAAGAAAAAGATTGGTTCAGATGGAGGTATTGAAAAGTAAAAAGAAAGGTTGGTTGTGAAGGGTTGCTCTCAAGTTGTGGGTGTTGATTATGGTGAGATATTTTCTCCTGTTGTAAAAATGACATCCATTAGATTTTTGCTTTCTATTGACGTTGCTTATGATTTAGAGGTTGAGTAAATGGATGTGAAAACTACTTTCCTTCATGGTGATTTGGAGGAGGTTATTTATATGACACAACTAGAGCACTACATGCTGAAAGGTAAAAGTAAGCCGGTTTGCAAATTGAAGAAATATTTGTATGGCTTAAAATAGAGTCCTAGGATGTGGTACCAGAAATTTGATACATATGTGTTGTGTTTTGGATTTGAGCATTATAAATCAGATCATCGTATTTATTAGAAAATTAACAATGATCATTTTCTATTTATTGCATTATATGTTGATGATATGTTATTTATTGGTAGAGGGAAAGGTATGATTTCAAAACAAAAATCTCAAATTTCTTCTAATTTTGAAATGAAAGATCTTGATGTAGCTAAACATATTCTTGGGATGGATGTTAACATAGATGGAGTGAACAAAAAGCTATGGCTTGGCCAAAGAAAGTATGTCAACTCAATTTTACAGAGGTTTGATATGCATGATTGTAGACAATTGTGTGTTCCTATTTTAGTTGGAACAAAGTTATCTATTTTAGATTGTCCAACATCTCCATTAGAGATGGAAGACATGAGCAGAATGCCTTACCAGAGTGCAACTGGAAGTTTGATGTATGTTATGGTTTGTACTAGACCAAACATTTCTCAAGCAATGGGAGTTCTTTCCATATATATGTCTAATCCTAGTAGAGTTCATTGGGATGCAGTTAAAAGAGTCTTTAGATATTTGTGTGGTACCTTAGATTAATCCTTTTGTTATCATAGTAATATGTCTGAAGATGGGATTTCCCTTGATATTCATGGTTATGTGGATTTAGACTAGGAAGTTGATTTTGATAGCAGAAGATCCACCAATGCTTGTGTTTAATTTATTTGGTGTTGTAATTAGTTGGATGAGTAAGCGATAGGACGTGGTTGCTTTTTCCACTACTAAAGCAGAATATATGGAAGCTACTCATGCTTGTAAAGAAGCCATTTGGATAAAGAGACCGTGTTCAAATATTGGAATAAAACAAGGTGTAGTGACCATTTATTGTGATAGTCAAAGTGCGATATGTCTAGCCAAAAACCCAATGTCTCATGCTAGGACCAAGCACATTGATGTACAATATCATTTTGTTAGAGATATGGTCGAAGATGGCAGTGTGAAGTTGGTTAAGGTAGAGACTTTGATGAATGTTGTTGATTATTTAACTAAGCCTATGAGTACAGAGAAGTTTAGATGGTGTTCAAAGACTATGGGCCTTTCAGCCACTAGCAATTACAGATGATGATGACACCCTTCCGTTTTCCTTGCAATTCGACAAGTGGGAGATTTGTAGGGAAAATATGTCTCAACCTTGTAATTATATATAATTTATTGATAGGATGTATGTTGGTATGTGGCGACTGACCATGCAAATATTGTACACTCATAGCAAGAATTGGGGTTTAGGGCATTACCCCAAAAAAAATTGCTGGCACATCAAGGTTTTTCCCATTGACACGTCAAGGTTTTCTCCCACTGACATGTCAAGGTTTTTTCCTATTGACACATCAATGTTTTTTTCCTGCTGATACGCCAAGGTTTTTTCGTTAACATGTCAAATGAAAAATGACCTTGTAAAACCCTAATTCTAGAACATTCCAAAAGCTTGTTATAAGCATGTGGGATGTATGTAGATAGTAGTGTATTCTAAGAGTCTAATAGTGGTTGGGTTGTCTCTTGATCTATGGTGGCGATACTCCTATGAGAAGCTTGCTCTGCAAGTATATTGTAATCTTTTTTTTTTTAACAATATATTGGGCAACTTTTGGAGTGTGGGCATTTTCTCTCAAAAGGGTTTTCCCCATGTAAATCATTGTGTTGTGGTATGCATGATATTTGTGTTTATTTTTGTTTAAGTTTTTGTAATTGTTAAAGATCTGTAAAAGTTTTGCATTATTCTCCTCTCAAAGTTAGTGTAGGAAGTTGTTCCACTACCTTAGCATCCTTACACATCTCACATGTGTGGTACCCTTTGTGTGTGTTTTATATGTGTTTGGTTGCACATAATATGATCCCCTATGTTATGCTACTTGGCACATCTTCATGTTTGTTAGTTTTCTTTGAATGAACCTTGTTGTTCTTGTTTGCACAAGGATACAAAAATAAATGTCATGAAATCCATCTATTTGTATCTCCATTCCTCTTTTTTCGTAAACATTGTTGTCTTGTGTTTTCCTTTTGGGGACAATGCAAGGTTTTGAGGCATTTAGGTCTCTTCCATGTTGACCCAAAATGCATGTTATGTTATCTTCATGTGTCATTCTTCCATCATGTTTGTAGTTACACAAGTATCTAGGGAATGATGTCAATTTTGTGCAGAATCATATTATATATTATCAATGGTCTATACTAACCATGGATCTGTGGATCCCTTATGTGACATAGTTTTGTCTTATTTTGTGGCTTTATCTTAGGGGAAACCCCTTTCCATGAGTTAGTTTTATTGAGAACATATCATTGGCATAGGGTTTTCCAATAAGCTTTCATGGCCTCTCTTGTTGCATTTATTGTCTTACTCTACCTTAAAGGTAATTTATCATAGCTGGTGTTAGCAATTACTTTAATGTGGGGGTATACATTTCATTATGTGCTTCACATTGTTCACATGTGTTGGACTTGGTGATTCATTGGATTGACATTTTGATCATTTTGTAGCATCTTATCAAAGTTATTGGGACTATAAATCTTGATATGGTTGACATGGGATCACACCTAGTGAAACCGAGCCTCGTTAGCCCTTGTAAGTTTCTCATTTTCTACTTTCACAAAGCTCGCCTTGTAAATATCATACTTCACTAGCTAGTGGTGCTTTGGTTCATGTTTCACCTAGCATTTATTGGACTTGGTTAGTCCATCAATCACGAATGCCTTAGGCATGGATCCTAATAATATTTTTGTGGAGTTTGCTATATCGTGATTGTCATACCCCCTTTGCATTGTGTTTTGCATTGTTTTTACGTTGTGTTTGCATTGCATTGTGTATTATTTCGTGTTTGTGTTTGCATTATGTTATGTGTTGTGTCTTCATTGTGTATGCTTCTTGTTTTTCATGTTACATTTCACTTCACATGTGCGTTCCTTTGTCCTCATGTTGTTTTTCCATAGGATCTTTAATCTAGGGGATAACACATCTGTTAGATTCGATGTCATCCCATCTCTTCAATGTTTGAGTAATTGAACCCCTCTTGGATTATTAGTACTTTTGTGTGAGGTTGAGTGTAATTTCATACTCTCACTAAATTGGGGGCTAAATATAGCATAAAAAATTGTCACCCTTGACAATTTCACACTAGGTTTAGCTTCCCCTTATGTGCTTGGACCTATTATGTATTTAATTACCCATTTTATAAACATCTTCAAAAAATAAAACAATGGGAAATAAAAATAAGAATTTAATATTTTCCCTCAACACTTTGGGCATCAAAAAGAATGGGTCTGGTCTAGGGCACTCCACACCTTAGACCACCTCTTTTTGGCTCCAATTTGAATATGTTAGTGTTGATATTTTATTATTTGAAGTTCCAATTTTATTTGTCAGTTATTGATATTTTATTTTTTTAAAAATAGAAGAATTACATATTATAAATATAAATTATTTTCACCATTTCAAACATAGGAAATTTTTATTCAACAAATTGAGCATCCTAAAAGCAATCAAGAATAGTCAAGAGAAGAATTATAAGTATTTTAGAAACATAATTTATTTTAGTGAAGCATCATGCCAATCATTAAACATGTTTTTATGTAACTGTTTTCATTTTTTGTGATCATTTATTTTGTGAGTACTAACACTTGTAGGACTTCAATCAAGAAAATCAAATTATCCTTGAAGGTGATGAGTATATGACTTTAGTCTGGAAAGGAAAGCAAATGTAAGTGGTAATTTGCAACATTAGTCAATTCATTAAATTTTTATCATTTATCCTCTACCTGATTGAAGGTAAGCTCTTTTTTATACATCATCATAGCTATTGTGGAGGTAGAAATACCAGAACAAGGTTTGACTTAGGCAAGCCCCTATAGGACACAAGCCTTCCCCCTCTTTCATGTGTGTAGGTTTTTAGATATGAACCAAAGTAGAGGAAGTTTAGGGACTAATTGCTCATTCATTCATTCAAGACCTACAAGTTGTGAAGACACAAAAAACTAGATTTTCTCATTTAAATAGATGAAGTTTCGATAGTGAGCCCGAAAAACAAGAGAATGTACAAACTTTTGTTTTTAGATTTCATAAAGTAGGAGGATAGTTTAGGGTACACCACACCCTATACCAGCTAATTCAACACCAAATTTACACACCAGGTTCCTTTATGTCTGCCCTCTACCTTTCTGGATTTTTTTTTTTTTTGTCTTTTTGCATTCAATTTCTTAGAAATCATAACAAACTACTGCATTTTCATGGTTTACCTAGGAACATCATTGCATCATAGAATTAAATAAATCAAATCATCAACCTTCACATCCACACAACCACAAGCACCCATAAACAAGGATTAGAACCCTAATCCACTATTCTTACTCTTCCATTCAAGTTTATAGTCAAGTGGATTTGAGATCATTTATAATCCCCCCAAATTGGGAGAAGTGTGATTTAGGATCTAGATCCCTTTTCCCAACCAAACACCCTTGACTTCTAATTTTTCATATATTTAGTCTTATTTTCATTCTATGTTTTCTTCACTAGCCTTGTTACACCTCTCCTCCTTTCAATATTTTACCCATGTTCTTCCAATTTTCCTACCCTCCTCAAAGGGACATCCATGTCTATTTTATTAAATCAACCAATACAACTTATCACCATTTTCATCCTATCATGGTATCTATATTTATTTTCTTTGAAACACCATTGTTTCCTCTTTGTTGCAACAAAAAGTTGAAGATGAGCAAAATGTAGACACATAAAATCTCCCATCACTTTTAATGACACACTTTAACATCATTCCTAATGTTTCATTAGCATCAGTGTGCTAATTGACTAAATTCAACAACAATACCATGGTAACATCATCCTAAGCAAAAAATAAAATAAATAAAATATTTATTTAATTAAATCCTCGCTACTTCACTGATTAATTAAATAGCTTTATTATTTAATAAACTAGTCTAATTTCCACCTAAAATTTATAATAAATAAATCAATTTTAATTTCCATCTCACCTTTTCAAACAAATTATTAATTAAATTCATTTGCCTCCATAATCTATATTCTTCAAATCTCATCTATCTATTTAATTATTCAATATTTACCCTCTATTTTGTAACCAAATATTTATTACCTACCATATGGTTGCAACAAAATACTCAATGACCATAATCATTCCAAATAAATTGCATCCTCATCATTCATACAAAACAAATTGAATCTTAACATCCACTATACCTGCTACATTCTGGGAAAATCCTACCAACCAATATCAATCATATATTCATCAAATGAATATACAACATTCATCTTGCCACTCAGAAACAAATCCTCTAGACATAAAACATACTATTATTTTTGTGACATATGATTGCTTGTGTGAGCCATTACCTTCATTATGTAATAGCATGTGGTTGCATTTTATTTTCTCCCAAATTGACCACCTAATCCACACCTTGACATCATCACCCACAAACCCAATATCTAAATGTAAAATATATGCAATAACACACTAAGTATACCATACTAATGATGTGGAGATATCAACCTATTAGTGGGGCGTAAAATAATATATAATTCAATATTCCATTGAGCCATGACCTATAAAATATTTCCATCCAGTACCTTTATTTATACTAATTGGCTTGATAGATACCTATAAATCATACAACTTGGGCTAATCATTGAACACTGACAACTAGAGATCAAATATTCATTCTAGAATATATCTTATTTAATTATGTGGAAAAAAATATTTTAAAAAAAAAAATTAGAAAAAAAAGAAAAAAACATTTTTTTATCTATAAGACAAATATGTTAAAATGAGAAAAGAATAAATGATCACCACAAATAATGTATAAAATATTAACAAAAGTTTAATTGAAAATATATTTATAAAAATTTATATAAGATACAATTGCAAAACATACAAATTCCATATCTCATGCATATATTAAAGAAATATTTCAGCTCTTCCACAGACCCTTTGACATTCAACTCCTCACCCTCCAAAAATAAGTTCCAAATGTCTTTGTAAGAAAAACTATATAGAGCTATTATTGGTATTGTTAGTTATATCCCATAAGTAATTACAAATATTGTTGGTCTAGTCATACTCAGTCATTATATTTTTTATCCCTTCAGCAAAATCTCTGTACTTTTTCTTTTTTGCTGTTCTTGACCACTTGATGCAGTGGAAATTATTCTTTTGCAAAAAACTCTCAAGATCTTAGAAATATATATTAAAAAATGTTAATGTGAGGAATTATTCACCACGTGAATTGTTGGTGGTGAATTTTATGACAGTGAATTTTCTGATGATGAATTGTTGGCAGTGACTTTTCCAACCACAACCGACTCCATATTTTCATACCTTCCTCTATACATATATTTCTATCTCCATTAATTTAAGCACCTATCTTTTTCATATATCACTCTAATTCTATGCAAATATCTGCTAGCTACATCTTCACATATCTATATATGCATGATTTATTAATACCCTTGCTCTCTATATGCCCAGCTCATTCTATTCTTATCTATATGCCTGTATATTTATTATCCATGTAGGTGACCATATTAATCACAACACAGATTCCACGTATTCTATCTTCTTTTTCAGAGTATGTCTCCTCTATGATTAAATATGCCGCGCCTAATCTCCATAATTCTTTTTAAATAAAATTACTTCATTCTAAGGAATGGCCCGCCTACCTCTTTTAATGCCTATCCCTCTCAAAGATAAAAATCATAATCTTCCTTTGTCTCAATGACAGACAAAGCTATCTGTACAGTAGTCCCAAGAGCAGAGAAATAAATATGTTGTAAAATAGGTTAAAAATAATTATAATACAAATTAGCAGTCATACACAGGATAAATATAGTATAAAATAGAGTGAAATAGTTGAAAAAAAATATATTGATCTAGTTTTTTATTACATTCAATTCAATGATCTATACCAGTGTTGTTTGTAATGAACAATTTCGTATTTATATTTGAGAGATTCTAAAATGTAGAATCTTCTAGCTTTCTAAAAAAATTTACATTCTTAGATTTTTATTCTAATAATCTAGAATGTTCCAGCTTTGTGGAAGACTAGATTTTTTGGGAGGATTCTAGAAAAATATTGTTTTCTTTTCTAAAGAATCTTATTTTTCTTTAACATATGCGATAGTAGCCAACTGAACATAGTAGAGGAAGTACACATAAAGCAACCTTCAATAATGTTGGCATCAATTAGTTCAGCCATGACCAACCCAAACAGAGAAGGGCAGTGGCTAAAATTGAATGAAAAATGGCAGCGAATACAATTTGAACCTTGATAAGCCAAAATGAGTCACTTTACTCAAAACCATTCCTATAATTGTTTGGCTAATATTGAACACATCTAATCAATTATTTGTTTCCTATGTGTTCCAAGAAACTCTAATTTGTTTTTTTCTTTATCGCCTAGAACCAATTGCTTAGAATAAATAAAGAACATTTTGATTAAATTGTTGCAACAACTAAAACATGTGATCAAGAAATAAATGGTGGACCCATTAAACCACCATTGTCACCTGTAGTCTTCTCTTACTAGTTAACAAATTGACAATTCTTGACTATTTGGATGCTCATTCTTGAGCTTAAATTGGTTCATTTCACGTGGTGCATTCTTTACCAAGACCTTTCACTTGGTTCACATTTGTCTTATCTAGGAGTCCTCAACCACCATCGTCCCTTATGTGGACAATTGGAGTCTCTTAAGAATCTATTTTTTTGTTTTTACACTAGAGCTCAAGAAGCTTAGAGTTGGATACATGACTTCTTCAAGCCTTTTCGACCTGATCCCTTCAAATGGCATATAGTGTCGTTGGGCGATTGACCTCATCTCTCATTTAAAGTTGTCTATATTTGACATACTATAAAGGTGAAAATTCTCTTCGATATTTAGAAAAATAGAAATTCAATTATCTTTTTAGGTTGTTTGACTAATGTTCACTTTATTTATACACAAGCTATGGTTTTCTCTAATGTGTTTATATAGATCTAGGTGCAAGCTCACAAAGTTATATCAGAAAATGTATATCAAGATCTTCTTGATCATTGTGGTGATGCTCCCTGCATGATTTCTAGAGTTTCAAATTCTATCTCTTCCCCACCTTCTAGGTGTAGGT
>VDFB02168118.1:162400957-162503571 GCA_007258455.2 Sequoia sempervirens
TTATTTTGGATGATGTGGGTGCTGTTGTACAATTGTATGCTTAACAAACCCTAACAATGACATGGACAAATACATTTAACGGAATGTAAATTCTGTACAGGTGTTTGGAATAGGGTATTGACATCGATCAAATAATAAAGGAACAAAGATTTTTTTCAATGTTGTCGTTGCAACTGCTTTGGTAGGCATGTAAGCAAAATTTTGAAGTATAGACAGGGCATGTCCCATTTGAAACCCTTGCAATCCTGCGCAAGCTGAAAAAGTGGCCAATCGTCTTCTGACCTGAATGCTTTCTATCTTTAAGGCCATTAACATCTAAATTACTTTCAAAACGACAACACTAAAGAAAAAACGTTGTACTGCAGAGGAAGAAATAGAGACCACGAAAATAGGCGCGCAATTATAAAGGCTAATTCGATTCATTTTTTTTATAGGCTATTTTAATCTGTATGGCCGTGCACGAACTTTGGGATTTTGGTATAAAAAGAAAGCGCCAAAAGAGCATAGAAATTGTCATCTCACCTGGCGATGAAAAACAGTCTGATAGGGCAGCTGCGGAGCAAACTGCTCGCTGGATAACAGAAGAAAAACCTATAACCACCATTGTTGCTCTGATTTTCAGTGAGCTAATGCCGCCATCTCTGCAGGTCACCCCATCCCACTGAGAGTCACAGGGTTCTGCGCCACTATTCCAGCTTGTTGACACCATACTTTCCCACAGCAACCTCATAACATTTAGGGCAGAAGCTGTATGTAAAACACAATACCCAAATAAGAGGTCTCTACATCTTTATCGAAAGATCACAAGAAATGATGGATTTTGAGAGAGCCTACCGTCGTTGTTTGTGACGCCATTAACTCCAACTGTCTCCTCTCCATGCAAACAACCTAATCGCCAACTGTCGAAACCTGCAGGCGCCTCCCTCAAAACTCGTGCAGTCTCTTGCATTGGAAGCTGCAAATGCACCTGCGAGCCATCTGCAAAGCCAATCAGACACTGCCAAAAAATTTTGCATAAAAATTTGGTTAAAAAACTTGCAATTTGTTCATAGTCATAGTTCAAAATATATCTATGCAAAAAAAATGCAACGATTGATTGGCTGAATAGTGAGAGTTTAATCACGGTTTAATGTCTGAAGCCTCCGCTATAGTTCCCGGCAGGAACTAATAATAATATTAAATTATAGAGATAGTTATAAGGGTGTCTACCACATTCAGACCACTATGTAAAGATTTTTCTGATACCTTAAAATGAGATCTCTGCAGTTCAAAAGTCCTAATTGTCTATTAAACTTTTCTTGCAAGATTTCTTGTGTTGGTGATACCTTACTCTATGCTGACTGTATAAACACAGGTCTGCAAAACTAAAATGATTTTTAATGAGAAATGTACTGTGATGGGGTAACGATCAGTATCTACATGTCTTTCCATAGGAAACCAAATATAATATTTACAGCTAACTCATCTGACAGTAGAAACCAGATCATGGCAGCCAAAATTCTAACTTTCATGCCAGGCTGGATTGTGTTAGTGCTCTTGTTCATGCAAAATCTGATTGACAGATCTGAGTGAATTGTGGTATATTAATCTCATTCTTCTGCACTAACAACCAGCTGTGTTCCTTTTAAAATGATCAAATATAACATCACTATATCTTTGGTCAATAGAAAATAATTATATTTCATAACTAAAAAAGCATATAAATCTATCCAACAATTGTCACAGTTTCATTTATAGATCTGTTGACCCTCTTCCGGGCTTTTCCCAATTAATTAACATTTCAGCTACAGTTTTAGCTGACAAATGCAAAGGTCTATGTATGTTAAAATAACTATTTGAATGCAATACATTAAAATATTTATTTAAAATTCTTCAAATATTAACTTTGAATATATGAAAACAAAACTAATGTCTTCTAAGCAAGATAACTTATAAAAACAAAACTAATGTCTTCTAAGCAAAGGAAAAAATTAATATTTTCATAATATTAGAACTGTGTTCTGTAGAGCAGCAATATTGCAGGAGCAATATAAAAGAAATATATTGTAAATAATAACAAAAATGATGAGGAATTTCATTACATTCATTCAAGTTATTTATAATGTTCATCGTAAATGCTTATAAAGCATTGCATTCCTGTGAATAACCACTCCAAATTTCTCTTATAGGAATAGCTTCCCAAAAACTAACTATTAATTCATTTATTACTAAAAACTAACCTAATAACTAATTTATTAAATGTAAACCTTAATTTCCTCACATCCTCCCTTAAGTTTACATAATAGAAAAACATCCTCCCTTAAGTTTACATAATAAAAAAACAAAAACAACAAGAATAATGTAAGAGTGTAAATCTTAAATTCCTAACATATCTCTCCTTACGGTTTACATCACAAAAAGAAAACCAAAATATTGTAACAGCATCAACCTAAACTTCTTGGTTTAGGCAAATGGTCTAATTAGCCAACCCTACATCAACATCAACCCAAACTCCTTTGTCTATGCAAATGTCTTGATTATCCAACTCTGCATCAGCATCAATCCAAACTCATCATGTCTAGATAAATGTTTTGATTGTCCAACGTTTACCTGTGAATCAAGACACAATCCACTATTCGCAAGAAAATCACCAACCGTGAATCAAGACTCACTCTATTATCCACAATAACACTCCTTCATTTGTGGCTCGAGACTTACTCAATTATCCACAAATACACATCTACAAAACTATGGATCAAGACACACTTAATTATTCATAAATAGTTTGTGGAATAAAGATGAAACAAATACTTCTTATGCAAGGAATCATCCCTAAGCGAGAAGCTAGATTAGGATGATAGAATTCCTCTTACCTCCATTTCCTCGTGCCTTGCCTATTTAATTCTTAGAGAACATATAAATCTTCATTGTCTTGATCACACAATACAATATTACAACTTTCTCCCTCTGTTTCAGTAACAACTAAAGCATTATCTATTTTTAACTTTCCATCAAAAAGATCTCTAGCATGTTGAATACAATTCACTAGAATGTGTCCCCTTTGGTTACAATAGAAACATTTGTTATTATTCTTTCTTGTTGAAACATTAATTTTCCTTTTGACAAAGAAAACAAATTCTGCAAAAGTTGAGTGATTTTTAAAGACTCTTTTCTCTTCATCAATTAAATGAGATATCACATTCTCTAAGCTCGGGCTTGAATTCAATTTGTTTAAAGTAAACACAATATTGTCAAAACTTGAAGGCATACTATTTAATAAAATAGCTTTGGCATCATCATCATCAAATGTACATTTTATTCCAACAAGTTGATTAAGAAGAGAACAAAATGTACTAATATGTTGAACAATACTATCACCCTCATTCCTTTTCAAACCAATTGTTTTTTGCTTTGACATTCTCATTTTAGCACTCGAAGCTTGTGAACCAAATAAACAATTAAGACTTCCCCATATTTGGTTTGAGGTTTTTGTCAAAATCAATATGATGTAAATATGCATTAGATAATCCAAGATCAATCACTGTTGTAGCTTTACGATCTTTTACTATCCATTTTAATAGTTCATCTACATCTTGTGGTTTTTAATAGTTCTATTAACAATCTCTGAGAGATCTTTTTCTATTAAAACTAGTTGCAATTTGACTTGTCATGTGTGGAACTCATGACCCTCAAACCTCAAAATAAAATATGATTTCTTCATTTTAAATAAAATCAATCTAATCACTTATCACTCCATTTTTAGAGAATAGAAAGATCATAAATATTCAAACTAAACAACAATGTTTTAGTTTTTTTTTTAAACTCATACTATGTCACCTCCTTATAGGTTGTTGGTTCACACATCGTTCAAAAAATACTTAACAAAGATCAAAAAATAGATTTTGATTTATGCCTTGTTCACTCATATATCCTTTGTGCAACAATGTTTATTCATGCCTCCAAATAGCTCTATGCATCACAATTCCCAATCTGGAGAAGTTGTTGTAAAGGCAAGAGAAGCAACACTTCAAATGACTTATGTGCTAAAAAATCCCTTTAAACACCTTCTGCACAACAAGTCTCCATACGGTCTTTAATCAGAGGAACACATAAATCATTAATGCTCTGATACCAATGTAGAGCAACAATATTATGAGAGCAATATTAAAGAAATACAATACAAATAATAACAAAAATGACGAGGAATTTCATTATTTTCATCTAGGTCATTTACACATTTGTTCATTGCAAATGCTTATAAAACATTACATTCCTATGAATAGCTTCCCAAAACTAACTATTAATTTATTTATTACTAAAAACTAACTTAATAACTAATTTATTAAATGTAAACCTTAATTTCCTAACATGTTTGTCCAAATTTAATATTTAGGAAATTGAAGCATACTTCATAAGATCAGAGAAAGTAGATGATCAACTTCAACAAACTCCTTATACCAATTGATTACATCATTCTTAAAGCCACAACTTTGATCAAGAGACAATTATAGCACTACTTAAGATCCGAGATGTACAACATATCTAGATCACCGATTTTGCTATTAAATTAGGGTTGTTTCTTGAGCATTATTTCTAAACTTAAAAGAATCTTAATATTTGTATTTAAATTTTTTGAATTAAGAATAATTATTCAAATATCTATTTCAGTATGTTTATTAATCAAATTTAATTATGATTTATGTGTAAATCTAATTAATTATCTTATATTCATATTAGGAAAAGTGTATTTTCCTTCACATTTTTGGTGAAGTTGTCGAAACTTACACCCCTTTGGGTTTGATTTTATGTCCTATACCATCACTATTTTTAGATTTTCATGTCTATCATTTTTTATTACATCATCATTATCTAAATCTTGTTAGTGATTGTTTGTAATTCTTGGAGATCTTTTTCCTTTATCTTTGTTACATAAATTTTTACTGCTCTTGTATTCGATGGTTTATATACTCTTTTGGTATCACATTCTATATCAAAATACCTATATGATTATATGAGACATTTGAAATTTTGTGAGATTGAGCTAGATTGATATTCATAATTCACTATTTTTACTATACATTCCATTTGATGATTCAACACTATTATTGATGATAAGCAAATGTGATTGGTTCAAGCTACTTATGAATAGATTTTATTACACATGTAATTAGAGAATGTATATTTGTAATTAATATGTTATGAATATTTGGAATTATACGTTTTGTAGGTGATTATGTTTATGCTTATTGGATTTATACCATACATGCTTAATTATCTAGATGTTAGATAGGCTTGATGTGTGCTTAATTCTATAAGAGTTACATGCATAAATCAACCATGATCAACAGTGAAGCAGTAAGATGGATTTATTTGAATGTGTTTTTATTAATCCACGATGGAGTAATAATATATATGACATGTGAAAAATGTGAAACCTATCTACCCTAATCAAACATAATTCAAAATCCTTTTGTGATGAAACTAGTAAAGTATATATTCTATTTGCTTTAATTAATTTCTTAGTATATATAAAAGGATTGTCTTATGTGTAGGATTTAATTAAGTGATTTTAGAAATTTAAAAATCTACTTAAAAGTAAAGGGGCTAAATGAAATTGAAAAAGGTAAATTTAAAACTATGGTAAACATATTTTGGCTCATCAAGAATGTCATTTGTGACTTGTAAAGTAAGTTGAAGCTCATTAAAATTTTATTTGAAAAATTATTTTTTCTCATAATACTTTTTTTTTTCCAAGATAAAAGTGGCTAGGCCACTGAAATTTTATTAAATAAAAGATTACATCAGTCCAAGATAAAACTCAATCCTAAAACCAGGAGAACCCAAATTTAACAATTGTATATATGTGCATACTCAGAGAATCCCATCCAAAATTAAAACCCAAAGAAGATAGAATAAAAGCCACCCACCAACCCCTAGACTAGATCAACTAGACAAGTATGAAAAGCCCATAAATGCAAAATGGGCAAAGATAAAAATTGTTTAAGATTCTTCCACCTGAGAACTAGAAGAAGAACTAGCCTCATAATGAGAAAGAGGTAACAATTATTCAAAGAGAAAGCCTCTACTTTTTTGAATATGGAGGTTGAAGCCCGCCCTGTAGACTTGGATCTTGTTGTAACATTAAACAAGAAGTGCAAAGCAAGGAAGATGTCAACCCCAACAACAAGAATCTATAGAGGAACCTTATTTGTCAGATTGTTGCAATTTAGCACAATCCTTTTGAAATCATCACAAATGATACCAGACTTGAGAGTCATCAACAAATCTCCATAAAAACCATTAGTGATTAAATAATTATGAGAAATAAAACCACCAAGAGGAAAAAGAACAGAGTTAAACTGATATTTATCCAAAGCTTTATGAAGTTCTAAGTCAGAAAGAAAACTTGGCTGAACAAATTTAGAAGCAAGGACCAAGACCATTTCAGAATCCAATAGAATTTCCATGCAGATAGTAAAGAAGTGAGAAAGCACTTCATAATAGGTGGCATTGGAATTTTCCTGCAGAAATTGGGATCCCACCACCTTTTTAAAATCCAAAAATATATCTACATCATCCAAAAAAAACACTTTGCCCAGTTTTTCATGATCATACGGATGAGGATCACTAAAATCCTTTCCCTTTGCCAAGAGGGAAATTTTGTACCATACCAGTTTGGATTGAGAACACATTGTAGAAAAAAAAATACCCTACAATTTTTAAGATATACCATAGAGTATTGTAGGCCATTTTTCTTAAATAGAGAACAGTAATCAAAGCACAATATAGTCTGCTCACTTATGAGTAGCTTTATAGTCGGCTTACTACTAAAAAGCATAACTAAAAAACATAAGAGTTCCTAGAACATATAAGAAAATGATTCCAAATTTTATTTGCTTGTGAGCTAGAAAGATTGCACACAAAACTCCTCAATGCATGATTATACAAAGCGAATGAAGCAAATGATAATACTTTTGTTGTGTGTAAATGAAAAAGGAATATTTTGGAAAATGGTTTTGGTTTTATTCTTAGAAAAGGGGTTCATTTTTCACTATATATATTATTAATTTTTTGAGCAAGTTTGTGGAAAATTTTCTTGAAACGTTTGGATTATTCTCGAGCTTGGGTAGAGATTTGTGTGAGGAAAAATCTTAATTGGTTTTGGAATGCTATGATCTTGAGGATTATTCATGTGTTGTATGGTTAGAAGAATTTAATAATTTAGAAGATAAGCAATACAATTTAGAAGACAAGTAGCTACTACTAATGTAACCTACATATTACAACATAATATTCTATTTTAGAAGAATCATATTTGTCTATACACTTAGGGACAATAATTTGAAATAATCGGTAGAAAGAGAAAAAAGCTCCAAAGAATAAAAATATTACATAGATACAAGAAATACATCATGATCTAATTCTAAGGTTATGGCATGGTGGTGGTACCACTACGATTTTTTACATCTATGAAATGATGTCTTCAATTATCATAGAAATCAAAGTTTTAGTTTAGTATTCAATCAATAGATTGATTAAAGAAGGAAATAAGATATTTGGTCATTGAACATATAGAGATACTAAAATACCAAGAGAGAATAACCTCACAGTCTTAGGAAATAGAGTTTCCTCAGAAACTTATATAATGAACTTGATTAGAATGACAAAATGCACATGAAAAATTTGTTGCTACAAAACAAAAGTACATTAAGTGTTTTAAGAGATATGGTACTAGTGTAGACATACTTGTTCAATCAATTTTCAACGCTATCTTTAGTGTTATTAATTATGGCTAAGGTATAATTATATAATGCATTTGTGTTACTACAACCCCATCTAAGAATGATGTAAAAAGGACACACTCTAGCTTGAATTGCCATTATGGAGCCTCCCATCATTCATAGAATTGTCTCTAAAGAATTTTTAGGCCATTATCTTATATATCCTTACCAAGATGTAGCTCCCTAATTGAAGCCTTCTCTTAAAGTGAAGAAAGGATGAAGGAAAGAAATATCAAGTAAAACCTAAATATTTGGAAAGAAAGGATTGTAACCACAAAAGGAACCACACAATAAAAGGAATGTTCTTTAGGTCTTAAGAGATTTATTAGGAGCATCAAGGAAAAGAGAATAATTATATAGTAAAAAAAGAAAGATGAGCTAGCAATGAAACAAGAAATTCATAACAAGTTTAATAGTCTAAATTGATCTTTCTATGTGAAGAATCCCAAATAATCATGATGGTGACTCAATAGGAAATTACCTAGCAACCTTAGAAAATTTAAGTCTTGATTTTGTACCTTCTTCAAATGTAAATGTTTCAAATAGTAGAAATATTTTGATCCCCTATATTCATAGGTCTTTTTTTTCCCTCATAAATTTACCTATCTATAAATTCACCTCAGTCAAGGTTGTTGGTGATTAAAATTATTGATCCACTATTTGTAGGGATGACACTTAAAACCAAGACAAGAGGAAAAAGACTATCTTGGTGTAAGATAGGGGGACCAACCACATGCAAGGCCCTAGGTCATGGAGGGCCAAGAGTGGAAGGCTTCCCTAGCTTACCTCAACTAAAAGGGGTGTTAGGAAATGCAAGACGAGAATGACAAGGACTTTAAGGTCCTTTGATCACTCTGTAGACCCAAAACACAGAATGGGGCTAGGCGAGCCATTTTTCAGGTTCAACACTGCACCTCAAGAAGCTCTCTTCCTAAGGACGAAAGCACCATCCCAGGATGACAGCACAACACACTGGCATCTCTCAAGTGCACTAGCATTCGTACGACTAGAGGATTAAAGAGACAAGGTAAAACTCTAGAAAATAGACTAATGACCCAGTAACTACTTCCAAAGGGCTAAAACAATGATATGAAGTAGACAAAATATGTTCTAATATGATAAAGTAAATAATTAAGAGTTAGGGTGGCAATAATAATCTCACAAAGGAATTTGTTCACTAGCTAGCTTCCAGTAGCACATACACCTACACATAAGCATGAGGTAAATTTGGTTGGTGTTGTTATGGGGTCTATCTCAGTTAGACCCCTGCTTTGGTGTTTCCACCTCCACAGACAACCAAGTTTGCAATGATGGAGAAATAATATGATAAAGAAGGAATGAAGTAAGGAACACTAAAACACTACAAAACAATAGATGTGCAACTCAACCAAGTGATAAAGATGAGTGGAAATATTACCACCTCCACCAAGAGAACTCAAGGCTAATGGGGGAGAGAATGAGAGTACTTGAGCCTTTGTTGCAATGGTGTTGTCCCACACCTTCTCTACCGAAGTGATGGAATGATGTTGTTGTTGATAAGGAGTACAAAAGTGGTGCTAAGAGTGCTTCATAATGCTAGATTGAATGCTTAGAAGATTGCTAGAAGGATGAAATGAAAGAGTGAATGGTGAATTTGAAGGAGAGAGTGAAGAAAATGGCTATATTCGGGTTGGTTAGCCCAAGAGGGAATTACCAATTGACTACCAATGAGAAGTGCAATGCCTTTGTAGCTCCCACCATAGGAATTCTCCAGGGATGTATGTGCACTGCACGAACGTTTGTGCACCGCATGGGCATCCCTGACAGAAAATCCTTTGTCGATGCTCAAAATAGGCACCAAGTGGAATCAAGGTAGCAGGCTTAAGCGTAATTTAGACTCCAAAATTGGTTTTCTAAAGTGGAGAATGGAAAAAGGGGAATTTGTACATAGGGTGCAAATTTACGAGGGTCACAATAGTCGTTTACAATTCCTGAGAGGAACGAATTTTAGCTGAAATCACATATTTTTAGAAAATATAATGATATAAGCCTTAAAAAGTTCTATTTTAAGGATTCCAATTGAAGATGGTTTGATCAAATCACCTTAGATCAAACCCCCTTGGATAGAACCTCGCTAGTTTTAAACTATACCTATAAATGTGTCTTCTTTACACCTATCAAAATGATGATAAAAAATCACTTTTGATTTAGCTTTTGGGGGATCAAATGAATTCATTTAAAATTTATTTGAAATGATTATGGTATTCCTCAGAACAAGCTATCCAATGAATATAATTTTAATATGTTTTGGTTTTATATGTATTTGTTTTTAAGTTTTATTAAACATAGGTTTTTCATCTAAAATGAATTTCTTTTGTTCTTCACATGTGGAAAATAGAAGATTATCAAAAAAAAAAATTGAAAATATGAGTGCACCGATATTGAAGTCCTTGATCCAATAAAAATAATAAAAATTTTGACATACAAAAAGGTTATGATTATAATTGGCCTGGTTGTGGTCCAATTGTAATTCGCTTGACTTGAAACTTCGGATTAAGGAAAAATATTCAATAAAAATCTATCTAACCAAGTGGAAGCACTAGATATTAGAGTTAAAAATTAAATTTGAAAAAATTAGAATTTTATCCTTCATGGAAAAAAAGTTTATGCTATACGGTGTGCATCACTTTTTAAAAATGTTGTTTTCTGAAAAAAATCAATTTTCGTGGGAGATGAAAAAGAAGTCCAATTTGATTCCAAAAATTTTGTAAAAAATAGTTTTAGAATCTACAAACAAAATTTGATGAGACTCTAGTTTGCACCATCTTCAAATTCCTCACGGTTTAGCTGCTATAGGTGCTCGAATGTGAAGATTTAGTTAATAATAATAATTTCAGTGTCCAGTTTGGCCAAAAATTGTAAACCACTATTATGGGATCACCAACTCCTATAGATTTTTCCCCTAATTTAGTGAGAATGAATACTGATGAGTGCTTCAATAAAGTAGATCAAAGAATAGTATGGTTAGAAATGTATGTCTAAACTGTCGAGGAAGCAGACCATGATCTAATGAACTTGAAGGTGCAGGGAAAACAAAGGACTTCATAGCTTCTTAGAACTATGAAGTTGAATAGTGAAAGTGTCTTACAAGCCCATAGACTTGCAAGGAGGCAACCTTGAAGATCTCTCACATGGAAGAAGCCCCAAGAAGCAAGCGCCTCATAGGCCTGTAGGCCTACAAGGAAAGTATCCTTTAGAATCTCTCATATGAAGGAAACTGAGACAAAGTGCCTTACAGACCTACAAATCTACAAGGAGGCATCCCCCAAGATCTCTCACATGAAAGAAGCCAAAGAAGAGCCTTATAGATCCATAGATCTATAATGAAGGTATCCTCCAAGAACTCTCAAATGAAGGATACCTAAGAAAGCACCCTACAGACCTGCAAACCTGTAGGGGAGTTACCCCCAAGATCTCTCGCATGGAGGAAGCTCAAAGGAAGTTCCCTAGAGGTTCTCAGACCTATAGGGAGGTATCCTCCAACATCTCTCACATAGAGGAAACCCAAGAAAGTAGACTCTATAAAGTCAGAAGTGGTGACATGTTTATCCTCAAATAGAACATGTCAGGAAGCAACCATGCAAGCAAGTAAGCAGATAGTCACAAAGACCATCAACAAGTTGGAAAACTTTCAAAGGGGTCCACTCAAGGGATGAACAATTTGAAAGAAAATGTTTTCTTTCTTGAATCTCTTCATCATCAAGGAATCCTTTTGAAATATGTTCACTTCATCAAGGAATTCGAATGGAAGAATATGCCCCCACATGAGGGGAAATTCAAATTTTTTCCCACCTTAGAGGAAGGTTTTCAAGTTCTTTCCTTACAAACCCGTGATGAAGGAAACATTTTCCGTTAGGGTTTCAAGTTTAGAATATGATTTTGAAGAAAGGTTTGCAAATATTTCTCAAGAAAAGATTCGTTAACAACGAATGCATTTTCTGAAAATCAAAATGTTGTAGAAGTAGAGTTGTCACACATGAAAGGGAAAAATCAAGCAAACAAGAGAGAAAGATAAAGGAAAAAAGCAAATGAAAAAAGGAAAACATAAACAAAGGGCACAAGGGTAGCCTGATATTTCAGGGTCAGAACTACTCATAAATATATATAAGTATAGTAATATATATAAAATGAATTGTCATCAACCCTCTACTATATCAGGCCATGTGAAGAATGC
Source organism: Sequoia sempervirens (assembly GCA_007258455.2). NCBI lineage: Eukaryota > Viridiplantae > Streptophyta > Pinopsida > Cupressales > Cupressaceae > Sequoia > Sequoia sempervirens. Next base: position 162,412,931 of record VDFB02168118.1, read on the forward strand.
ATGAGAAGATTGAAGTAAAAGCAAAAAAATGGGTCAACATAGAAGGGGAGCCTAAATACCCCCAATGCTTTGCATTTTCCCCAATTTATCGAAAAACAAGCACAAACATGGAAGAATGATGATACAAATAGAGGAAGGTTTACGACACAAAAACCATGCTTGTATCCAAGCACCAACAAGGGTGGCGAGGGTCATCCAGGAACACATAGCACAATCACGAGGGAAACACATCACAACACACACATCTAATCTAAATATCTAGAAGAGCACCTCCCTTGACATTGATTGACCAAGAGGTCACCCACTTACCACTCTAGATCATCGTAGGGGGAAGGAGGATGAGCTTGCAATGGTGGGATGTTTAGGGGAGGAGCTTCTGACCCTCCCGCATCAAGGGCTAAGGAAGAGGGCCTTGCAAGGTCCTCTCCGTTGAGCTCTTGTGGAGCTAAGGTCAATGATTTTGTGAAGATCGCTGATAAGGAAAAAAAATCATTCATGGAATTAAACATGCACCCTATAGAAGTTCCATGTTTAGCTTCAATGGACGGGGTTGGTTGCGCCCGAGATTTACCGCTAGGCTCAGCAAATGACTCGAGAGCAGTGAATAACTCAGGGGAAAATGGGACTGGTTCTATTACTAGGACAAAATAAGTTAGCACAGGACCACCTTGTGGAGAAGGTGGGCTCCTCTTTCGTTCCTCACTATAGGAGCAACTACCCTCCACCTTTTTCTTTGTTAGGGGATAAAAGCTCCCCATAGAAGAGGTAAGAGGCATGGAGGAAAAGGAGGAGAAAACCATAGTAGACAACACTGAGGTGTTTGTCATATCTATAGGTCTTGGGAAAGGTGGGATATCTGGAATGGACATCACTAGGGGCATCTCCACTGAAGGAGTGATGAACACCTATACTCCCTTGGGGTCAGGTGCATTCGTACTCACAAGGAAAGCTAGAAGAAATGCAGAACTAGATTGAAGGGAAGCAAAGGGAAGGAAAGAGGAGGATGCTACAGGAGGCCCTAAAGTAGGGGTAGTTGTCTCTTTTTCTTTCCTCTATGAGGCAACTTGCTTAGCTAGAAGAGCCTCTCTTCAGCACTTGCACATGCGGGCAAGGTGGTTTCTATGACTCTTTGAGTTGGAGGCCAAAGGGTGCAATGGAATGGAAGGCTCCTACTCAACTATTGGAACGTCCACTATAGCTATCTTTGGTAGAGGAACAAACTCCTAAATAGGAGCAAGAGGAGTAGGTTGAGAAGCAACATGAAGAGTCAACTCAAGAGCCTCAGCAGCAGGCCTCTTCTTGTTCACTACCTTGGTTGCAGGAATAGTAGGAGGCCTCAAAGGCTGATACATAGAGGACTCTCCACGGTAGACCTTCCCATTATATAGAATGAGCCTAGGCTCCGTAGACAACACAAGAAGTTCAAAAGAAGGATGCTTAGACTCTCAACGAGAGGGCACCATAAGATTCTCCCATGGGTGAGGGGTGGAATCTAATGGCACCACAGTAGAGTGGGAGGAAGTGTTAGACTGACCAGTGAAAGAGGAAGAAGGAGGATCTTGAGACCACTTCTCTTCTTTTCTTTTACGTTCCTTGGTTGCATCACTGTTAGCTTTTAGGCAAGCCCTATGTGAAATAGCATAGGGAGAAGGTGGGTATCTTACTCTCAACGTCAAGTGCCCTCTCTTATAATTCTGATAAGTTCAATATAGAAGGTCCCTCCTAGGTGAAAGAGGACCATAGGCGTAGGCCAAGAGTAATCCAAGGAGTAGCTACCATGGGCAACCAACAGTTTATAACTGGTGTCATGTAGTACATGCACAGAACCCTTGTGGATAAATTTTAACATTTATGCACAACTGAGGGTATGAAATTCATAGCCACTAACCAAGGGATACCTAGTTTTACCCTAAAAAGTTTAGATCCAGTGATTATGTCAAATAGGAGTTTTGCAAATTTTGGTCCAACCAAAACTGATAGGACAATACTACCCAAGGGAGGTACAAAAATCCTATTGTGTGTGCGAATGGTACTTATAGGTGAATCATACCCATATTTATGTAAGAATTTGATAAGAATAATCTCCTGAATTATAATGTTTACTTGAGATGTCAAATCAACAAGAACATTGGCTATGACATTCCCGTTAATTCATGTGAGAATGTAGAGAGGAGATGGTTACCTATCAAAACTCATTGATAGGTCTTGTGAAGTGAAGGTTATGACATTATTACTATTCACAGGCTGCAAAGAGGGGATAGGTTGATGCAAGAGTGAATCCATCATGCACACTAGACAATACTTTCATAGAGCCCCCAAAAGGTGAAAGGATAGGACAGTGACCCAACTATGGTTTCGTTATGTAATACTTTTGGAACTTTCCAACTATGTGTGCTAGGGGTTGCAGGTTGGGTTGTGAGGAAAAAATCCCCACAACACAAAACCTACAACTCTCTTAGAATACGAGGAAAGGGGTCTTCTAGTATCACAAAATAGAACCAAGATGGTTCACGTCAGGTTCACTAAAATGTAAGGTAGGGGGACCGACCATGTGCAAGGCCCTAGGTCATGGAGGGCCAAGAGCGAAAGGCTTCCCTAGCTTACCTCAATTAAAGGGTTGTTAGGAAATGTAGGACAATAATGACAAGGAATTTAAGGTCCTTGAATCACTTTGTAGACCCAAAACACATAATGGGGCTAGGCAAGCCGGTTTTTGGGTTCAACACTGCGCATTAGGAAGCTCTCTTCCTGAGAAAGAAAGCGTGGTCTCGAGACAACAATGTGATGCGCTGGCATCTCTCATGTGCGCTGGAATTCATACGACTAGAGGACTTAAGAGATAAGGTAAAACTCTAGAAAATAGACTAATGACCTAGCTAACTACTTCCAAAGGGCCAAAGCAATGTTATGAAGTAGACAAAATATGTTCTAATATGATAAATTAAATAAATAAGAGTTGGGGTGGCAAGAATAATCTCACAAAGGAATTCATTCGCCATCTAGCTCCCAGTAGCACATACACCTACACAAAAGTAAGAGGGAAATTTGGTTGGGGTTGTTAAGGGGTTTACATCAATCAGACCCCCACTTTGGTGTTTCCACCTCCACGGACAACCAAGTTTGCAACAATGGACAAATAGTATGATAAAAAAGGAATGAAGTAAGGAACACTAAAACACTACAAAATAGTAGATGTGTTACTCAACTAAGTGATAAAGGAGAGGATTGGAAAGCTTACCACCTCCACCAAGAGCACTCAAGGCTAATGGGGAGAGACTGAGAGTACTCAAGTCTCTACTACAATGGTTTTGCCCCACACTTGCTCTATTGAAGTGATGGAGTGATGTTTTTGTTGCTATGGAGTGCAAAAGTGCTGCTAAAAGTGCTTGAGAATGCTGGATTGAATGCTTAGAAGATTGATAGAAGGATGAAATGAAAGAATGAATGGTGAATTTGAAGGAGAGAGTGAAGAAAACAACCATATTTGGGTCAGTCGGCCAAAGAGGGTGTTACCAATCGACTACCAATGAGAAGTGTAATGCCTCTATAGCTCCAACTGTAGGAAACTGCCAAGGATGTAAGTGTGCCACGCGGATGTCTACGCACCATCTAGGTGTCCCTGATAGAAATTCCTCTATTGACACTCAAAACAGGCACCAAGTGGAATCAAGACAGTGGGCTTAACCATAATTTAGCCTTTGAACTTGGTTTTCTAAAGTGGAGAAGGGAAAAAGGGGAATTTTGCACATGGGGTGAAAATTTACTCCTATACGCTTTGATAAAGAGGTAAGACTCATCAAAAAATAGTGGAAAATTAAGTATTGATTGATGAAAGTGGGAATATTCTTCTTCTTATTAGCTCAATAATATGTTCACTACTCAATTGTAAGATGAAACATTTCACAACTTCATACATAGGCATGAGATTAATGAAAATATAAGAATAAAATTAACATTGGGGATAGAGAAATAACCATGTGCTTTAAGGTACAATAAACAAGATATGCATTCCTTCACATTATCATGATCATCTTGAGCATCAAAGTCAATACTATACAATGACCAAATATCCATGTGAGTTGGCCTAAACACATGGAAAATGAAAAATTTAAAATACAAGGCTATAATATGATCATATTTTTTACCTTATCAATCAAATCAAATATAAAATTAAAAATTCAAATTCATAGGGCTCGTAGTAGCGTACATGAGCTTAAAATTCTAATCTACAAGTAAAAATTCCTTTGATATATCAATCCAAAATCTTAAAAATTTAGGCATGTTATCCAAGTGAGTTGCATTATATCTCACTATCATAGCTATGCAATGACTATAGCTTCATGTCTCTTCCATGCATATGCATTGAGGATAAAAAAAAAGGCTCAAGATAACATGTACCATAATTATTTTCAACAAAGGAGACTTGATCTTGATGCAGGAGCATCTAGGGTGTGAGAGCAATCTTGCATCACCCAAAAAATAGTAGTGATGTTTCTTTTGGAATAAGGGCTAAATTGGCTAGAGTTTGCTGAGCAAGAGAATGGAGGTATGTCTTGAAGATGTGAAGAATTTTGGGCTTCAGGCCTTAGGCTTACAACTTATCGCATGCCGAGGAAGAAATGCAAAAGGAGTTAGCCATTTTAAGATCGAGTTGGTTTAGTTTTGGACTTCGAGCTTGTGGCTTACTCATGGATGTAACATGAATACATTGACATTTAGTGTTAAGGCATACTTAAATCACTAAGGAATGTATGAGGCATGGTGATCCCCGATGACCTATGTTTTGGTGTTTGGTGAATTGGATCATTGATGGGATATGAAGATTTTGAAGAGACATTGTTTTGTGTCTCTTCGACATGGTGATAATGGAAGTTGCTAGCAATGGTGTATGGTTGTAAAGGATTCTTATAGGAGGGAGATGCATATATAGGTAGGATAGTCATGTAAGTCCTTTTAGCATCATGATAGCACCTCATCAAAGATAAGGATGAATATTGGAAAGACAAAATGATAAGTCTCTTCAACATGCCGAGAAGGTGGAACCAAACAATAGTGAATGATGACATGTGAGGACAAGTGGCAGCGTGTGATTGATCAATGTTTCAAGTCAAATAGGTGATCGCTAGTTGTATGATGATTATAGGGATGACACATAGGCAGTAGGGACCACCTGATCAAAGCTACAAGGAATATCGACAAGACCTTTTTGTATTGGTGTGAGTTGCTCAAGTGTCTCTTCAACATTCTGATGGGACTTCATTGGTGATACTTCACCATATCAGAAGGAGACACTTGGGAGTCCCTCTGATGGAATGATAGGCATATCAAGGTGATAGTGGGAATTTAGAGAGATTTGTTTTGGTGTCCCCTCAACATAATGAAGTCTTGGCAAAGACCTTGGTGGGATCCGATAGGGAGGTGAAGTTGGAGAATGATGACATGGATGGAAATATGGAAAAATGTGATTGGATGATAGGTCAATTCAAATCATTGTTGTGAATTGTGAATGGTGACAAGGATGGAAATGAGGTATTGGAAAAATATATCAATATTGATGAGACTCAAATCTGTCTTAGCCTGATAATGTAATGTGTTTTCAATAGCATGACATGATGATTCAAAGTAAGGTGGTTAACATGAGACAATAGTGCAAACAACGAGGAAACCATTCTTGATTGCTTATTGGGTGACAATGGTGGTACTAAGGAAAGATGAGTAAAATAATTAAATGAATATGTAATCTACAGGAAAAACGGATGAAACCCTAAGGAATAGTTTACCAAAAATAGGAAATATGATATGGATGGGGTTATAGTGAAGGAGAAGGCTTGCTAGTGAAGACAGAGCTGAGGATATAATTCAATCAAAGAAAGAAAGAGAAGGGGGAAGGAAGATGGATGGTTGGTGAGAAGAGAGTTGATGGTTTGGAAGTGTGGGCATGAAGAAGGTCGACAATAAGAAGGCCTAAGAGAGACTAGGGCTTGGAGGATTGGCACAAAGTATTGCATAGATAGTTTTGATCTATAGAGTTGCAAATTATTGTAATTAGATATCATATGATGGCATGTAATGTTGTAATGTCATTTCAGTAATAAAAGAAAGATATTATTTTCTCTTGCATTTTTCTTATGCAAATTTGTGTTGTCTTAGTTTGTAAGGGGAGTACCATTCATCAGATCTTTACCAAAGTGAAAAGTATCATAATCATATGTGTGTTTAATAATTTATCAGACAACTAGTAGCTTAGATGAATCTTTATATGCTAAGTTACACTTGGGTGATCCCACAATAGTGTACAATTTTTTTGCCAAAGTGGGACATTCAAATAAACTTTTAAACCAAATTTTTACTTTTTATTACCTATGACAACTAAGGCATTAATAATTTGAAGATGATGTGAATAATTCATTTTAATATTTCATGTGTATATTCGATATATATTTTTTAAAATTAAAAAAATTGTATATAAGTTTTAATAGAATATTTTTTTTTAAAATGACATTTATTCCATAATGTGTAATTTAACAAAAGAAGATGAAATTATAAATTCTTAAACATATATTGGTAAAACAAATATTTAGTGTACATATATTTTTCATAAATTTTTGTGGCATATTTTATTTATTATAAATTTTTTATGTAATATTAAATATAATTGAGACATACTTTTATTTTGAAATGCATAACTTTTTCTCTATTTATCCAAATTATTATTATTATTTTGAAACAAGGATATCGATATGTAGCACACATATTTTTTATAATTTTTTCTCTTTTTTTAAATTTTTTCCACATGATAGTGAAAAAATATGTTCAATAGAAAAATAAATATAATAATTAGTTAAAATATATTTCAAATTGTACTTTATGGAAGCTTACTCTAAGGGCTATGATCTTGAAAAATTATCCTATTGATTCCATTTTTATAGTTTAATGGAATGTTTAAAATAAAAAATATTGAATAAATTTAGGACTAAGGTGGAAAGGCCCATCCTATTAGAAAAAAATAAGGTTAGAACCAAGAATTTTTTACAATATTTCTTATGTAGGAGAGAAAAGTATAAAGGGGGATAAACTTGTAACAAGTTATATTAATGAGAATTAATTCTCAAATGATAAATTATAACATATATACAATCTATATTTACAAAGGATAGATAAAGAGAAAAATAAGAAAGACAATTTGTTGTGCATGTTTAGCACACACGCCTCGCTGTAGGTAGGGATCCCCTTTTTTTTCATTCCTGATGGGTTGTTTTTTCTCTTGATAGACTACTTTGCTCTCATCTTGTATTGTGTGCCCCTATTTCCAAGCCCAAGCTAGGCATGAGCCTTAAAACGATCAAATTTCCCTTGGTCAGGTTCACCAACCTAATTTCCACTAAGTAGTTTGCCTTTGTGGGCTGGGTCAAGCGAGCTTCCCTTAGCTTTTCACCAAACATCCGTCAACCTTAGCGGACCTATGTCTGTGCGTTTCCTCTTCCCGTTTGCCATTGCACTCTACCATTCTCCTGCAAGTGAACCCCTGCGTCCGCCTGACGTGCGCACCCATTTTCATCGCTACACCCGTCAACCTTCGCGAACCCGCAATTGTGGGTCGCCTTATGTGGATCTTCGTTCCCATTTTTCTACTTTCACAGTGGCCAACCCCTAACTTCTGCCCACATAGCGAGATCTACATTGGGTCCTACTGTCCCTGTCATTGCCAAATCCGAAGTCAGACCCTACACATTTTGAAGTCGTCCAAGTCCAAAATGATTGTGGGCCTTTACGCATGGTTTTCCCTCACCTGATCATCATTGTCTAAATGACTGAGCTCTCATATCATCCCACTGGGTGGGACCTGCAACCCACCAGAGCCATCATCTTTTTGTGGGTTTTCTCATGGCAGCTGTCATTCACCATTCTACCATTGCAAAATGATGCTCATTCGCTGCTTACCCACATCATCCACTCAGATTGTTCTAAACTTCACAGTCGTTTTCATGATGAATAGTGATAAATTCCTAGATGGCAATCTTAGTGGCATGAGTCCTCAATTCTACATGACAAAGCTTTTCATATTTCAAGTAATGACATTTATATGGGCATCAGAGGCAACCATTTATGCGACCCACATTACAGGTCTCCGCCTATCCTTCATTGTTGCTTTGGCATCTTTTTCGAATGTCCATGCACATGCATCCATTCACATTCGATTGCTCACACCCTCAATTAAGCATTCCTACAAGGCCTACCCGCACACCATTCTTTCGAGTTTCGGGCCTTGGGGTCTTAAGGGGCATCTTCATACCTATCATTTAATGGTTTATACCAATTTTCCCAAATACTCTTCCTAGGAATCCAAGGGAAATCACGGGAATAAGGAATTTTAGAATTTTGTGGGGGTGGGAGGTGAATAAGGAAATGAAATTGATAAGGAATCACCATGCATCTTTAGGCGAAATAAAACTCAATAAGAGAGGAAGCAGCGCAACATGCAGAGAATGAATGTCAAATTATCCTCCACAACAAATGGGCATGCCGGTTCCATAAACCGCTTAGCCGCCACTCTGGTCCAATCTCACAGATGAACTTCATCCATGTGAGGCTTGTTGCTTGTAATGCCATTTAGACGGCTTTCCTCCTCGTCATGACTTACATCTTCGTGCCCACAGGTTAATGGTCATAACTTTTGATGAAGAGGTTCAGTGGTAGTAAACAAAGGCCCCACAACCTCATGATAAAGAGCGAACTGGAAGAACATGTATGCTCGTGTAGTGTCACCTGTAATGATTACAAACTACTCAACTCGCAATGTGATTACCTACACGAGTATGAGATGACACTGCTTGTTTTAATATTAACAATGGATCACATGTATTGGCTAGATGTATATAAAGAGTGTCAAATCTCTAGTAAAGCATTCCATTGAATAGAAAAACTATGCTGCAGATGCTAGTATATGGACTCCATCATCAGGGAGGCCTTCAATTGTTATTAACAGCCCTTCTAGAGCACCTCCACGTATGCCTAACTCCATGATGTTTCTTGATGTGGTACCTACCATTCCTTTGCCATGAACTCCTGAAGATTGGATCCTTATGGTGAGGGTTTCGCCACCTTCAATGTTGTCTGTTTCCTAACGAATTTCAATGTTTGTTGCCCACATTCATGCACCTGTGGTCTTAAGCAGAAATCTCTAATGCGGATTGCATGTATGGAGGATGGCTACCCCATCATTTTTTTCACACAACCACTACTTGGCGTCTTCCCATGCTTCCTCACCCATAGACATCAACTATGTGGGTTTTGCATACTTCTCGATGGTCGTCTGGACTCGAGGATAAGGACTTTGTCTACGGATAGTGCATGATACATATAAGCCTGTAAGGTGGTTAAAACCTATCTTTGAGACGAGGTAAATGTGGAATCTATTTTAAACAACACTATCTCATGCATTGGCTGAGCGCCATCCTATGGGAAGCAAGGTGCCAAAATTTAGTGATAAGAATGATGTATGGGGTGGCTCATGTGATTGTTCCTCCATCAGGTGAACAGATGATAAAAAGGCGTGATCTCTTCAAAAGGGGTTGTGGGTGAAAAATTTAAATTATAACAATGCCCCATTAAGGAAGAGTGAGGACAGTCGCCATATGATGGTTAAAGGTAATGAAGGAAATTCAGATTCGATGGAGTATGGTAAAGCAATCTCTCATATCAGTCGCCTCTGCTCACAAGAGTGCATTAGAAATTATCAAACACTGACTCCTGTGTAATCATGGGTCTTTTCGTTATGCTACCAAAGCGACCTTTTATACTTAGTTTCCCATGCATCATTTTCCATCTACGGGTCTATGCATATATTTTTGAAAGTAGTTCTTAAAGCAAGCACACTTACCTTTTCAAGGTTGCAGGATGAGTTATCTTTTCATATGTGAGACTCTTATTTCACGGGGATGGTCTCTATGGTGGCCGTCATTCACAAGACCGTCATTGGATGACAACTCCTCAATGGCCACCCACATTCCCCTTCTCGGTAGAGATTGTGCACATGGGTCCCACATCTTCAAATGATGTCCACCTCCACTGCAATCACAATGACATTCCCATGCCATCTGCTCGGCACCTATTCCCCACATCCATATGATTTGTGGAGTCCATAGTAACCATGGTCATCCATATGCATCCTGGCCACAACGACCCTCCCATCACGTCTTCCCATGTCCTCCTCCCCGTAGCTCCCCAACGACCACCTTCCATGTGGGTTCCGCCTCCATCTTCTCCCTTGCACCTCCGCTGACATCGTTCGTGCCCTGATGCCCTATGCACTGACATCGTTCGTGCCCTGATGCCCTGTGCTTTTACTTTCGTAATTATCTTCAGTGCTTAATATTCCTACACAATGGGAATTACTGATAGGGTAGACAATTAGCCTCTCCAAGATTGGAACAAAAGTGGTATATTCTTGCAAATGGTAGAACCAAGAGATCATTCAAAGAGTGTGAGTACCATATCATTCAAACGATTTCTTTAAGTTGGCCGAACCTCTAATCATAGAATTTAAGAGACATGGGGATTAAGAGGATAAATGATGACAAAGAGTAGGAGTGATGGGTTGTAGCAATGCAAGTGGTGGTGCGGTCCCGTATTATCATAGGCTTTCTCTCTTCGCATGCCGTGGGTTTCCAAAGGCTGTTAGCCTTTTAATATTATGACAGGGCTAACATCATTATTGAAACTCGAAGCATGGGATTTTAGACCCCGATAAGCCAATGGAGGGCTTGATTAAGTTGAATAAAGGCTTGTTCATAATCATTTGTAATTAAAATGGAGGCGCTATTTAAAATGGTCGAAGATTATTAGTAGCCTTTCACCACCTAGCAGAAATGCCTCTAAATGAGGAGTGGTGGAGGCTAAGGCCATGAGAAACATAGAAAATGACTATGTGGAATCCGCTATGACAATTTCTCCTTACGACCGTTTTTAACGACATCTTTGTAGCCTTCTCCCATGACAGCTGATTAACATAGCCTACCTGCATAATTAATTTTGGGTCCATTTCTAAAAATAAAATTTGTGGGTCACAGGATGGGCCAGGATGTTGTGTGTGAAGAATGTGTGACATGATGATAGTCATTAGAGTAATTATAACCAAGAGAATTGATGGAAGGATGTTGCCACATTGAAGATAGTTGAGAGGAGAAGGCTCGAAGCAACAAGTGAGTATCTACAAAAGCTTCATACCAACTTAATGTGCCTCCTGGAATGACAGAGTAGAAGTGAAAGGTGATGTCCCTCTTAATTGCTATGAGAATTGGGCTAGTGTGCTCATTTTTTTGATTGGCTCTGAGTGATCATTGGGGGTTGATTTGTTTTCTCATGGCACCATGTCAACATGCTCCCACATGAAATCCTATCTGCATGCATGGATTCCTTTTTATAACTAATACATGATTTTGATGAGCTTAATTCCACCACGTGATGTGGAATTACAATGCATGATTGGACGTTTTTTATAAGGCTTCTACAACCTAACAATGAAAGATGGTATGAGCCATGGTGCTTTGGTTGGAAACAAATGTGCCCAATAAAGTTCTTCATCAATGGTTTGTCAGAGAATTGTTGTAAAGGTCATGGTTATCTCCACTGTTGCCAAACAGTTTTTCCTTTGTAAAAGTATGATGTGTAGGGTCCACTATCACTATCGCCGTTTTCCTCGAGGACGTTGGCTATACGAAAACTTGGTACGTGGGTTCCGCTTTCCCGCTCTAATTTACCTTTGTCATTTAGAGGACATCTCTCTCTTTTCAAGTGGCACCACCCAGCAACACTCTTGCGAGGTAATTTCAACTCTCATGCCCTGCATTACTAATTCAAGCCTTTGAAAGTTCCAAAGACTCAAGTGGTATTTTTATTACAAATAGATTGTTTGTGTAGCAGGGAGGCAACACTGATGTGGCATCATGAAGGTCAAGCTCAATAAGAGTATGAAAAAAGCGCTAGTATGGGGAGGATATCTAATGATTTAAGAAAAACTACATGGAGTTTAGGATTACGTGATCGCATGAATGTTACCCCCCCTTTAATAATTAGGGAATTAAATGGCCATTGTGGTAGTTTAATTATTAATTTATATTTTATGGGCCTAATTCAATTTATCATTTTGGTGCAGGGCTATAATTACAAACTAAAGATTATCAAAGAACTTGCTAGAGGAGGATATCACACATGATGGGTTTTCCCATGAGTTCACTTCCGCATGGCCATTAATGAGAATGTACTAGTGTTGAGAAGGATTGCCAACAAAAGGATGTTTACTCAAACAATGATTAACTTGCCAAATGGGCTGACAAATAGGTGGTGGCATGATAGAACAAATCGGTCCTAAGGGAAATTAGCTAGTTTATTGGAATCTAGAGTAATCAAAGGGTTATTCACTGAAATCAAAGGCAAGAGGGGAACTGTCTTATTCTTCATCAAATGATGAAGATTCGTTAAGAGTTGTCTTGTCAGATCTAGGATGGCTGATCCATTTCACAAATTATGCAAATATGCATAGCGATCGTTTAATCAGATGAAGAAATGTTGTAAAATCCATCAAACTGTGGTAGCCTTCAATCAATTAGAAGACAAAAGTGCTATAGTGCAAGGGCACTACAAGATAAAATAGGGAAAAGACAAAAGATTTATTTTAAACTGCCATATAATGGGGGGTAGGTGAAACCCTAACTTGTATCAAATCTAAGCCACACATTGTGAATTAATCCTAGCCATTCATTTGGGCTTTGGAAAACTATAAATAGTGGCTTTCCCCTCATTTGTAAATGGTTGGAGAGCTGGTGTAAAAGGAATTTGCAGCAATAAAATATAGTATTGCATGATTTTATGGATGTTCTCTTTGAGTTTTCTCATCTTGCATGCATGGTTCTATGTCCATGTTGGTTTTAGCTTGTAGTTTCTTGGATGGTTGTGATAATGGTGTTTGTTGTTACAGTATTTGATGAATTTCCATCTCATGCTTTTTGTGATTTGTTGATGATGAATCACTTTGTAAAGCTAGTCTGATCTATTTGACATTGCTGCAACTAACTTATATTGTGTATTTATGAGGTGAATACACAATCTAAAAATATGTAGTCCTTAGAAGATTACACTGGTTTTGTGTAGTTGTAGGCTTCTCTTGGTCAAGAAAAACTCAATTTAGGAAGTTTTTCTACTATAACAATCTCCATTGTTATTGTTCATTCATAGCTTAGGATTAGAATAGCTTGCTTAACCCTTTCCTCTTTTGCTATTTCTTTTAACTCTTTGTTAGAATAGGATCCCAAGCATCACCATAATGTTAAATCAGATGAACTTGGTGAGTTTCAATTTGTTGTTTTGAGTGGATAGTCACTATTCATTCACTTCCAACACTTTGAAAATCCATTTGCAGACCCCACTTCCCATGCTTTGTAACTCATCTGTAAGTCTACCATGCGATTACCAACAAGATCACATCAACCAACTGAGATATTACAATCATTGTCATGACCTAACATTCAAAACCTTGGGGTGGTGATTTGTAACTTGTTGCAAATTTCTACCTTTCAAGAGAGGTAGTGCACTTGTGCATTGCCTGTGTTGAGAAGTGCAAAAAACCCATCAATAAAACTGGCACTTGAAGGAGGGTTGGCATGTTGAGGCTACAAAGTTGAAAGTTGGAAGCTAGAAAGAGAACTTTTAGGTAAAAATCTAAGATAAGGAGATCTCACTACATGTTGAAAGTTAATATCAATAAATTTTGAAGGAAAACAAGAGTTGAATTGAGATGGAACAACATTTGCAAATCAACATCAGTTAGTTACATGTAGATTTGAATAGAAGATTGAGGAGATCATTGCAAAAATTTGCATTGGTAGATAGATGTAGAATTCATTTCAAGCACATAAACAATGAATTGGGATGTCTGACATTCTTAGAAAAAATTGAAAGAGTCCTGCAAGGAGAAATTCCTTTTTGGGAAATATATCAACCCTTGGCTCTGCTAGACCCAGAAGAGGAAATGATTACATGGTAGCGAAGGCCTTAAAAGAGTTGTTCCAAGAACACTTGAACAAAATGGATGGACAAAGATTGGAGGAGGTACTGATGTCTAGTTGGTGCAGATTCCATAATGCACCTCACTCAAAGATAACTTGTTCATCATTTTCCAACATCATCACTCATGTCAAAGGAAGTTTGAAAAATTTAGAACAACCAACTCTCGGTGAAGGAGATTCATTCCATGAGGCAAGAAGGCTATCAACATCTAGAGGACAACACATTGAAAATGAACTAAGAAATTTAAGACAAGTTAGTGCTGGGACAATAGACATAGAGGCTGGAAGTCAAGAGGAAGGAGTTGAATCCCTTGGGGCAGCAAATAGTCTTGATGAAAACTCAGCTAGAAAGGAATCATAAAGTTTTTCCTCCATCAATAAAGAGCAGTCTTCCACTCAAGAAGAAGAGCTTTTGGTAGCTAAAGATGAATTAACAAAGTTTTTAGAAATATGTGCTGGGCTAGCTGACAAAAATATCGAAGAACAAAAAGAAGAGGTTGAAAGCCTTGGGATAATATAAAATGATGATGAAGTGATAAGTGATATTAGATTAGAAGACTTCTTCTTCATGAATGATAGTGATCAAGCATATGAAAATGAAGATTTGGGGGAGTAGGAACAATCATATGCCGCAACTGTCTACTATCAGACCTCCTTCTAGAGTGATGATGATGACCTAATAATGGAAAGATACAATGAGCTCATCTCAAGACTCTTAAGGGACTAGTTAGAACTCAGGTACCAAGTGGATTTGGAGGTGCTCTTGGAACCGAATTGGTGCTGACTCCATGATTCATCACACCTAGAGTTCACATGCAAACTATGCGAAGAGGCCATCGAGAAAGTTAAGGAACAAGTGGGGCAGTCAAGTGCACCGCTTCCTACAATTGCTTCAAGGATTAAACTAGAGAACCAAGACTTAGAGCTAAGTGACAACTTGGCTGGAGGTAGTCCTCAAGAGGATACTGGCACAACAATAATAGAAGAGCAACACAATCCTGAGCCTCCGAACATTGAAGTGAATCAAATGGGGAGGCTATCCATCGGACATGAAGAGCCTTTCCATCTTGTAGAGCATTTATATGCAATGGATGAAAAGCTTTATGGAGGACTTCTGGAGGTGGATCACTTGTCATACATCGATCCCCTTGATGGACCAGTGTTTCTTGCTATTTTCTTCACACTTGGAATCATGCCAAAAAGGTATAGTGACACTAAGGAAGAGTAAATTGTAGAAGATGGCAGTGATGAAGATATAGTACTTGAACTATTAGATGGTGAAGCATTAGAGTTTTCAGATTGGGAGAGGATTTCCTTCTCCATCTACAATGATAGTGAACACAAGAAAATAAGTGAATGTCATGGGGAGATACATTAGTTTCAAGAAGAAAAAGATAAAGGCGAGGGTGTTTTGATGGCTCCCAATTAGTATGAGGGTGATCCCACAAAGCTGGTTTACAATTTCTGGGAGGAACAGATTTTTACTGAAATCACATATTTTTAGAAAATATAATGATTTAAGCCTTAAAAGGTTCCATTTAAAGAATTCCAATTGAAGATCAAATGAATTCATTTAAAATTTATTTTTTGCAAGTATTTAGTCCTTATTATAAGCTTCCCAAAAAGTATAATTTTAAATAAATTTAATTTTATTATTATATTTATTTTTTATTTCTGTGAATGTAGGTTTTTCACCAAAAATCAAGCTCTTTGTTCTGCACATGTGGAAAAATAGCATATTATTAAAAATAAAAATAAAAAATATTAGTGTACCAAATATTGAAGTCCTTGATGCAACAAAGAAAAAAAAATTGAATTTCGATACATACAAAATTTTTTTACATGTTATATGGTCACACTACGTCTGAATTATAATTGGTTTGAATTCGAAACTTGATTAAAGAAAAAATATTAAATTAAAAACCATCTAACCAAGTGGAAGCACTAGATATCAGAGTTATGAATCTAAATTTGAAAGAATTATAATTTTAACCTTCATGGAAAAAAAATTACACATTATACGGTGAGCGTCACTTTTTAAAAATGTTGTTTTATGAAAAAAAACTAGTTTTCGAGGGAGATGGAAAAAGAAGTGCAATCTGATTCCAAAAATTTTGAAAAAAATATATTTAGAATCAATAGAAAAAATGTCATGAAACTCTAGTTTGCATCATCTTCAAATTCCTCACAGTTTAGCTACTATAGGTGCCCGAAAGTGAAGATTTAGTTAAAAAAAATTATTTTAGTGTCCAGTTTGGCCAAAAATTGTAAACCACTATTGTGGGATCACCCATGACATACCTAACCAACTGCAAGATGCAACTAGGAGTCCTACCATGATCAGTGCTAATCCTCTTTCACATTTAGAAGGTTGCAATAGGACATATTTATCCATGTCATTGTCCTGTGACATTGGACATTATAAAATTAAGGTCAACACCTAGGGAAGGAGATGGGACAACATGTTGCCCCTTGAAGACAATAATCCAGTAGAGGTCTAGACTATGGAGGATCAGGAAGGTGAAGTATATCTCCTTGATGAACAACTAAAGGAGGTTGTGGATCCCAATAGTGGATTGGAAGAGGTGATTGTTGTCATGTCCTCTCAGCCCTATGCATGCCCAAGATTAGAAATGCCACACCCTCTGCTACGTCCACCCGAGGTTGTCAATGCAAAGACCGACAATGCAATGCTCACTCTCGACTGCCAAACACTCCCACCTTCACATGGAAACATCTAGGTTCTATCTTTCCTTACTCTTATGAATGATAATCGTGTTTATAATTTTGATTAAATGGGATTGAGGGGAGATAGACGTGTTTATGGATTAACCATGAGTCTAACGAACCTCCTCAATTCCTAATACTTTTTGAGTGTGTTATTGAATTTGAATGCTGCAATGATGAGATTCTTTTTCTGAATATAAGGATAAATTTGCATGGCTTAGAACTATAACTACTTCTTGTCTGTTTGTGTATGCATTATGAAATCCAATGAGTGTAAACATCAATTTTCCTTGCCTGAACATAGTTTTTTGTAAATATCTTTGTACATAGCTTGTTTTGAGTAGTGTAGGTGTCATGTAAATAGTCAATCCTTCCTACTTTCATTTGGTTAGTTGGTTTTTTGTAGGTTAGTCTGGTTTAGATTAGTTACCCTTTCATTTTCTTTTTGTTTGTTCTTGTTTTGCTACTGCTTTGCTTGACCCCCCTGCTTTTAGCTGGGCACTGTTATGCCTTGAATAACCACCCCATTTTGATTTGGAACAAAATGGGTCCCCCCTTCTTTGCTTGTGTTTTGTTGTTTTTTTTGGTTACTAGCTTTCCCCTTGGGAGTTCTTTTGTTTTCTGCCTGGGTTTTCCTTCTTGTTTTGTTAAATTTTGGTTCTATCTCTGCTTAAGCTGGTTCCCTTCTTGCTAAGTATTCAATGAAATAATCACAAGCAGAAGTGTATCATATGATAATATATCTTATCTCCTTCTAAGGACTAATGGAAGCATTTGTTTTGTAGGATTAAATCCAACACTTGATGATATTTTCCAAGGGAGCTCAGCTGGAATGCATTCACTAGTCCAGTTGGTCATAAAAATTAGCTAAGAGGAAAGTCGACAAGACCTTGCAGATGTCTTGCTGACTACCAGTGCATTCTGTTCAATATGTGTCTGTGTTACATTTTGGCAAGACCCCAGAGATGCCACAGTGATCAGAAATCATATATAGGCATCTATCGCCAAGACATCATTCATTGTCTTGGTGACTAGGAGTTTCCTATCAACATAAGTTTGTCTTTAAGGAAGGCTCTTGGCGAAATCTCCATGTCTCGCCGACCGGCGTCAAAAATATTCATACATCGGTGAAAGGTTTTCTCTTCGCTAAGAAGTCTCGGTGAGTTCATGAAGTCTCACTGACTAGTGCAAACGAGCATACACTTCGGTGGGAGTTGTTCTCTTTAGTATGTGCTCTCACCGAACGTAAGGAGTCTTGTCGATGGGGAAGGGTCCGCATATTGGCAAAGCAAGATAACATTGCCAAGAAGTCTCGGTGAATGGGTGTAGTCTTGCCGATAAGGGTGTCTTTGGAGAGAGTGTGGGCGTTCTACGCAATGTCTTGCCGATGAAATATAGTCACGGTGACTAGGAGCGACACTTCGACAAGAGGCTTGTCTTCGGAGTAAAGTCATGGTGAGTTCTTCGTTTCTTTCCGATCAGCTCATAAGTGAGCACCTCGGTCAAACAATCGACATTCGACATCAGGTCTTGGCAAAGTCTCTTGGTATTGCCGACTAACAGTGAAAGTTTCCCATTGGGGAGATAATGAAATTGTCACAGCGACAAAAGTGGACTTATGAAGGCTTTTTCCGAGACATAAGATGTCTGCAAGAGATCTCCCTGACAAGAGAATGCTACAAGGACACTTGTGAAATGAAAGAACCCATGTCGGAATGACTACATAAAGGTCTCCCCGAAATGAAAGGATCACCAAAGGTGATCCCTTCGGTATGAAGTCTGGCCGGAGTGCTAAAGTCTCGGTGACACGGAAGGGTCCCAAAAAAGATCTAAGGTCAACAATAATTTTTCCTTTGGTAGGAGGTCTGGCTGATTAGCATGGGTCTCGTCAAAGGGAGTTGCATTTGGCGAAGGATAAGACCTTCGACATGATGTCTGGCTGAAGAGGTGAGGTCAAAATGACAAAAGTGGCATCGGCGTAGTGATCTAGGCTCGCTATGAGGTCTCGGCGACTAAGTGATGTCTCCTCGAAATGATAAGAGATCGCAAAAAAGTAGCGCTCTCGGTGGGAAGTCTCACCAACATGAGGAGGTCACACCGAAAAGGACGAGCTCAGGGAGAAAATGAAAGGGTCATCATAAGGTCTCCTCGACCATGCGAAGTCCCACTGAAATAAATGAAACTCTCGCCGACCAAAGAAGGTCATGCCAACATGAAGGGGGGTCCCACTAAAGGAAATTGAGCTCGACAAATGATTTTTCCTTTGCCCTAAGGTTTGGGTGACTACAAAGAGTTACACCAAAACAAAATGGGCTCGGCGGGGAGAAAACAAAGATCGGGAGACCCTAGAAGCATAAAGGGGTTTGCTAAAAGGTCTCCCCGAGATTGAAAGGTCTTGCTGATGTAGGGGAGCTTGTAGAGAGGAAAGACGTGCGCCAAGAGGTCTCAGCGAAATGAAGGAGTCTTGTTGATGGGTTTTGTGGACTCAATATGACTTTTACTGCTTGTTGAAATGTCTTGTCGACTACCATATGGTATGTCGATAACTGTTAAGATGAAGCCGCATTGGAGAGACACGATAGGTGTCTTACCGACATGTGATTCAGGATGGACCACTTTTGACTACCTGAGGAACTCGCGTGGCATACGCCTGACCAATCACAAGAGGCTAAGAGGATTGACTGGCGATAGTTGACCAATTGACTACTCCTGCGAAAGAAGATCAACAGAAAGCGAGTAGGGTGGATTGATTCAGAGATCACTAAGGGATGAATCTGTTTGGACAATGGTGTTCAGATCTGCAAGAGGGCTCAATGGTGTTGCCAAAGGATGGTCAAATGTACAGAGAAGTCTAGAATAGAAAGCAGGCCGAAGGAAGGATCTGTGACTCACAGGGACAACTGTAGTGACCACTGATAGAGATAGATCAATATTAATGGTGATATTCTGGAGCATTCAAGGCAGATTTCAAAGGGATTTTGTGTATAGAAAGGAAAATAGATGAGTTAATGTTGCAGCTGCAAAAAGATCTAAAGGTTTCTCCTGAGGAGAAGCCATCACCGACTCAGATAGCAGGGCTTCTCATTGAATGTAGTTTTGACTTTCCTCAAAAGATCTGAGAGCCGACTCTCCTAGATGTAGATATTTTGTAAACCCTAGTGCAGGGGATGACACATTCTATATATAAGGCATTCTTGCCTCTTTGTAAATGTTAGAAAGTGGTAGATAGAGCACTTCTAGATTAGAACTTCTGGGTTAGAATTAAGAAAAGAACTGGTAGGATTAGAACAAATAGGAATAGAGGGGATATAAGCTGATCTTGATTCTTTGTAATAGGACCTTCTTTTATCTTCTTGGAGTAGGAGTTAGATTCAAAATAGATAATGTATCTTTCAATTTTCTTAGTATAAATGGAAACAATTTGAAATCATCAATTTTTTGTACATTGGTGATCGTGCCATCTTTGTAAATGTTGCTTATCTATTTCACTAATAGTAGAAGCAACCAGATTAAAATCTATTTCATGTTGTATTCCAGAATGGTGTTTGTCTTAAGTTAATCATCTGATTTGAGAAGCTTTCAAGGAATGAAGTTTGGTTTTTATGTTTTGTTTAAATAGTAACTTGCAATCTGCTATTAAAATCAACACTGTGAATGAATGAAACTAGGTGTTAGTCACAAGTTAAGTTTGTTCTACAGTTTTAGTTAGGAATTCCTTGAAAGGCAATAGGTCTAGTTAATTTGGATGAATTATTATTCTTTTCTATTCCAAAGCCTTGATCCATCTTTTTCTGTTTATTTAAAACCCTAGTTAGAGTAGGTTTGAATTTATGTCCAACCCAAAACAATCCAAAAGCTCAACACCAACAGGCCCCTTGAATATTACTGTTACATTGAACACTGAGTGACATCAGCACAATTTTGAACCAACTAGAAAGACCTTGGGAGCTGAGACATCCATGTGTTGTCTATCTCTTTAAGGAGAAATAGAGTAGCAATATTATGTTTGCATGTTGCTATGCCAAAAGGAACGTCAATAGAGACTTGCACTAGGAGGGCCCTATGAGTAATTGTGGATTGTTGTGAGTTGGAGTGGGCTAGGTCTTGGAAATCCCAGCTCTAATGGGTAGCCCTTTGTATATACTAGGATTTGTCCATGAAATCCCTGGTCACCTGTATGATAGGATTCCTTTATTTTTCCCTAACGGTGGGAAAAATGCTTCTGAACATGTTGAAACTTGCAGACGTATATTCATTCTTCTCCAAGTTCAAAATGAGGATGTCGTCTGTCAATTCTTCATCAGAACACTTCAAGGTACAACCAGGAAATGGTATGATAATTTGCCACTAGAATCTATTTATTCATGGATGGAACTAGAAATCTTATTTTTAGATCAGTTTGAACCTCATATTCTATACCCACTACATGAATTTGCAGCTACAAAAAGGATACCATTATAACCCATTCATCAATTTAATCACAGATTTTTGTTCATGTATCAGAGGTTCAATCTTTGGATTTGGTTGTTGATAATCTTATACTGATAGAACATTACTATTGGGGTTTAATTTTTTCATTGGCAACCAAAGTCAGAGGTTGTAGTAAGGCTACATATTTGCATGATGCATTTAAAAAGGCTCTCTTATTGGCATAATTTGGAGGTGACATTAGAAATTCAGATAGCCAAACTCAAGATTATAACCCTCTTGTGCTTACAAACTACCATCATCTGCAGCCTTATGCCACTCCACCCACCATCCCTACCTAGATGCAATTGTTCTCACCAAGCAGCTACCACCTTCTTAATTGTCCAAGCACCACATTTTCCCATACCCCATATCAGGTCAATTGCACACAAGACCACTGGGAGAATTCATCCCTGCAAAATCCAATCATAGAGTTAACTACTCCATTTGTCAATGAAATTATAACCATATCATCTCTTTTCAGTCATCTTCCAAAGCATACTCCATTACATCACAATGAAGTTCTAGATGAAACATTTGATTCGCTAGAATATAATTTTGATGACTTGTTTGGTGAAAAGCATGAAATGGATGTAAATTTAGAGCATAATGGAAATCTCAAGATAGAATCTAGCTTTGTTGAAAATGCTAGTACTAATGATGGCTTTGAAGGAGATGAGGTAAACTCTTCTTACCAAGATGAGAATCAAGGTGATGAGGGATGGACAGAGAGACATGGTTCATGCTAGATTGATATCCCTCATATGCAAACTTGAATAAGGGAGAAATTAGAAGAGCTAGGAGATCTAAAATTATCAGAACTTGTTGGGCCAAGTGGATGTAGAATACATCAAACTAATCAACACTCTCAGATGGATTGCCATGTCTTCCTCGAAAGGATGGACTTGTATTTCAAGCAACTAATCACCAGTGAAGGAATAATTATGGAGGACCCTTGGAGTACATATCCCCCCAATGAAGAGGATGAAATAAACAGCACACATGAGAATGATGATCAGTTCATCTAACATGATGAGAGTGACTGTGTGCGGAGATTCAATTCTTCCCTATCTTTTGATGACCTAGATTCTTGCAGTGAGACAAATTCAAGAACTGATGAAACTCGTCTACCTAGTGCAGAATTGATAGAAGGGGAGAATGGATTCATCGATGCATTCATAGATGCTTTCATGATGGGGAATGAGGAAGAAACAGACTTTGGTGAGTTAGTGCAAGAAGATGATTATGTTGATTTAAGTAATGAACAGAATGAAACAGATGACATGCTTCAAGATGAGATTGCCAATGAACCTGGGGGTCAAAGACAAGGAATCAAATGCCCAAATGAAATCTTAAGGGAAGAAATTCAAGTTGATGTGTAGATCAGTCAAGTGTTCCTCGAGGAAATTCATGATGGGGTATATCTGGATGAAGCAGAGGGGTGCCAAGGAAAGGACCAAGAGGTTATTTCAGAGGAATTTGAATTGAGAAAGTGCTTTCATGACTCTGACTCTATGTGTTCAAATGAGCTTGAAGGAAATCCTTGTTCACCATATGCAAGTATCCCTGACTTCAATGATGATAAGTTGGAGTCAGATTCTCAAACCCCAGGGGACATGTTTCAAGAGAGTGTTGAAAGTGAGACCTCCTCTCAAGAAATTTAGAAATTTTTTGACTCTGTGCCTGAGATGAATATAGAGATCCTAGTGAGTGAGTATCCTAACTATAAGACGAACCTTGATTCAGTGGTGTTCCATGAACTGAGACCTTGTGAAGAGGAGATCATACACCACAATTCTGCATTAGCAACTAGAAATATTCAGAATTAGGTGGTTTCCTTTCATTATCCTCTGTGTTTTAATGATTTTTAGTTTGAATATGGCATTGGGGATAGTAAAACATGTTTGTGGGTAAATCATGACAAAATTGAGAACCCACAACTGATAATATTTCAAGCTTTATGCCCTCAGAATGAACTTATTGCCTATAAACTTCATATTTCTAAGTATAAAGATAAATTCGCTAGGTTTAGAGCTGTGCCTAGTAAGTTAAGATTGTTGCACATAATGAAAAATCAGTCAAATCAATGTACAAATTTTTACAGTCTTGTGTTTGCAAAGTTTGGCTTTGGACTTAGTTTAGGATTAGGATTAGTTAGTTTTTGGTTTAGTTAGTTTTCTTTTGTTCTGATGTTTTCCTTTTCGTGTTCCTTTTGTTTTTATTTGTAAATAGTTTGTTTTTCTGTTTGTAAATATTATGTCTGTTGGTAAATAGCTCTGCTGTTTGTTTGTTTGTCCTTTTTCTTTCTGTCTTTTTGTTTCCTTTGCTCTTTTGGCTTTTGTTTTTTTTTTTTCTATTAGGGGTTTATCTGTTTCTTTCCCATATTAAAATGGTGGTTGTTATCTGAAGCATACTTTGGTCATTTGGAGAGAAATGGTTTAGATATTTTCAGATCTGCTGATTGGGTGATTTTGTCCTAAACTTTTGTTTTATGCCCATTGGCAATAAAAGTTGTGGAAGGTCTTGAAAACAAGGTGCCAAGTAAATTTCCTTCATTAGCTCTCCCTGAATCTTTCACAAATAAAATATGATCATCTCCTCTTGCAATGGTACATTTTTCCTAGGATGACAGTGTTGTACGATTTGAGTGAAAAATCTGATTGTCTAGGTACTATTATGAGGTCCATGGTAGTTTTCAACCCAGATTAGATGTTTAACATCTAACATATTGAAAAATAATTATAGGAAATATCTTAAACTTCAAGAGAAAATAAAAAAGAAAAAGAAAAGAATTATCAAAAGAAAAGAGGAAGACTCAATATGAATGGGTGATTCCAGTATCTCTACTAGGGCTATGGATGCCTTGCTGGCAGTAGAGCAATGCTGTGAGGAAACTAGAGGTATCTCTATCAGGGCTATGAACACCTGGCTAGTAGAAGAGCAATGCCTAGGATATCATTGCACAATAGCTAAAGGAAATCAACTCATGTAGCTCAAATCTTGCATATTGTTGTTCAAAAGATGAGGAAAACTTCATGAGAGAGTGATGCACTATCAAGCACACACATAGATTCAAGGGTAGCTAGTGTTGACTTACATTTGAGATTCTAGCTCAACCTTGCTTGTTATAAATGACCCCAATTGGATTTGTGATGTTCGTAAACTAGGAGTTCTGGGTAGCTAAATCCTTCAACCTCTTGAAAATGGTTAAACCATTTTCCCAGCCGAGTCACCATTTGTTATGCCTTGCATAACCGCCCCATTTTGATTTGGAACAAAATGGGTCCCCCCTTCTTTTTCTTATGTTTTGTTGCTTTTTTTGGTTACTGGCTTTCCCCTTGGGAGTTCTTTTGTTTTCTGCCTGGGTTTTCCTTCTTGTTTTGTCAAATTTTGGTTCTGTCTCTGCTTAAGCTCGTTCCCTTCTTGCTAAGTATTCAATGAAATAATCATAAGTAGAAGTGTATCATATGATAATATATCTTATCTCCTTCTAAGGACTAATGGAAGCATTTGTTTTGCAGGATTAAATCCTACACTTGATGATATTTTCCAAGGGAGCTCAGCTGGAATGGATTCCGCAGTCCAGTTGGTCATAAAAATCAGCTAAGAGGAAAGTCGGCAAGACCTTGCAGATGTCTTGCCGACTACAAGTGCATTCTGCTCAATATGCATCTGTGTTACATTTCGGCAAGACCCTAGAGATGGCACAATGATTAGAAATCATATACAAGCATCTATCACTTAGACATCATTCATTGTCTTGGTGACTAGGAGTTTCCTATCGGCATAAGTTTGTCTTTGGGGAAGGCTCTTGGCGAAATCTCCATGTCTTGCCGACCGGCGTCAAAAAGATTCATACATTAACAAAAGGTTTTCTCTTCACCAAGAAGTCTCAGCAAGTTCACGAAGTCTCATCGACTAGTGCAAACGAGCATACACTTCGGCGGGAGTTGTTCTCTTCGGTATGTGCTCTCACCGAATGCAAGGATTCTTGCCGATGGGGAAGGGTCTGCATATCGGCAAAGCAAGATAACATTGCCAAGAAGTCTCAGTGAATGGGTGCAGTCTCACCGACAAGGGTGTCTTCGGAGAGAGTGTGGGCGTTCAACACAATGTCTCACCGATGAAATATAGTCACAGTGACAAGGAGATACACTTCGGCAAGAGGCTTGTCTTCGGCATAAATTCATGGCGAGTTCTTCGTGTCTCGCTGATCAGCTCATAAGTGAACACCTCGGTCAAACAATTAGCATTCGACATCAGGTCTTGGCAAAGTCTCTTTGTCTTGCCGACTGATGATGAAAGTTTCCCATTAGGGAGAGAACAAAATTGTCATGGTGACAAAAGTGGACTTATGAAGGCTTTCGCTGAGACATAAGATGTCTGCAGGACATCTCCCTGACAAGAGAATGCTATAGTGACGCTTGTGAAGTGAAAGAATCCATGTCGGCATGACTACAGAAATGTCTCCCCGAAATGAAAGGATCGCCAAAGGTGATCCCTTCGGTATGAAGTCTGGCCGAAGTGTTAAAGTCTCAGCGAGATGAAAGGGTCCCACCAAAGATCTAAGGCTAGCAATAATTTTTCCTTCGATAGGAGGTCTGGCTGATTAGCATGGGTCTCGCCGAATGGAGTTGCATTCAAAGAAGGATAAGACCTTCAACGTGATGTCTAGTTGAAGAGGTGAGGTCACAGTGGCAAAAGCAGCATCAACGTAGTGATCTGGGCTCGCTATGAGGTCTTGGCAACCAAGCGATGTCTCCCTGAAATTATAAGAGATCAGAAAAAGGTAGCACTCTCGGCGGGAAGTCTCACCAACATGAGGAGGTCACGCCGAAAAGGTCGAGATTGGGGAGAAAATGAACAGGTCGCCGTAAGGTCTCCCCAACCATGCGAAGTCCCACCAAAAGAAATGAAACTCTCGCCAACCAAAGAAGGTCATGCTAACATGAAGGGAGGTCCCACTGAAGGAAATTGAGCTCAACAAATGATTTTTCCTTTGCCCTAAGGTCTGGGCGACTACGAAGAGTTACATCGAAATAGAATGGGCTCGGTGAGGAGAAAAACAAGATCGGGGAGACTCTAGAAGCATAAAGGGGTTCAATAAAAGGTCTCCTCGAGATTGAAAGTGTTGGTTGTTTTTCTATGTAAACCAGGTTGGTCTCCTATTCTACCTATGGAGTAGCCAACTCCAATCAAGGGCAACTTGGAGGACCTAGACCAACTGGCAAGATTCAGTCAAAGACTGAGATCTTCTGCACTTTAGGCTTTGTAGAACCAGGGCGGGTATACCCACACAATGCCTTAAAGAAGACTAGACATTTCTTTTTATAGCAGATGACTCCTGATACCAAGTGTTAAGAACATCAAATAGGGATATATTCTCAATTACAAAACACTTGAAGCAACAAGGAGGTAGGACAAGACATCAAGCATAAGATATTCAATGATTTATATGAATTGAGGTTTCTAAGAGGGACTAGGCTGCAAAATAGATCAGTGCCTAGTTTTGGACCACAGAGTCAAACACAAAAGATGGAATTCATCTGCAAATAGGACTCAATCAGTGGATTTTGTTTTGCTAATGCCTTACATTAGCTATCAATGCCTTACATTGACAATCCGACTCTTGTATCAACTAGACTATTCTTACCAAATCCAACCTGCAAACAAGTAATCACTGCTATCTATTCAAAGGATTTAACTACTTCCTTGAAGCAGACCTATCAACAAATAACATAGTCCCATGAAGTATGAGAAGATGAACAAAAACACCTTATGCATTTATTCAAATGATTAAAAGCCTACTAATGTGGAGACAATCTGATGATATGCATGAAAGATAAGCATCTTCATGTATTCCTGCTTAACTGATTGCATTTACAGAGGAATTCAACATTACAGTTTACAGACTCAAAAATGACCCAAGACTAAACCCTAGCCTATCTCAGACCAATCCTAGAACTCAGAAAAATGGAACTGAACCAAGGGAACCAAACCCAAGGGACCGAACCCTAGGGAGCGAACCCAAGGAGCCAAACCCTTCACACTGGCCATGAATTCTCCCTTTATAGGAATAGGGAGAGCAACAAGCAATTGGCCAGGGTGACTTTACACATCATCAGGTGAATAAGACAAACCCTAAACAACACGCAAGTTGAGTCACCAGTCCTTCACCAACATCAGGACTACATTGAATGTTCATGTCAAGTGAATCTACGAGAAAGCTCGATGCAGATCCGATGAGGTCAAATTAGGCAGGATAGACATGGGCGACCCTGATGACCAGAACAAGTCTGTCAGCCAACATCAAATCAGCCCAAGAATCTGCATGCCCATACCTCTGAACACGCCATCCCATTCTTAGAGTCTCCATGAATGCAAATTTGACGGACCCAACGACCCTCCATCTACCGCCATCAAGTCTCAGTTCAGGTCTTCGTGTGCAAACACCTTCGAAACCCTGATTGAGTGAAAATGAATATCGATCATCGATCAATAGTGATCAGGCGGCTATCTTTTAAAATATTCATTAGCTGTTGAACCAGGCCACCACATATGATTCCTGCTCCCACCGTTGATCAGATGCCAGTCATCCGGGGACCATCAATCTCTATTTAAATGTACGCACTGCAGCACAAGTTCGAAGGTGGGGTCCATGTGACACGTGGTGGGCAGACGCTCTCCTCATAGAGAATAGAGATTAGTCAAGACAAAGCGATGTCGGGAAGACCTCCCAGTGACAAAAACAGTTACACCGAGGTCACCGGGCATAAAGGCTAAACAAAAGGAACTTGAGGAGATGTCTGGCCAAAGAGAACATGTTATATGAAGGGGCCAACACAATTGGCGAGATAGGAAATGGTTGGGGAGACATCTCACCAAAGAAAATAACTCTCACCAAAGAGCCTTTGAAAGAAACCCCCTATGAGATGTCATTGTGACTTTATGTTTCTTTCGCCGATGCAACCTTCTCCTTTATGAATGTCGCTATAGCATACTGTCATCGAGGAAACCTCTTGTAGAATATATTGTGTCATACCAAGAGCCCTTTATTCACTCGGAGTCGCTGAGACAATCAAAACCTCTCACCGAAAGTCTCTCTTAGTCTTAATTGCCAAGACCTGACGGGTTCGTCCAGACTCTACAATGAAAACATGAGTCATACCGAGAGCATGGCGGGGTTGGTGTAACAAAACAAAGTCAGGCAGACTGCAAGAATTCATAGCGAAGAGAATCCAACGTTCACCCAGAGGTCTCCACGCTCGGTGAGATGTCACGGTGAAAAGAAATGTCTCGCTGACTGAAAACCTTGGTCAGCAATTTTTTCGGACTAGACTAGGAAAGCATTTCATGGTAACCATCAGGTAACTTTTTCATCGTGGCTGTTGATTATCAACACGTGCACAAAGGAAGTCATATTAGTAGCTCAGTCATTAACTTGGGAGGACTTCAACATTGGGGAAAGTCACACCGAGAACCAAAGGGGGCCGCCACAGTTAGCAAGACAAGCCAGGGTCACCAACATGTTAGCCCGAGGACCAAAAGTCATGCATGAAGAGAAAGATAGGCGGAAAGGGAACCAAACTGAGGCGGAGCCAGAACTAGGAAAGAGATAGAGTCAGAGCTGGAGCGGGGAACAAAAAGGAACAAAAGAGACTGGGACCGAAAACCATCCCACCCCCGCCTCCGCAAAAGACCGTGGAGGCAGAGCCAGAACCGAAACAAAACCAAAAAGCCGTGGGGGCAGAGACAAAAAGGAAAACTAGTGCAAGCGGAGTCGGGGCCGGAACGAAACCAGAAAGAAAAACATGAGCAAGGTTCCAAAACTAGAATTCACTTTGATCCTACCTCTACTAGAGGAAACAAAAGACAAAAGGAAAATAAAAGGCATGGAACCGGAGGCGGAATGAAACCCGAAAGAGGAGCGAAATGAAAAATCCTGATCCTGATTTCACTCTGATCCTGCCTCCACCAGACAAAGAAAAACACAAAGGCAAGGAAGAAAAGGAAGATCTAGCCACTAGAGACATGAAGACATGGCACACTAAGCTCAACCCTTGTGGGAGCCCACTTACCCCACGTGCCAAAAAGATAGAAAAATCCCAAGCTAAAGATTTGTTAGGGAAACAAAGGCAAACAACTGGAAAATGAGAGACAACCAAAATAGGAGCTAATAGAAAGGTCTTGCCAATGCAGGGGAGCTCGTGGAGAGGAAATACGTGCACCAAGAGGTCTCAGTGAAACAAAGGAGTCTTGTCGATGGGTTTTGCAGATTCGATATGACTTTTACTGCTCGCTAAAATGTCTTGCCGACTGCCATATGCTATGCCGATAACTATTAAGACGAAGTCGCATTGGAGAAGACACGATAGGTGTCTCACAAACATGCGATTTAGGATGGACCACTTTTGACTACCTAAGGAGCTCATGTGGCATATGCCTAACCAATCACAAGAGGCTAAGAGGACTGATTGGTGACAGTTGACCAATTGACTACTCCTACGAAAGATCAACAAAAAGTGAGCAGGGTGGATTGATTCTGAGATCACTAAG
The DNA here is from genome assembly GCA_007258455.2 of Sequoia sempervirens. NCBI lineage: Eukaryota > Viridiplantae > Streptophyta > Pinopsida > Cupressales > Cupressaceae > Sequoia > Sequoia sempervirens. The sequence continues at coordinate 162,442,744 of VDFB02168118.1, forward strand.
GGATGAATCTGTTCAGAAAATGGTGTTCAGATCCACAAGAGGGCCTGATGGTGCTGCCAGAGGATGGTCAAATGTACAGAGAAGTACAAAATAGAAAGTAGGCCAAAGGAAGGATCTGTGACTCACAGGGACAACTATAGTGACCACTGACAGAGATAGATCAATAGTAATGGTGATATTCTGGAGCATTCAAGGCATATTTTAGAGGGAGTTTGAGTATGGACATGTAGATAGATGAGTTAATGTTGCAGCTGCAAAAGGATCTAAACGTTTCTCCTGAGGACAAGCCATCACTGACTCGAACAACAAGGCTTCTCATTGAATGCAGTTTTGACTTTCCTCAAAAGATCTGAGAGCCGACTCTCTTAGATGTAGATATTTTGTAAACCCTAGTGCAGGGGATGATAAATTCTATATATAAGGCATTCTTGCCTCTTTGTAAAGGTTAGAAAGTGGTAGATAGAGCACTTCTAGGTTAGAATTAAGAAAAGAACTGGTAGGATTAGAACAAATAGGAATAGAGGGGATAGAAGTTGATCCTAATTCTTTGTAATAGGACCTTTTGTCTTCTTGGAGTAGGAGTTAGATTCATAATAGACTAATGTATCTTTCAGTTTTCTTAATATAAATGGAAACAATTTGAAATCACCAATTTTCTGTACACTAGTGATTGTGCCATCTTTGTAAATGTTGCTTATCTATTTCACTAAAAGTAGAAGCAACCAGATTAAAATCTATTTCATGTTGTGTTCTCGAATGGTGTTTGTCTTAAGTTAATCATTTTATTTGAGAAGCTTTCAAGGAATGAAGTTTGGTTTTTATGTTTTATTTAAATAGTAACTTGCAATCTACTGTTGAAATCAACACTGTGAATGAATGAAATTGTGTGTTAGTCCCAAGTTAAGTTTGTTCTATAGTTTTAGTTAGGAATTCCTTGAAAGGCAACTGGTCTAGTTAATTTGGATGAATTATTGTTCTTTTCTATTCCAAATCCTTGATCCATCTTTTTCTGTTTATTTAAAACCCCAGTTAGAGTAGGTTTGAATTTATGTCCAACCCAAAACAATCCAAAAGATGAACACTAGTAGGCCCCTTGAATATTATTGTTACATTGACAGCTGAGTGACATCAACACAGTTGAGAACCAACTAGAAAGACCTTGGGAGCTGAGACATCCATGTGTTGTCTTTCTCTTTCAGGAGAAATAGAGTAGCAATATTCTATTTGCATGTTGTTGTGCCAAAAGGAACGTCAACATGCACCTTTGTGTGCACAAGGTTCATTTTATTGTCTGGGGTTTTTTCTATGTATTTCTTCATCAAAATCTTATCAAGCTTTCAGAGTGGATGGTGAGGGTCTTTTGTTAGTGTCAAGTGACCTAGATGTTTGATTGAAAGAGGATAAGTTATTGGTTGGTCTAATCTTGATGTATTCTGAAATCTTATATCTCTTATATATCTTAAGAATCCAACGGTCACTGTGGGTCATTTTGTTAAGTCTAGTTAAGTGAAAAATCTAAAATTTTGCTTCAGTGCCACTATGATTCTTAGCCCTGAGCACAAGCTTCATGGCTTGTAGTTTGAAATGAAAAGAATTGAAAAGAGAAAATCAAAAGAAAAGAAAGAAGAAGATTCAACCTTTCAAGAGGATATAAACAACTCTACCGAGGATATGGATGCCCAACCGATAGTAGAGCAATGTTCATGAGAATCAAAATGACAACCTCGTCAGGGCTATGGATGCCTGACTAGCAGTGAGGCAATGTCCCAGATGCTTTTGGAGTTAGAATAAACTACATAGCTTAACTTGACAAAGCTTGGGTTCTTGTAGTAACTAAAGGATGGTAATTAATGCAATTGCACACACTTGGATTTTTAGTATACTAAAGGTTGAGTTGACTAGTGGTCTTGATCCTTTGGTTGAATTTTTAGTTCATTTTCCCTAGTGTGAAGATCGAAACCAAAGATTTTGGGTTTGTGATTCCAGTTTATCATCTAAATGCTTTGGAGCATTTCCCCTAGTGAGTCGCCATTGTTGTGCATGTTTTGCACACACGCCTCGCCATAGGTAGGGACCCCCTTTTTTTTGCTCCTCACAGGTCATTTTCACTCCCAACAGACTACTCTACTCTTTCTCACATTTTGTGCCTCTATTTCCAAGCCCAAGCCTACCATGAGCCTTAAAATGATCAAATTTCCCTTGGTTAGGTTCACCAACGTAAGTTCCACTAAGTCATTTGCCTTTGCAGGCTAGGTCATGTGGGATTCCCTTCCCTTTTCATCCAATATCTATTAACCTTAGCGGATTCGCATCTACTGGTTTCCTCTTACCGTTTTCCATTGCACTTTGCTATTCTCCTACAGTCGAGAAGCTACATCCGCTTGATGTGTGGACCCTATACCTGTTTTCATTGCTGCGCCTCGTTAACCTTCATGGACCCACAATTGTGGGTTGCCTTATGTGGCTCCCCATTCTTGTTCACCACTTTTGCTGGGGTTGACCCCTGACTTCCACCCACATGATGGGATCTGCATTTGGTCCTGTCGTCCCCATCATTACCATTGCCGAAGTCAAACCCTACACATTTCAGACTTGTCCAAGTCCAAAATGATCGTGGGACTTTACACATGGTTTTCCCTCACCTGATTATTGTTGTCTAAATGGTAGAGCTCTCATATCGTCCCATTGGGTGGGACCCACAACCCACTAGACTCACCATCTTTTTGTGGGTTTTCTCATGGCATTTGTCATTCACCATTCCGTTATTTCAAAACAATGCTCATTCATGGCTTACTTGCATTGTCCACCCACATTGTTCTAAACTTCACTGTCATTTTCATGATGAATAGTGACAAATTCTTAGATGGAAGTCTTAGTGGCATGAGTCCTTCTCAGTTCTGCATGATAGAGATTTTCATATTTCAAGTAATGAAATTCATATGGGCACTGGAGGCAACCATTTATGCAAGACCCACATTGCAGGTCTCCTCCTATCCTTCGTCGTTCCTTTAGTAGCTTTCCCGAATGCCTGCACGCATGAGCCTAGCTACATCCAATTCCTCATAGCCTCAAGTAAGAATTCCTACAAGGCCTACCTACATGCCATTCTTTCGAGTTTTTGGCCTTGGGGTCTTAAGGGGCATCTTCATACCCATCATTTAACAGTTTATACTAGTTTTCCCAAATAATCTTCCGAGGAATCCAAGGGAAATCATGAGAATAAGGAATCTTAGACTTTTGTGGGGGCAGGAGGTGAATAAGGAAATGAAATTGATAAGGCATCATCATGCATCTTTAGGAAAAATAAAACTCAATAAGAGAGGAAGCAACAAAACATGTAGAGAATGAATGTCAAATTATCCTCCACAACAAATAGGCTTGCAGGTTCCACAAACCACTCAGCCGCCACTTAGGTCTGGTCTCACAGACGAACTTCATCCATGTGGGGCCTGCTTCTTGTAATGTCATTTAGATGGATTTCTTCCACGTCATCACCTGTAGCTCTAGTTTCCTCAGCGGAGCAGAGCCTTCTATCTTTATTCCCATGCGTTAATGGCCAAAATTTTTGATGAAGAGGTTTGATGGTAGTAAATGAAGGCCCCACAACCTCATGATAAAGAGTGAACTAGAGGAACATATATGCCCATTTATTTTTGCATACAATTATTACACACTACTCAACTCGCAACATGAATACCTACATGACTATGAGATGACACTGCTTGTTTTAATATTAACAATGGATCAAATGTATTTGTTATATATACATAAAGAGTGTCAAATCTCTAGCATAGTATTCCATCGAGTAGAAAAACTTGGCCATAGATGCTGAAATGCAGACTCCATCAGGGAGGGCTTCAATTGTTATTAATGACCCATATAGAGTGCCTCCCAGTATGCCAAACTCCATGATGTTTCTCTATGTGAGACCCGTCATTGTCTTTGCCATGAGCTCCTAAATAACAACTCCTTATGGTGTGGGTTCTACCACCTTCAACGCCATCCATTTCTTGATGAAATTTCAATGGATGCTGTCAGCATTCATGCACCTGCAGTTTCAAGTGGAAATCTCTAATGCAGGTTTCACATGGCCACTTGGCATCTCCTCGAGCCTCCTCACCCACAAACATCAAATATGTAGGTTACGTGTACTTCTTAGTAGTCATCTATGCTCGATGATAGGGAGTTTCTCCATGGATAGTGCATGATACATATAAGCCCATAAGGTGGTTAAAACCCATCTTCGAGATGAGGAAAATTTGGAATCTATTTGAAACAACCCTATTTCATGCATTGGCTGAGCACCATCCTATGGGAAGCAAGGTGCCAAAATTTAGTGATAAGAATGACATATGGGGTGGCTCATGTGATTGGTCCTCCATCGAGTGAATAGATGATAAAGAGGCATGATCTCTTGAAAAGGGGTTGTGGGTGAAACATTTAAATTATAGCAACGACCCATTAAGGAAGAGTGAGGACAATCACCATATGATGGTTAAAGGTAATTCGGGAAAATTTAGGTTCGATGGAGTATGGTAAAGCAATCTCTCATATCGGCCACCTCTACTCACAAGAGTGCATTATAAATTCTCAAACATCGACTCTTATGCAATCATGGGTCTTTTTGTTATGCTACCAAAGCAACCCTTTATACACAGTTTCCTCTGCATCATTTTCCCTCTGTGGGTCTATGCATATTTTTTTTGAAAGTAGTTCTTAAAGCAAGCACACTTACCTTTTTGAGGTTGTAGGATGAGTTGTCTTTTCATACGTGGGACTCTTATTTCACGGGGATGGTATCTATGGTGGCCATCGTTTGCAAGACCATCATTGGATGGTGACTTCTCAATGGCCACCCACATTCCCTTGCTCAATGAAGATTGTATGTGCGGATCCCACATCTTCAAAAAATGTCTGCCTCTACTGCGATCACAATAGAATTCCCATGCCATCTTCCTACCACCTATTCCCCTCGTCCATACGATTTGCGGAGTCCATAGTAACTGTGGTCATTTGTCTACATCCTGGTGACAACGACCCTCCCATCACATCTTCCCACATTCTCCTCCCTGCAACTCCTCAATGGCCACCTTCCATGCGGGATCTGCCTCCATCTTCTTCCTCTCACCTCCACTGATAGCATTCATTCCATGATGCCCCATGCTTTTACTTATGTAATTATCTTTGGTACTTAATATTCTAGCACCATGGGAATTAATGATAGTGTAGAAAATTAGCCTCTCGAATATCAGACCTGGAGTGGTATATTCTTGCAAATGGTAGAACCAAGAGATCATTCCAAGAGTGTGAGTACCGTATCATTCAAAGGAGTACTTTAAGCTGGCCAAATCTCAGATGATAGAATATAAAAGACATGGGGATTAAGAGGATAAATGATGACAAAGATTAGGAGGGATGGGTCATAGCAATGCACATGGTGGTGTGGTCTCGTATTCTCGTAGGCTTTCTCTCTTCATGGGCCGTGGGTTTCCAAAGGCTGTTATCCTTTTAATATTATGACAAGGCAGACATCATTCTTGAAACTCAAAGCATGGGATTTTAGACCCCAATAAGCCAATGGAGGGATCGAATAAGCTGAATAAAGGCCTGTTCATAATCATTTTTAATTAACATGGAGGCGCTATTTAAAATGACCGAAGATTATCAGTAGCCTTTCACCACCTAGTGGAAATGCCTCTAAACAAGGAGTGGTGGAGGCTAAGGCCATGAGCAACAAAGAAAATGACTATGTGGAATTTTCTATGACACCATCTCCTTATGACCTTTGTTAATGGAATCTTTGTAGCCTTCTCCCGGGGAAGCCGATTACCATAGCATGCTTGCATAATTAATTTTAGGTGCATCTTCCAAAAATAAAAATCATGGGTCGTAGGATGGTTTGGGATGCAGTGTGTGAAGAATGCACGATAGGATAATAGTCATTAGAGGAATGATAACCAAGAGAACTAATGGAATGATACTACTGCACTAAAGACCGTTGAGAAGATAAGGCTCGAAGCAGCAAGTATCTGCAAAAGATTCATACCAACTTAATGTGCCTCCTAGGATGATAGAGTAGAAGTGAAGGGATGGGTGATGTCCCTCTCAATGGCAATGATAATTGGGCCAATGTGTTTGTTTTGTTGATTGGCTATGAGTGATCATTGGTGGTTGATTTGTTTTCTCATGGCACCATGTCAACATGCTCCCACGTGAAATCCTATCCACATGCATGGATGCCTTTTCATAACTAATACATGAATTTGATGAGCTTAATTCTAGCACATGACTTCGGTTAGTGAGGGCGTTGTTTGAAAGAGAGAAAGGTCTTGCAAATAAGAGGAGATGTTGAATTACAGTGCATGATTGGATGCATTTTCTAAGGCTTCTGTAGCCTGACGATGAAAGATGGTTGTAAATGATGGTATGAGCCATGGTGGTTGGCTGGCAAGAAATGCATCCAATAAAGTTCTTCATCAATGGTTTTCTAGAGAATTGTTGTGGAGGTCATGGTTATCTATGCTGTGGCAGAATGGTTTTCCCTCTATGGAAGTTTGATGTGTGAGATCTGCTATCCTCGTTGCCATTTTCCCTGAGGAAGTTGGCTATACGGTGGCTTGGTATTTGGGTTCCACCTTCCCTCTCACCTTTAACTTTTTCATTTAGAGGACGTCTCTCTCTTTTTGAGCAGCACTACCCGACGAAACTCTTGCGAGGGAATTTCAAAGCTCATGCCTCGCATTACCAATTCAAGCCTGTGAAAGTTCCAATGACCCAAGTGGTATTTTTATTACAAATGGATTGTTTGTGTAGCAAGGAGGCAACTCTGATGCAACATCATGAAGCTTGAGCTCAATAAGAGTATGAAGAAAGTGCTAGTATGGGGAGGATATCTAATGATTTAAGAAAAATTATGCGGAGTTGAGGATTATACTATCGCACGAATGTTACTCCCCCTTTAATAATTAGGGAAATTAAATGGCCATTGTGGGAGTTTAATTATTAATTTATATTTTATTGGCCTAATTTAATTTGTCATTTTGGTGTAGTATTATAATTACAAACTGGAGATTATCAAAGAACTTGCTACTGGAGGAGATCACATGTGATGGGTTTTCTCATGAGTTCACTTTTGCATGATCGTCTATGAGAATGTACTAGCACTACTGACAAGGATTTCCAACAAAAGGATGTTTACTTGAACAACGATTAACTCGCTAAATGGGCTGACAAGCAGGTGGTTGCATGATAGAACAAATCGGTATTGAGAGAAATCAAATGGTTGTTTATTGGAATCTGGAGTAATCAAAGGGTTATTCACCAAAATAAAAGGCAAGAGGGGAATTGTCTTGTTCTTCATCAAAAAATCATGATCCATCAAGAATTGTCTCATCGGATCTGAGATGGCTGATCCATTTCACAAATGATGAAAATATGCATAGCGATCATTTAATCAGATGAAGAAATGTTGCAAAATCCATCAAACAGGGGCATCCTTTAAACAATCTCAACTTTAGTAAAAGGGAAATCAACTAGAAGAAAAGAGTGCTACAGTATAAGGGCACTACAAGATAAAATTGGGAAAAGACAAAAGATGTATTTTAAACTACCATATAATGGGGGTAGGTGAAACCCTAACTTGTATCAAATCTAAGCCACACATTGTGAATTAATCCTAGCCATTCATTTGGGCTTTGGAAAACTATAAATAGGGGCTTGCCCCTCATTTGTAAATGGTTGGAGAGTTGGTGTAAAAGGAATTTTCAAAAATAAAATACAACATTGCATGATTTTATGGATGTTCTCTTTGAGTTAGCTCATCTTGCATGCATGGTTCTACTTCCATGTTAGTTTTAGCTTGTAGTTTCTTGGATGGCTGTGATAATGGTGTTTGTTGTTACAGTATTTGATGATTTTCCATCTCATGATTTTTGTGATTTGTTGATGATGAATCACTTTGTAAAGATAGTCTAAGCTATTTGACATTGTTGCAACTAACTTATATTGTGTGTTTATGAGGTGAATGAACAATCTAAAAATTTGCAATCCTTAGAAGACTGCACTAGTTTTGTGTAGCTGTAGGCTTCTCTTGGTCAAGAAAAACTTAGTTTAGGAAGTTTTTCTATTGTAGTATTTTCCATTGTTACTGTTCATTCATAGCTTAGGATTAGAACAAATTCCTTAACCCTTTCCTCTTTTTCTATTTATTTTAAGTCTTTGTTAGAATAGGATCCCAAACATCACCATAATGTTAAATTAGATGAACTTGGTGAGTTTTAGTTTGTTTTTTTAGTGGACAACAAATGTTCATTCACTTCCAGCACTTTAAAATTCCATTTGTAGACCCAACTTCCCATGCTTTGTAACTCATCCATAATTCTGCCCCATGATTAGTTGCAAGATCACATCAACCAATTGAGATATTCCAAGCATTGTCATGACCTAACATTCAAAACCTTGGCGTGGTGATTTGTAACTTGTTGCAGATTTCTACCTTTCAAGAGAGGTAGTGCAATTGGGCATGGCCTGTGTTGAGAAGTGCAAAAATACCCATCAACACAATCTTGTCATAATTGATAAGATTATAGCTACATAAAATATGAGAAATTCCTAATTAACTCCCTTATAATCTTATTTCAATGAAAATATAATTTCATACTAACACCCCCATAAGTGTAACTTAGGGAGATTACACACAAGATAAAAGAAAATATAGATATGAATAACAAGACTTGATTAGGTACCAATTTAGAAAAAAAATATTTCATTTAAGAGAAAAGGAGAAAAACTTAGTGGGAGAAAACTCCTCTCCAAAAGAGAGAAAACAAGTATGTACAAGTGATGGATAAAAAAACTCCATTACAAATACACAACATTTGCATACCCTCATAAGAGAGAATGAATGAATGAGATTATAAATCCATTCCAAGAAGTGACCCTTGTACTAATGATGAGATCATGAAGAAAATAATCAATCTACTTTCTACAAACAATATTTCTCCCCTTCTGAAGAAATAGATCTACTAGTAAATGTAGAAACCATTCCCATAATATAGATGAATGGGGAATCCAAATCCAAATAGGAGTATTTAAATACAAATTTGGTTTCTCCGTGTTTAAAAATATCTCCTCCAAAATAAGAACTAAGTTCCCAATTAGAGAAGTAGAACTAGGAGAAAAAATATAAATCACATCTAAAAATATTGAATATGTGATGAAATCTCTATCATCAAAGAGAGAATGAAAATTTTATCCAACGAATTATCCATATCAATAATGTGAGACTCCACAAACAAGGATGAAATGTCCAATAAATGAGAATCCCGATGAGGTGGGTCTAGAAGACTAAAACTATCTTGTTGTAAATAATCATTAGAATCCCTCTATTAAGCAACAAGCGACAATGGAGTAAATATATAAATGCACATCATCTAACTATATTGATAATAATTTAAGGATATTGTTTCTATACAAGATGGATAAGAATTTAGAAAGTTGATGTCATTGAACATCAAATATATCTGCAAGTTTTGGGTTAGAATAATTTAGAAAGGTGATGTCATTGCCAATACAAAGTTATCTTAATTGATGAATTTCTTAAAAAGTTTCAATTATTCAAGTTATTTCAACATGCATTCATCTACACATTTATTTTCTTCTAGTAATAATCACATATCATGATTACAACTAGCAAAAAATATGTACATAATAAAAGATTGTAGCCTACCAAAAATGAACCTAATGTTGCCTTGATTTAGTGTTGTAATGTGTTTTACACACTCACATTAAGTTTAGGGCCTTTCTAAACTAAAATGGACTTAATGGTGCCTTATTTAGGGTGTTGTAAAGTGTACCTTTACACTTTAACACTAATCTAGGGCTTTATTAATTAATTGAGGTTAATTGATCTTAATTGGCCCCTTTAATTCAAATCCAAGCCTAGTTAATCATAGATTATGAGGGATAAATCCCGACACTCACAAATGTTATTACACAACACTTAATTTTACAAGGTATGAGTCCTATGCTAGTGACCTAAGACCCATTTTCCACCTAGTGAATGGGTCCTCACTAGGTCCTAGGACCCCTTTTTGCATAACATTTACATCCCCTAAATTGTGTCATAGTTGAGTTACTTAGGACCCATTTTCCACATGGCGAATGGGTCCTCACTTAACCCTAGGACCCCCCCTAGGAATATGTTTTTGGTAGTATTTTGATGATTTCAAATCCTAGATCTGATGTTGACTTGTGTTATTTGAATTTCGAGAATTAATAAGCTAAGTATAAATACAAGGCTATTTCACTTAGTTTCACCTAGCTAGCAACTTTATCAGCAAGTCCTAGTAGCAAATTTATGAGAACAAGAGTTCACAAGAGCATTCATAGGTAGATTATTGAAGTTTATTGCAGCAATAAAAGATCATATGATCATGTCAAAGTCATGCATGTTGTTGAGATAATGTGATTATGTAGCATTGGTGATAAAGTTCAAGTGTTCAAATCCATTATCTTATGCCAAATTCATGATCAAGATCTACACTCATGGAATCCATTACATTCTAAGTTTGAAATTTGCAATCCAAGGTTCAATTTAGGATTTGTGAGTGGTAGTATTTCTTTGTTCATTCATCTCTCATTTCATGCATTATTTCAATACAAGGTTTAATTACCAAAACAAGGTTCGACCAAGGAAAACCACCATCCCCTAATAAAAAACATTTTCTCCTCTTTGATGTGTGATTGCAGATGTTAGGTTGAAGATCAATTGGAGAAAAAAAGTTGTTAAAGTTGCAAAGTTGTCAAAGTTGTCATCTTTCTTGCAAGATCACAAAAACTAGGATACAAAAGTTATTTCTAGGTTCTGAAAGTGTCTCAATAGCATTTGGGAGTATAGACAATGAAGAACAGAGCCCAAAAAGTGATTTTCCAAAACCCTAGTAGAGACCCATTCACCATTGGGCGAATGAGTCCTTAGTGAGGCCTAAAAAAACACTTTTTTCAATAGGTACACAACATTTTACCATCTTAAAACCTACCTTTTTACTATTATATATGTTAGTTTTGTTTTTTGATATTCATTTACATCATATAGTGCATATTTTGAATGAAATTAGGAGAATAGGTTTATCATTTCATTTTCACTTTCCACAACCCCCAAACCCCCACCAATATTTTTCTTTCATTTCAGTTTAGTGAACCTAAATTTTTGAGCATTGTAGTTTTCTAATTTTAGGATTCCTTTACATCTTAGATTAGATCTTGCATTCATTTGCATTGGATTAGATCTCATTTAGGGTATCTATCTTGCATTCAAGTTTTCATCTCATATAGGATTTTAGGATTGAATTGTTTGCATTCTTTAAATCTGAAAAAAAAATAAAAAATCAATCATTTTGCATATCATCTTGCATCACATAAACTTGCATTTGAAAATTTAAAGCAAAACTGCATATCAAATTAGGTGTTTTAACTCATCATTTTATCATAATTTTCACTCAAATTTGACATTGCATTTATAGAAATATGCACCTAAAACTTACTATAGCAAACTAAATCTAAAAACCACTAGAAAAGAACTAAAAATCTATAAGAACCAATTTCAAAATCCTAATCTTGGACCCATTCCCAATAGGGAAAATGAGTCCCTGATTAGGCCTAGATTTACTTTTTTGGAATTTAAAATCTTTAGTTTTATGCTTCTATTTGTTGTCATCATATCTCTATTACAATTTGTTGACTTTCTATTTCATTCATTTCATTAGATCTAGCTTAATTTGGCACATTCAATGCATGGTCTAAATTAAAATTTACATTTCATTTTCAGATTGTTACATAGTGTAATTAGTAAATTACCTTTTTTAAAATTAGAAAAACTAAAAATGGACAAGTGTTTTAACAATGTGTGGAAGTCCTTGTTTTCCTTGGTTAATGTTTCAAGTTGTGTTTTTGGCAATTATGCTAATAAAATTGAACCCACTCATGCTCAAACAAATCCTAATGCATGTCATCCTTGTGAAGTTGACATAATTGGAGAAGATGATGACAACATGAATAATTTCATAAATGATTTCCCTAACAATCTTGAGAATAATGTGTCTTTCAATCCCTCCATGAAACAACCAACACAACTTGAGATGTTTTGTCTTTTACATTATGAAATTGAGACACAAATTAAGCCTAAAATTCCTACAATAAGTGAACCTGGTTACTCTAACCAAGAAACAATACAACCATCTTATGTCAACAAATTGACCAACAATCCGATCAACCTTGAAGAGAATTATGGCCAAGGCTTTAAGATTTTGACAAACCAAAGATGTGACATAACTATTGAGCATGAAGTTCACAAACTCTTAGAATACATTCCAACTGAAAATACTAAAGGATTAGAATAAATTTCAACTAAAAATACTATAGGAGTAGGATACCAAGATCCTCCTCTCGATATAATTATCCTCCTTCCTAAAGAACAACCAACACCTCATAAGGATGATAGGATCATCTTAGGTCCTCCTCCTCAAAACCTCTTGCAAAAAATTGGTGAATCAAGAAAGACACAATAGACCTACAAACTCAAGAAACTCAAATTTCCTTATCATATGTCTGAAAATGAAAGGATCTTATACACACTTCTACAACAAGGAATTATAACATTACCACCCATTAGATAAAATCAACATCAAAATCCTAAGAATACAAACAAGTCACACTGTCGATATCATATATGCATTGGGAATAGTGCTAATGAGTTTCATGTTTTAAGGAGAGTCTTTAAATAATTAGATATCATAGAAATAGTCCCTTAAATAATGTCACTCTACTCCTTGCCATGTAATAGTTGTAGGATGATCATAATATTCTCACTATTACATGCTTTACATTCATTACAAACCATCATTTTTATTGCAAGGAGCTCATTCTCGTCACCTTTCTCATCTTGTCCCTATCTTGCAGTTAGTGGAGGAAAGGGGTTAGATAGAATTGTCCTAGTTTTGGCACTTCATGTTGTCCCTTTGGCTATTTATCTGCCTTTTGTATATACCGACCGAGATTGGGATGTAGACGACCTGCTATAGGTTGAATTGCATGTGCCTTACAAGTATTTTTCTTTATTTTTCCTTTTCATGTATGTCTTCATGTGATTGCATGTGCATAATGATATCCCATGTACTATTTTGTTTGAGGTCTCTCTCTCTCTCTCTCTCTCTCTCTTCATGTGCATTCTTCTATTTGTATCTACATTCTTCTATATGTTGTAAAAAATTAATCTTTTCCATTTGTCTTGTGTTTTCCTTTTGGGGATGATGCAAGGCGTCAAGACATTTAGGTCTCTTCCATGTTGGTCCAAAAGCTTTTTCTTTGTTTTCACTCTCTTTGTGTCATTCTTCTAGTTCTATGAGTATTTGGGTAATGATGACACTTCCAAGCTCTAAAATAACATTGTAGAAAAGACATACTAACCCCGAATCCATAGATCCCTCATATATTCTTGGGGGAAACCTCTCCCTTCTTTTTTTATGGTGTAGCTTTATTTCAAAAACATATGACTTGGAATAGGTTTTTTCGAGGAGAGCTCTCATGTCTTAGTACTAAAAGTTGGATACTTTAAAGTAGTTGCTCACAAAAATGGTGTTAGCAATTGCTTTAAAGTGGGGGCATACATCAATGATAACATTTTGTATATTTTATGGTATAATTTTCTTTCGTGTGATGCATCCTTTTCATTGGGTTTGATGTTCTCCAAGAGTGTGATATTTCTCAATGTATGAATTTTCTCTTAGTGGCTTGATGGGATGATAAGCATCCCATAAGAGGCAATTTGTTACACTTGACTTGTCCTCTCTTGGAGACATTAGACACAATGTTCCCTAAGAAGAATAACTTACACGTAGAAAAATCCCTATGAACAGAAAAATTTACAAAAGAAAAAAATTGTTCATAAGTGTTTAGCAGAAAGCTAACCTTATGATGCTCAAAACCATAGATTCAAGGCCACCTAGAAAAAAAAAACCTTACTAATAGAGCCTTTTGATGTACGTTGTATTGTGGTGCCTTATTGAAGTTGTCAGGAGGTTAACTTTGGTATGGTATGGGAGCCTAATATGATTCTCTCATTTGCAACCCTTTTGGATACTCACCTAGTGGAGAGCCTAAAGTTTTGTTGCCTTAGAGTGAGCATGTGCATGCTACGGACAAACAACCATGTTCCACATTGTGTTGTAATGGTCATAGCTTGATCCTTTATTTTTCCTAGTCTTTGATTGGTATGATTGTGCATCTTTTTCATTGCTGCATACATAAGTTTCTTGAATGTATACTTTGTGTGAGTTTGACATGGGGTCACACTCTCACTAAGTGGTGGAAAGATGTAGTAACAAAAACATTATTCCTTTTTCCTTAGTTTGGGAATAATTAAGGAACCTAATGTTTCCTTGATTTAGTGTTGTAATGTGTTTTACACATTCACATTATGTTTAGGGCCTTTCTAAACTAAAATGGGACTTATTTGGTGCCTTTTTTAGGGTGTTGTAAAGTGTACCTTTACACTTTCACATTAACATAGGGCTTTATTAAATAATTGAGGTTAAACAAGGTTAATTGGCCCCTTTGATTCAAATCCAAACCTAGTTAATCACATATTCTGAGGGATAAAACATGACACTCATAAATGTTATTACACAACACTTAATTTTATAGGGTATGAATTCTAGGCTAGTGACCTCGGACCCCCTTTTTGCATAACATTTACATCCCCCAAAGTGTGTCCTAGTTGAGTTAGCTAGGACCCATTCGCAACATGGTGGATGGGTACTCACTTAACCCTATTGTAGGTTTTAGGTTGAAGATCAATTGGAGAACAAAATTTGTCAAAGTTGCAAAGTTTTCAAAGTTGTCATCTTTCTTACAATATCATAGAAATGTAGCTACAAAAGTTATTTATGGGTTTCAAAAAGTGTCCTGCTAGGATCTAGGAGTGTAGACATTGAAGAAAATAAATTGATTTTACATAACCGTAGAAGGGACCCATTTGTCATTGGCTGAGTGAGTCCTTAATGAGGCTTGAAAAATCACTTTTTGCAATAGGTGCACATCATTTTACCATCTTAAAACCTACCTTTTTTAATATTATATCAATTAGGTTTGTTTCTTGATATTCATTTACATCATATAGTGCATATTTTGAATGAAATTAAGAGAACAAGTTTATCATTTCTTTTTCACTTTCCACAAACTCACCCTATATTTTTCTTTCATTTCACATGGTAGTCAACATCACTATGTAATTTTGTCTGAAGGAGATCACAAAATTATTTTTCTTGTACTCATTTTCATTCATCCCTATCTAGAATAGACATGTTGGAAAACTTAGGGTTAGGTGTAATAAATTGAAAGTGTTGCTATTACTTCTATGTAGGCATACTATAATGTAAAAAAAAATTAAAAAAACTAATCTCTAATGTGGGATCACTCATACATTCAAGATAAATTTTATTGCTTCATCTGTTCATTGGCTTGTATTTTGGATGCATGATGAAATGCTTGGACCAAAATTTCTATTATAAGGAATTTAATTTTAGTATGGAAGGTAATGCTACACTAATGTTTTTAATTACTTCAAGGTGGTAATGATTCTCTTCATGGAAGCATAAAGAGTATCCATGGAACCCATTACTGTAAGAATCCATGGTCTGCTTTCTAAATTGGTAAAACTATTGAAACTTAATATATTCATCCTCATAGTGTTTAAGGGCCCCAATATCATTATTTTAGATCATTAACAAAATTTCTCTAGGTCTATATTGGATAGTGCTCATTATTTTGTTGTGTTTAAAGTGTTTTGTATCAATGATGCACTAGGACACTTTACATCAATGAAAATATTGACAAAGAAGTATGCTTTGAGTTATGAAAACTAGTAATCTAACATCATGCATCTATGTTTCCTTTAAACACTATAGTATCAGGATTGAATTGAAATTTGAATTTTTTTTAATAATACATTGAATCTTGTTGGTCAAGTCATTGAGGTGTTGATCCATGTTGAGTCATGAAGTCAGAATTATCTAAAGATTTCCTAGCATTATGATTTTAACGCAACATTTATTGAGTGTTTACATTTTATCAAGTGTTGTATGTCTATTGAAATGCTAAGTGCATTTTCATCTACCATGCTACTTTATTATTTGCGTTCACAATGAGTGCTCAAATTTTGAACTAGGTGGATGATCCTCCTTGAATTATAGTGTGAGCTTTTAGATGGGAATGAAATATTTTAACCTTTAAATATTTTCAGGCTCTGATACCAATGATCCAAACCATAGTATATTTCTAGTTAATAGTAATATACATGTTTAAATAACATGCAAATGAAACCCTAAGCACAAATCAAAATACACATTTTAAAGACATGAATTATTTTGAAAATAAATTATATCTTGTGAGATATTCTAGATGGACATGAAATATTTTAATATTTGAATATTTTCAAGCTTTGATACCAATAATTTGAACCCCTTGTGGATTTATGAGAAAACCTAAAAATTATCTAGTAATGTAAAATTTTATAGAACATGAAAATGAAGCCCTTTGCTAGAATCTAAATGCATATTTGAAAGACACATAAGAATTTAGAAAGAAATTATTTCACTTGAGAAGATATGTACAATTATAAATGTACAAGATTGATGTTGGTTTATTTTTCTCTACCTAAATGTGTAAACTATACATATTTGTACGAATAGATCCTTAGCTAGGTTGCACAATATGGTGATAAGATTCACATGTGCGTATGTTTTGTATGGTGTTTTGATCATGTGGAAAAGGTGGAAATATATGTAAAACCTATATGGTGCCAATTTTTTTGCAAGAACTAGCATTTTATGTGGTTATGATCTATACATACATGTTGTTTGGATGGATAATAGCAAGCCCAACCATGCGCAAAGCTACAAAATGTATATGAGTAGTGTTGTGCAATGACAAACAACAAATATATGTGTATATACAAGGATAGTGTTGCATATAGGTGTGTGGATATTGGGTTACACATGTGAACTGAAATTAAACACATAGATGATGTAATTGAAGAGAATATGGAAGGCTGCATGTGAAGGTAGCATTCATAATAATTATCTCTATCATTATATAGAAATTGAGTGGATGAGAACATTGCAAATCATTGATATGTTTCTAAAACAAGAACTAGCTTAAAAACTAAATAAAATTTTCAAATATTTAAATTAAATTAAATCCATATAACTATATCAACTATATTTAAAGAAGTGGTAACTAGAGAACTTGATCTGTGCACAAATTACACTATTGTGCATCAAGTCAACCTAATCTTGTACCATATCACAATCTTTCCTTGTGCACACAATACTACACCAGGATTTTATGTGCATGAATGAAATGCTAATTGAATGGTTTCACACATATCTACAAACACCAATTCCAAAAATTACATGCAAGAATAACAAAGACATTTGCATCAGTTTCTTCTCACGTTGTGCAAATTTAGAAGTCTACTCTTCAATTTCAACAACATTGCTAAATCTTGCAATGATTTATACATTGTGTGAAACACGTACACTTGCACCAGTACATTCAATTTGATTCCATATGTATCTAACACATGGTTATGGCTACTCCATGTTATCATGCCAACCAATTGACACCATTTTCATGACTTGTTACACAAATCTAGTCACATGATAAGTGTATCTTGGACACATTACACTTATTAACATATAATGGAAGAAGGCCTATCATAAAAATGCACTCCACTATCTATTTCATAAACTAGTGCACCAACAAGGGAGCATCTACCACATCACTTATCCAACTATGATTGTTCTCTAGAGTTCTCTAGTAAATCAAGTATACATAATTATCCTAACTAATCATATGAATGCACATTTTCACCATCACTCCTATAATATTATACATTTATGCAATATCAATGAAGGACTTGACGTATATTTTGCACTATTTGCATGCTCTATTATTTGATGTTCTTCTCTTATAAAGCTACTACATAACAAGCATAAAATATAGACATAAAGCTATCTTCATTTACATTGCTTCATAACCTTGTATCTACATATAAAATTGTCCTTCCATCTCAAAATTAAAATTGAATTAGAACACATGCTCAACTAAAAATAGAATTAAAATTAAATATACACCAAGACACAAAATATTTATATTAATAAATTTTATTTCATAAATTAAAATAAAAGATAAAATATTTCCACATAAAGTCTCCATTTAATTTATTAATTAATAATTACACAAACATCTTAATTAACAATTTATTTAATATATCATTTTAGAGGTGTATTTTTTCATTAATATTTTTTTTTGCTTTTTGAAATTTAATGAAAAAGTACACCGTGAAAATGATATCTCTTGGGTATAATATATAGATTAATAAATTAAGATTAGGGTAACAATTAGGTTTAACATTAGGGTTAGGGTTAATTTAGGGTGAAAATTGGGTTTAGGATAAGAGTTAGGTTTAGGGTTAGTGTAAGGTTTAGCATTAGGGCTAGGGCTAGGGCTCAATTAGGCTTATTAATAATATATTAATGGTTAATAATATGTCAAAGCTTAATAATAAATTAGGGTTAGTGTTAAGGTTAGTGTTAGGGTTAACATTAAAATTAGGGTTAAGATTCAATTAAGATTATTTAAATGGTTATGGCTATGATTAGGGTTTAATTAGTTTAAGGGTTAGGGTTCAATTAGGGTTAAAGTGAAGGTTGAATTATGTTTCAATCAGGGTTAGGTTTAAGGTTACAATTTTTACCCTATCAAATGCATTGATTTCAAATTCTTCACATTGGTCATAGAAAAATTCTTGTTGTCTATAGCACACATTATTTTTGTGAGACATGAAAAAAGGGTGAGTGTTTAATATATAGCTTGAGAAGAAAACATAATTGGAGGAGAATTGCCTAATTTAATTTAAAATGGAAGAGGTAAAATTAAATTGAAAAACTCAACTCAAATATGCTTTAGTGCTAGGACATTACAACAAAGGATTACTATTAGGATTTTGGTTTATGGTTAGGGTTTGGAAAAGGTTATGGTTATGATTATGGTTTATGATTTAAGGATATGGTTATAGTTATAGTTAGTGTTATAGTTAGGAATTATTGTTAGGGTTAGGGTTTGGGTTAGAAATAGGATTTTATGATTTTTAAGGACTACTATTTAGGTAAGGATTAGGGATAAGTTTATGGTCTATGATTATGATTTTAGAGTTGAGAATAGGGTTAGGGTTGAAACAATCAAAATTATTAGTATCATTTACCCCTCAAGCCTTTCATTAATAAATGATTTAAAAAAACCAACCCATAATAATACATAATAATAATATTATAAACTAGCGCATAATCATACATAATAATAATGCTATATATTATTTTGAAATTATATGATAAAGTTAAGTGTAAATGTAATTCTTAATTACATTATTATTTTAAAGATATATATGCCAATTAATAATATTCACCTTAGAAGATTATTATTTATAATTAAAAATAAATTTTAAAAAGACTATAATAATGATAATAAATACATAATAATAATAATAATAATAATAATAATAATAATAATAATAATAATAATAATAATAATAATAATAATAATAATAATAATAATAATAATGTTGTAAATTATTTTGAAATTTGATGATAAAGTGTAAATGCAATTCTTAATTATATTATTATTTTAAAGATATATATGCCAATTTTAAATACAATATTTTAAAAACTTATTTTTGTGTAATAGTTTATTTATTATACTTAATTTTATAATTTTAAATTATTTTAGATTTATACTTATTATAAAAATTCATATTAAAATATGTATTTAAATTTCTATATTTTTGAGAATGAAATTTTAGTAAGACCTTAAATTTATAATATTTTTTTGAAGATATAATAATTATTTTCATTTAGAAACATATTTTTATGTTTTTAGATACTTTAATTTAGAAATTTCTATTTAAGAACTATTTTTTTTCATTCATTTATAATTTTATTTTCATTCTATTATTAAAAAAATATCTCACAATCACATAAAAGAATATTTTTCTTTATTAAAAAAATTTAATATTTTTAAAATTTAAATATACTAATTTAGAATTTTTTATATGTAATAATAAATTTAAAATAATTTGTAAGGAAATTTGGGAGTGTATCTAGTGAAAACTCCATGCAGTAGTTCCTTCGATAACTTTCATTTCGATTAGGTTACCTCAAAGACACAGACAACTATGTCCCAATGTGGAACAAACATAGTTTATTTCCTACATTGATCCTTCTGAGAAAAACATATGTGAATTCAATAGCAATCAACAAAACAGATGAAAGATAAAATAGAAAACCAGAACATAAAGATTTTACATGGGGAAAATCCTCTTGGATAAAAAAACCCCACACTCCAAAGATCGAGCCATTATATTATTCAAACGGTTACAATACAATTGTAGGCTCTTAGCCTTTTCAAAGATTACATCTTGTTCATCTGGATACAACTTGTAGCAAACACCCCTAGAGAGATCAACCATGGCATTCATGTTCAGGAGAGATTCCAGCAACATAACTCTTCCTCTCTCACTCTCTGCCTCGGCCTCATGGCTTTGGCCTTTCAGCCAGCCACTCAGCCTATCTCTATCAATCCCTCTCTGGCTCTTAGCTCTTCAGCTTCTCGGCTTGTCAGCTCGTCAGTTTGATCCACCCACTTGATAGAACGTCCAATGCATTCATATCTACATTCATTCTCAACAGGATCTCTGTGAATTGGTTCAAGATCACACTTCAACAATCTTCCAACTCAGCATCCTTATTGTCATAGATGTTTCCACTCTTGTGCAAATTTTTC
The DNA here is from genome assembly GCA_007258455.2 of Sequoia sempervirens. NCBI lineage: Eukaryota > Viridiplantae > Streptophyta > Pinopsida > Cupressales > Cupressaceae > Sequoia > Sequoia sempervirens. Next base: position 162,463,639 of record VDFB02168118.1, read on the forward strand.
CTTTCAAACCGTTCAGAAAATCCAATCGCCAACCGTTTGAATTTTGCTTCCTCTGATTGGTCCACGAGCCACCACAAAAGGTAGTCAAACGGTCAAGGAACAATCCACTGAGTTTGCATGTCGGTATGTGATGGGGAGGGGATGATGGAAACAAATTGGGGTGAACAAACCCATAGGGGGTCATGAGTTCATTCACAACCCCGAGGGTATTTGATGGATTTTTTGGAAGATTATTAAAGACTTAGTTCGGAACCCCTAATATTCAAACCCCAGTTGAACCAATAGGTTCGTACGAACCCCTAAAATCAATTTTTTTTCCATACATTCATTTTGTGTGAGCTTTCCTTCCGCACTTCAATTGTAAACCACTATTGTGGCTTCACCCCCAAATATGTCTAGAGATACATCAATAAAGTGGCGGAAATCATCAATGTCCTTAGCAAAATTGGAGTATACAAATGTCTCAAATACATCATATCTAATAACAAAATGGCTATGTGCTACTAGCCCCAAACACTCTCGGCCCTGTACCTCCTACTACACCACCCGAAATCCCTGCACTTCGATCTCTGTGAGGTGGTGGCCCAATCACACCCCTGTTGGTAGTCCTAGAATTATTGTGGGCACTAGTAGACTGAGCGTAACTGACATGTCTCTCTATAGGAACAACATCATTATATCATCCTCGATAGTACTTTGCCTCCTAAGTGATGTGTGTAACCTCGTTAAGCATATCTATTGTGGTAGTACCCTTAGCCACTCTTTACAGTCTCTCTGCCAGGGACTCTGCCTACTTGAACCATTGTCTTAGGCTATCTCTCTCTCTATTGGAAGAGTAGCCACCCGTGCTTGTGCCTATGCTTGTACCTATGCCTAAGTCTGTAGCTATACATGTATTTGTATTAGCTAACCCTATAAAGTCTATACCTTGGATTGTAAGGTAGCTATCTGTGTTTATTACTACTGTGAGGCAAATTTTTTTTGAATATGTTGTGCTACAGCCACCAGAGATCTCCTCCTCTGAGGCACACTAAGAAATAACATTGGCCTATCACCTCCATCACCATCTCCACCACTTCCACCATCTCCATCATCACTGCTCTCTTCCTCCTCCTCCTCCTCCTCCTCCTCCTCATCTCCTCCATCTCTCCTCCATCTCAATGCCTCATCATCCAATGTAGGTACTGGCTCATCTGAAATGAATATCCTTGAGAATGGGTGTGCAAAAAAATAGTGTGCATACTCCTATGATACTGAAACCTCTATAATCTCTTAGTGGTACTCCCATATAACTGACTATAATTTGTGGTACTCCTGACATGTTGCATTGTATGATAGTGAGGTCCCCTATTCTGGTATATCCACTCATCGAAATGCATAAAGAGAAACTCCGTAAGGCATGCCCTATACTCTGCCATAATGTTAGAGTACTCTCATCAACATAAATCTCTCTATCATGAACTACATCCTTCCAATCAGGTATCTAGTTGTGCACACATAAGGAATCTTTGTGTCATCCTCTAGCCACTGCTCACAGTCCAGATATGGCCTCCATGTAACAATATCCAAATCATCCAAAACCCTTCTCTAGTACTGTAGTTTCCCTAGTTTATGCTAGACAACTGGACCTATATATCCATGAACATAGGGTCTCCTAGCTAGTAGTTGTCTATCAATAACGATACAAGTGACAACTATGTGCTCCCATGCCCATATCTGTAAAAGGTTAACCTCAACTGACAAAATGAATGCTCTAAGATAGATAACCTAGTGAAGATCATGGTAGAAATGTGCAAGCATTTAGGATCCCCATGCATATCGAGTCCCCTGTGTAATCATACTCTCCAAAATCTGACCCCAACCAACTAATAGTCCCTTTAACCTACGGTTGGGACATAGAAATCCTCTGATGAATCTAACAAGAACACATGGAAGTGTCACATATGCATCAACCATCTCTCACCATGGAATCTCATAGCCGTAAATCTGGTCATCATCGAAAACTCTCCACAGTGCATCAATCCCTCTCTGATTAATGGAATCATACATAATTAGCTCGCCAACAACTAGAATCCTCAAGATCTAGCAAACTTCCTCTATTATCACCGTCATCTCACTAGTGGCCAAGTGAAAGGTGTTATGGTCACTGTGCCATCTCTCTGCCAAAGTGGTCAGAAGCCCCCTGTTATTCCTATGCTAGGGAATATCTAGCAAACAAGTCAATCCACATCATCCAATCACATCTAGATCAGCCTGCACCAGATGTGGAATCAAATCCCAAGTCCTCAATAATTGATCATGAGACATGAGGACTGTCGAAGGGTCCTATCATCATAACATATCACAAATCAACAATCTTATCAATCAATCAACATCAATCAACCTATCAATCTAATTAGCTCTAATGAGATTTTGATCAAATGTCATGACCATCTATCATTGATCCTCACCTAATGCATAAAGAGAAACTCCGTAAGGCATGCCCTATACTCTGCCATAATGTTAGAGTACTCTCATCAACATAAATCTCTCTATCATGAACTACATCCTTCCAATCAGGTATCTAGTTGTGCACACATAAGGAATCTTTGTGTCATCCTCTAGCCACTGCTCACAGTCCAGATATGGCCTCCATGTAACAATATCCAAATCATCCAAAACCCTTCTCTAGTACTGTAGTTTCCCTAGTTTATGCTAGACAACTGGACCTATATATCCATGAACATAGGGTCTCCTAGCTAGTAGTTGTCTATCAATAACGATACAAGTGACAACTATGTGCTCCCATGCCCATATCTGTAAAAGGTTAACCTCAACTGACAAAATGAATGCTCTAAGATAGATAACCTAGTGAAGATCATGGTAGAAATGTGCAAGCATTTAGGATCCCCATGCATATCGAGTCCCCTGTGTAATCATACTCTCCAAAATCTGACCCCAACCAACTAATAGTCCCTTTAACCTACGGTTGGGACATAGAAATCCTCTGATGAATCTAACAAGAACACATGGAAGTGTCACATATGCATCAACCATCTCTCACCATGGAATCTCATAGCCGTAAATCTGGTCATCATCGAAAACTCTCCACAGTGCATCAATCCCTCTCTGATTAATGGAATCATACATAATTAGCTCGCCAACAACTAGAATCCTCAAGATCTAGCAAACTTCCTCTATTATCACCGTCATCTCACTAGTGGCCAAGTGAAAGGTGTTATGGTCACTGTGCCATCTCTCTGCCAAAGTGGTCAGAAGCCCCCTGTTATTCCTATGCTAGGGAATATCTAGCAAACAAGTCAATCCACATCATCCAATCACATCTAGATCAGCCTGCACCAGATGTGGAATCAAATCCCAAGTCCTCAATAATTGATCATGAGACATGAGGACTGTCGAAGGGTCCTATCATCATAACATATCACAAATCAACAATCTTATCAATCAATCAACATCAATCAACCTATCAATCTAATTAGCTCTAATGAGATTTTGATCAAATGTCATGACCATCTATCATTGATCCTCACCTATCATGAGGTCAATTATCATCATCCTATCATTGAATCTCACCTATCACGAGATCAATCATCATATAATCTATCAACATCATCAAATATCATCAAATCAAAGGTTGACATGATTGACAATCATCAAAATCAAGGATTCTACTCAAAATTACATCATTCTAGTCTAGATGTGCTAAAAAAGTGTCTCAAAGCACTAAAAGCATGGATGCACCTGAAAACTTCATAAATGTGCTAAAATAGTGCATGAATGTGCCAAAATTCTAAATGCACCATCAAAATTCATATGCACTATTTTATTTCATCAATGCGTCGAATGACCAAATGCGCTACATCATCCTATCAATGCACAATTTCATGACCTATATGCACTATAATTCCAAATATGCCACATTATTGACTAAACATGCTACTTTGTTCTATCTATATGCTAATTCTCCAATTGCATTAATATATCAACTAAATGTGGTAAAAACCTATCCCTATGCATTGAACTACTACATGCGCTACTACAGTGACCAGATGCCCTACATCAGCGAGCTAATGAGCTAAAACATGATTAAACCAAATTCAAACATCAAAAACACAAGAAAAGCAACATTCAAAATTTATGAGGAGTTTTTTTGGGGTACGTACCAGAGGTCCATATGCAATAGGGTGGTTGTGACGTCAAACTCGCTTGAATTGGTGGGTTTCATAGGGGATCACCATCTTGCCAAATTTGCACAAGGTTTCTCACTCACTCCAAATTTTCAAAATGATAATAACACAAATGAGCTCAATGCACATCTTTTCACCTTTTAAAGGGGTAATTGAGTGGTAATTAAGCGGGATTGATTTATTTTTTTTATAAAAAAAGGGGTCTTAATTAATTAATTTATCAAAGGGGTAGGTTCAACATTGTTTTTTGAGAGATAAATCGTTGAAACATCCTAAAATTAAAAAATCATCATCAAATCATCAGAAAATCATTAAAAAAAACCAAAAATCCAAAAATTCTAAATTTTTTAAAATTCATCAATTTATCTCCCGAGGAGGCATATATCCATCATCACTTGAAAATCAGTGTCTAGGGCATATCAAAAAACTTTGTTAGCACAACAAATTTTTCTTTGAAGCAATGTGTAAACACATCACTTCAAAGAGGGGCAAAATGTATACAACTAAAAATGGTCTGGATAATCTAATTAATTAAATACAAGTTATTTAATTAATAAACCTTCTAATTCATCTACTTATAAATAAATAGAAATATTTATTTATATAAATCACATTTTCTAATTCTTCTTATCTTAAATCATATTCCTCTAATTTCTTAATTAAATAAACAAATTCAAATAGTTTGTTTTATTTAATTAATATCTCTTTAATAAATTTGAATAATTTCAAATTTGAATTTAGTCACATGTCTACAATTTTTCCTCTTTCCAACTCATCATGTGTATCCACAAATTGGATATTTCAAATATCTTTAATTTGGGATTATCTCCAACAAATTTTGAAACAAACTTGAGACACTTGGCTCTCTTCCTCCATTTATTCTTCCTAAACACTTGGCAAATTATTTTACTAAAGGGAACACTCTCCTTGATTCTCTCCAACCTCTCCATCCTCCACTGTCAATTCCTCCAGATCAAATCCAGAACATTGCTTGTTGCCACATTAGAATATGCCTTAGAAAATCTATAAATGTAGCTTCGTTCTACAGCAAAAGGATCCCAACTTTGAGCAATCTTACTCTGCAAAAATTTCATCTGAGCATTTGAGCATCTAGCATTTGAGAAAATAGTATTTTAGAAGTATATTAGTTTAGAATCATGGCTTTATCATTAGCTGCATCTTAGTTTGCAATAATTTAATTACATCATTTTCATATCACTTTCATCTACAGTATCACATCATTATCATCTACAACATATCATATATCAATCATGTAGGAATCGATTTATTGCATTTTTTATCATCTCATTCTTTAGGTTGTCATTCTAATAGTCATAGTTCATACACAATCTAAGATCCATTATGATTTAATGAATCCTTGAAGATAGAGAACAATGAGACAGTTTTAGAGAGTTTATTTGCTTCAATTCGATTAGATTTGTTATCTGAATTCTCTAATATAATGTTTCATTGATTGTGTGGTTTTATTACTCATTTGTACATTTTAGTTCACACACAAATTTTGGAATTTGGGATCTAATAAACGGTAAATTATATAGGATTCTTGTAAACCTAAGTCTCCCATTCATTTTTTTCAACTAGAACTAGAGAGAGAGAGAGATAGAAGCAAGTAAGAAAGTAATTCACATTCAAGAGTAAGGAGCAAGAAAATTTGAAGTCATTGGGCTGCATTATAGTGTTTTTGTAGATCTTCAAGCTCACATTCATTTTAAGATCGAGCATTTCCAAAGATTGATGATGGTTGCCTATGGAGAATCATGATGGATTCTAGGTTGGGGGATGCAACTAGCCATTGAACCAAGCCTAATGACTTGTTTCCTAAGTGATTCTATCTTCTATTATCAATCTACTTTCTACCTAAAGGAAGGTACATGAATTCTTATGGCTTATTAGTGTGATTGGAGATCTCCCAAAGTGATTCATCATCATTTTCATGTTTCATATTATGCATCCTATTCTAGCACATTAGAGTAGAGTTTATTTCATTTTAGATCTCTTAATCTTAGGCACACTTAAGATTAGCACTTTCACACACATTTCCATTTCAGATCTATACTTTCTACCAAGGTTTAATTACCAAACTAGGGGTTTGACAAAGCAAATCCCCCAATAATAAAATAAACACTTCATTTTGCACAAAATATTTACAAGCACCAATTCCAACAATTACATGCAAGAATCATCAAGAAATTTGCATGAGTATTCTTGTTACATTGTGCAACTTTAGAAGTATACTCTTCAACTTCAACAAAATTCCTAAATCTTGTAATGATTTCCATATTTTGTGCAACATACACATGGGAAACATATGCACTTTCGCTAGTACATTCAATTTGGTTCCATATGCATCTAACAGTAGTTTATGGCTACTCCACATGATCATGCAAACCAATTGGAACCATTTTCCTTTGACTTGTGGCACAAATCTAGTAACATGAGAAGTGCATCATTCACATTACACATGTTAGCATATTATGAAAGAGGGACTATTGTAAAATTTCACCCTACTATCTAATTCATAAACTAGTATACCAACTAGGGAGCCTCTAGCACATCAGTCAACCAACTATGATTGTACTTTAGAGTTCTCTACAAAATAAAATATATATATTTATCCTACCTAATCATATGGATGTATATTTTCACCATCACTCCTATAATATTAGGGTATGCATAGGATCATGATGGGCCAAAAAGTGGCAATATGATGGGTATTTGTAGGGTATGTGGCTGGCGACTATTTTTTAACCCAAAATTGATGAAAAAAGGGTTTTTAAAGGAGATTCTCAGCTTTCCACCAATATAAATTATATTTTACTTTTAATTTAATAAATTATTATTATTTATTTTCTATTTGAATTACGAGTAAAATCCTAATTGAAAGGCTTATTTAAAAACATCTATAACTTTCAAATGGTATCACTTTTTCAGAATTTGAAACATGTGTCACATTCTATACTTTGAATACTATAGGATTAAAAAATAATAATTGAATTTCATTAAGTTTTGACCATGCTAAGGTGGTCAGACATATGATTTTTTATATTTTTTAAAAGTTGTAATAAAAAATTCATAATTAATTATTTAGTTGGAAAAAAATTACAAAAAATATATACATCACATTGAGACATGAGTCCTCTACTTATATCTAAAATATTATAGAAAAATATTATCATTTTATTATGGTTAGGGTGGTCAAACAAACACCTACTTATTTTTTCCCAGAAATGTAAGTACTATTGCATTGAAATTTCAAATATTCACCAAATTATTATTTTTTTTCTAAATAAACCAAGTAGTTTAGAAACTACATTCAATTTGCTAAAAAATTTATTTTTACATATTTTTGAAATAACATAGATAACTTATTCAAATTTTTAAGTCAATTTTCCTAATTCTGATTTTTCTGAATTTTTTGCCACTTAAGGGCCTGTTTTTTCCATGATGATCCTACACATACCCATTATACATTTACACAAAATATTCATGAAGGACTTGACATATTTTTCACACTATTTGCATGCTCTATTATTTGGTGTGCTTTTCTTATAAAAATTTTACATAAGAAGCATAAAATATAGACATAAACCTATCTCCATTTACATTGCTTCATAAATTTTTATCTACATTTAAAATTGTTCTTCCCTTTCAAAATGAAAATTGAATTAGAACACATGCTCAACTAGAAATATAATTAAAATTAAATATCCACCAAGACACAAAATATTTATATTAATACATTTTTAATTTAATTGGATAAATTAAAATATAAGATAAGCTATTTCCACATAAAGTATCCATTTAATAATTAATTAATAATTAGACAAGTGAACAATGATGGATCAGACTGTTCAAAAGAAGACTATTGGGGAGAAGACTAATTCAGTGGTGGGATTGAGTGATTTGAATTTGAACTCACTCCTTGGAAATCATGGTGACTTCTGGTTTGGTCAGTCTATGGATTTGGAGCTTTATATTGTTGCTACTGGGAAGGATGGATCATGTGGTGTGGATGCGTTGGTGCTCTCTATTGGAATTGCTAGGAAGGATGGGTCATGCAATGTGGATGTGGTCAAAGATGCATTCTATGAGGGTAAGTGTGTGTTTGAGGCTTCCAAGGAATCTTGTGTTGGATGCCCATTGACAAAGGTGCTTCCAAAGGCCCTTGGTGATCATGTGGCTTCTGGTGATAATGGGCAGTGTTGTCAATCAAGATTGCACCTTAGTTGAGTTAGAATCAACTTTCCTATTGAAACATGGAAACATTCTCAAGCTGTGGGTAACTTATGATGAAAATTAATCTCCAGAGAGGGTTGGTTCCCTTGGTAGATCACTAAACGAAATGATTTTTTTGAGAAAAATGATAGAAGGATGACTGAAATGAAATCCTAAAACCTAAAGGGTGATGCACCAAAATTTATAACAGTATTTATTAACTCAACTCACAATCAACTCTCAAAGCATTAACTCTCACAATCTCATAGGAAACATACAACACAAAATTTATTTGTATGAAGATTCGAAATCAAACAAAGCATACAACTTGTATCATATAAAATTTTTAAACCCGCACTTGGAATAATGAGACATAAAAAGGACTCAAAACTCAAAATCACAATGACATCAAATCAATTCTACAAAATGAGTCAAAAATTATGAGATAGGAATGCTCTATTGTTTTTATTGAATCTGGAAGGAGTATCAAACATGAAAATCTGAGTACAAAAATGAGGTTTACAAAACTCTTTGCAAGTGATCAAGAGAGGAAGAAGAAAATTTGAACTCCTCCAAAAAACTAATTTTTTCCTCTAATATATACCTCCAATGTGTCTCTATGAATGAATGGGAAAAAACTTAGTTAACTGCTCACCAAAATAATAACCAAAGTGTCATTTTCGAGCAAAGGGAAAAAACCTCAAAAATAGGGTATAGAACTACTTCAAATTGAGTGAAAATAGGTGGAAAATTTCCCTACCAAGTGGATCTATCCAAAAAGACTCAAAAAATCATTGAGTTTTCACTAAAAATTATAAATAGAAAGTTCAGTTCACTCATTCTTTCCATTTTGCATCTCAAGTCCCATTCACGAGTAAAGGGAAAAAACCATAAAATGAGGGCCAAAAATTTCTCTAAACTGAGTGAAAATAGGTGGAAACTTTCCCTCCCAAGTGGATCTATCCAAAAAGACTAAAAAATAACTCAGTTCTGACTAGAAAATCAAAATAGAAACTTTAGTTCACTCTCAAACTATTACTTTAGGACTAGTGAACATTTCTTAAAAACTATAAACTAGGTTGGTGAGAAATTTAAAGGGTTTTGTTTTCTAATGTTTTTATAAAATCCTCAAAAACCTAGATTGTATTTCTCAAGATATGATTGAAACATGTGACTATTTATTGTCATGATTTTTCTTGTGAACTTCAAAGTAATCTTTAGTCTTTTCATGTTGTCCACTTGACATCTCTCTTGCTGCCTCTGGAAACTTGTCATGTGATTATTGTAATCTTCCCCTTGTTCTTTGAATTGATTGTCTATTAATCTCTTTTACGAGTATGTCTACATTGATGAGCATTGTCACTTTCATGCTCTTCTTTAAATATTGCCCAATAATTTTTGTATGAATGTCCTCAATCTTTGATGCATTTCTCTTCACTTTGAGTTTTCATACTTTAAGGAACTTGGCCTAACTTCACTTTTAACCTTCACCTTGATTGTCTTTAATTCATTGGTCATGGCCAATATTTCTATCTTCACTTATAAGGATTGTTAAACATCATTTGATTAAGAAAATGATGTTAAAATTTGAGATTGCTGCCCTATATTGATTGACTGTGATAACTCCCCTACACATTGTGATTCTATTGAACAAGTATGATAAGTTTACACTCCTATCTCTCTTAAAAACTAAGAGGGTGACATGCTGGGCTCAAGCCTTATGGGAGCCCATTTTACTCCACATGTTATGATGTCAAACAAGATGAACCATGTAATGATAAAAGAACATGTACCTACATAATGAACAAACAAGTTAGCAAAATAATGAAGTTGAAAGCTTCAAATGATGCATTAATTCTTCTACTCCTGAATGCTCTTGAATGCTCCTAAAATCTGCAAACTTTGTTCTAGCTTTACCTAATTGAGTTGTAAGTGAAAATTAGGTAACAGGCAAGCCCCAACTAGGGAATCATCTATGGCTAATCCAAGAAATACCCAAATTGAGCATGTTCTGGTGGGAGATAGCAGACTAGCAGGATAGTCATCTTTGCTCGGGAAGAAATGGGTTGAAATTTTTCCCTTGAAACTTAAAGGAAAAGTCATTGTTTATGAATCAATGTCTTCTTCTAACATTGAAGGTGGCTTTACCTTGTCCATTCCAAACTGTCTTATGGATAAAAATATAGATAGAATGGAATTTTTTCTATTAGGAAAGTATTTAGGTCCTAGACCTAACATTGAGGAGGTCCATACCTGGGTTTGAAAGAAGTGGGTTGTTAAAGGATAGGTTGAAGTTGCGACTGTGGCTAAAGGATTTTTTCCTTTGCTTTTCCCTATGATGAAGAGCTGAGAGTAGTTTTTACAAAAGGACCATGGACTTTTGGGCATCTTACTTTAGTGTTACGTCGCTTAGAGCCCTAGATGGATCTCTCCAAGTGCCTTTTTCATTCATCCCCAGTGTGGGTGAAGTTTCTCAACTTTCCTTTGGAATATTGGGATGAAGAAGTGTTTAAGGCAATGGCTAACTCATTTAGGCAGTTAGTCTCTATTGATGATGCCACTCTCTCTAGAAGGTGGTTGGTTGCAACAAGATTTTGTGTTATGATTGATCAAGATGTTGTGATGCCTGAATTTTTTCACCTTAACTCAAAGGTGGGCTCTTGGAAGCAACAAATTATCATTGAAAATATTATGTTTGTGTGCTTCAAATGCAAAAAAGTGGGTCACTAGGCTAAGGACTACCCTATTGAGGTGGCTGCACCCAAGGTTGTAGGTCTCAAACTAAAGTTTGGAAGGTGTATAGGCATCAAATTGTACCTCTTGCAAATTCACATACATGTTTGCATCTACTTTAGTGTCCACTCCCTTAGTGTAGACTCATTTTAGCCAATGTATTAGCCTTTTTCCCTCTCACGATGCTTTGCACCCCTTTCTAGCAACTACCCTTGTGTGTAAACTTTGCATTAAACCTTGTGCCTTTCCTATTCACATCGTTATGTAGTGTGATCTATCCAGACACTAGCACACCAAGTGGTCGTCCGCATACAACACTAGCATCCTATGATGTTTCAACATTCAAACAACCATTTTCGTGCATGTTTGGCACTTGTCATCTCCCTTGGTCGGTGGTAATGGGTGGAGATGCCTTGTAACCACTCAGGAAGCTTCTTTTCCTTTTTTAAATGCTATCTTTTCACTTCATTTACAAATCTCTTCTACTTATAGCTTCACTCTAGCTTCTTAGCTTCTCTCTTGTGTGCACAAACCTCTCACTTGTTATAGTAGCTTCAAGCACTCTCAAGCTTTTACAACCACCTTGGAAACTCACTCTTGGCTCTTGCAGCCCTCTTGCTCTCTCTCTTTGGATTCCTTAAGCCTTGCAACTTCATCTCCCTTATCTCATGCTTGTTAGCATCCTAGGATTCCATATCCCTTTCTTATTGCATCTATACTTTGTGATATGGGTTCTCCTCCCTGAGTGGGGATTTCTTTTATCATGTCTTTTGTGATACGGGTTCTCCTCCTCGAGCAGGGTTGGATTTTCTCACTAATACTAGGTGGTGTGGGTTCTACTCCTAAAGTGGGTTTTTCTTTCACCACACAATTTGTCCATTTTGGTTAACTCTCTCTATCTTTTGGCTATCCGCGGAGGTGGGAACACCAAAATAGGGGTTTGACTGAGGCAAACCCCTATACAACCCCAACATTCTCTCCAAATATTACGCATGTAAGTATTGAAGACATTCTTTTGCTAGAGGCTTCATTGCTTGGATTGTTGTGAGCATCTTCTTTCTTTTCTTCTCCTTATCTTTATCATTTCTACTTCACTTCATTTTATTTTTTTATATTCTATTGCTTTCTCACATTCCAAGATTTCTTAGCAATTAGAGTAGAAGTAGCCACTTTGTTATTTTCTATGACAAACCTGCTTTCTAGTCCATACGAGATGCTAGCATGTCTCTAAGATGCTAGCACGTCACGTTGTCATCTATATTCCGTGCTTTTGTCCTTTGGCCAAGAGCTTGCCAGTTTGTCCAAAAATCATGACCTGCTCTTTCTGGTATTAGAACTCTTGCATTGTTCCTTGAGGTAGTTTAGGGAATTTCACCCCATGAAACTCTCTCAATGAAGAGAACTTGTGAGTAGCGAATCCCCATTCTCTACATTTTGGTGAACCTGACGTGAAGCACGTATTTTTCAAAAACTAGGAATTTATTTACCCCTACTTGGTGGGGTCATAACTTTTGACTCGATGCTCAGAATTCAGAACCGTTTGCACCGTTGGAGAGGTTTCCAAGAGGACTAGTTCAATCCCTAAAGTAATATGCCTTTCAAAACTAAATGTTAGGGGATGACACAAGTTTTGACCTCAAATTTTTCTCTAAAGACCTCCAAAAACACAATTTACTATAGCATAGAAAAAATTGAAAAAAAGAAAATCTGGACTTTTAGTTTTTCTTAGTTCTATCACCTCAAAATGAATTTTATATCTTCTTTTATTAGTTCAATATCTTTTTTTTTCAAAATGTTAATGATGTTTCATTTCATGTATGTGATGGTGACATGGATTTACCCATGTCACTTTGTATCTTTGATCCTTCTCATGAGAGTCCTCTAGCTTCAAAGAATATCTTATTGCAATAAAATGAAATCATTGATACCTTTCTTAACATTAATCTACCTTGTCTTCATTCCAATACACCCTCTTCTAGAAATGATGCATTTGTGAATGAGAAGTCTAACCTCTATTCTAATACACTATCTTCTAGAGATGATGTATTTGTGAATGATGAATCTGTCTTCCATTCTAATGCACTCTCTTCTAGAGGCATTGTATTTGTGAATAATGAATCTCTTCTCTATTCAAATGTGCTCTCCTCTAGAGATGATGCATTAGTGCATGCTGAATCTCCTTCCACATTTGATCCTATTTGGATCAATGTTGAGAATATGTCTTCAAATAATTATTCTACTAGTTATGATGATTCTACATGAATGTTATCAATGTCTCTACTACCTCTTAGAGGCCTAAGAGACCAGTCATTTATGTGACTCCAGTGAGTCCTCCCAAAATTATTTTTTATATTCATAGTGTTCCATTTGATAGTGACTCTCTTGATCTTTCTAAGGCTCCCTCTTATAAAGCGATAGCCCATACTTATGAGAATAAAATGAATAAAAAATGCAGTATTCCCTTAGCACCTAAACCTATGACTAAAGCACCTGGTGATTAGAATCTTGTTGAGCAACTCCAATTTACTCTAGCTAAGATCTCACTATGGGACTTGCTTCATTATGCTCTAGTTTATTGAGGTGTGCTTCAAGAAGCTTTGCAAAAGATCCTCTTTCTTTCTTCCACTAGGCCGACAAATGTTGATGCATTGATAGCTCATATTTGTGTGGATTCTCCAAATATTATGTTATATCTGTAGGAACTCCCACATTTGGAAGTACAGAAGCAAGTAGACCCTCTAATGATTATAGTTAACATTAATAATATTGGCATTATACATACTCTCATAGATGTTGGTTTAGTTCTCAATATATGTAGCATTGATCTATTGAATAAGATTGATATTGATTCATTTTCTCTTAATGCTTCTTCAATTGACATTGATGGGTTTGATAATGTCGTTCGACAAGCCCTAGGCATGATAATCTTGCATTTGATGTTGGGACCCATTACTATACCTACCCTTTTATATGTTATTTCAGAAAAACTACCATATAACCTTCTCCTTGGTAGACCATGGATTCATGCTATGGGTGTAGTACCATCTACCTTGCATAAATCTATCAAGTTCATTTGTAATAATCAAGTAGTCATAGTCAAGGCTGACCCTAATGCTATGCACTTATGTGAGATAGTAGCTATTGATTAGGTTTTGGTTATCCCTACTCTTATTCCTTCAGTTTCTTCCAATGTGTCAATGTTTACTCTAGAAGTACCTAATACAAATGATACTCTCAAGATAGACATCCATGAAGAAGATCCTTTTGAATCAAGGAATATTAATTATTCTCCTTCTACCACTTCTCAAGAGAATGCATGTCTTGGTGATGATTGGGGTTCTTTAGACTTTACAGACTCCTTCAATCAAGAATATAAAGTCAACCCGATCCACTTAGACTTTCCGGTAACATCATCCTCACCCGCTATCAAAGATGATTATTCTTTTGTATCGCGAGAAAGTGTGAGAAATAATTGTAATGTCCTTAATGCTGATCCTCCTTTCATGTATTCTTCTTGTGAGGAGTCAAAATTTTCTCCACAAGAGAAAGGCTTGCTTCTTGCTCCTCATTCTTTATCTAAGCAAGAGCATATGTTGTTGAGGCTTCTAAAATCCTGCTTGATTACTCTTCCTTCTCCTACACATAAGAAATTTCATGAGTGTGACAAAGATACACAATATTTTTGTGCATACCATCAAGTGTCTAGCCATTCCACTAGTGAATATAAGGCCTTGAAGGATAAAATACAACTTTGTGATTTTGGTGCCATCAAACTCCTTTTTTATTGGTGAACCTATCTTTTCTTCGTACGACAAGTGATATCAAGGTTTACCTTTATCCTATATGTTCTAAGCATCTTGCATGGTTATCCTCCCCTATATGTTTGGGGTACTAATAACTTGTTCTGGAGATGAGTGTCCTTCTAAGGATCCCCTCTCTTCTCTCTATCTTTCAATTGGAGTTTCCCTTGAGTGAACCCCTTTTTCTTTTGAAGGGTTCCTAAGGGGCCCCATTTGAAATATTTTCTCTTAACTCAACCTCTCTTTTCAAATAGTGCATCATTTGAGTGGACCCCTCTTCTTTTGAAGGGTTCCCAAGAGACCCCTTTGAAAACCTTCCAATTTGTTGATGGTTTGCGTGACTGTCCACTTACTTTCCTGCATGGCCACTTTTAGACATGTTCTATTTGTAGGTAAACATGTCACTTTATAGGTGCACCTATGAAGATTCTTTATAACTCTATGAAGTCTCCTTTTTGTGGTTTCCTCCATGTGATAGATCTTGGAGGACACCTTCCTTGTAGGTCTGTAGGTCTGTAAGGCACTTTTCTGGGTTTCCTTCACGTGAGAGATCTTGGAGGATGTCTTCCTTCCAGGTCTGCAGATCTGTAAGGTGCTTTTTTGGGTTTCCCTCATGTGAGAGATCTTGGGGGTTGCCTCCTTGTAGGTCTGTAGGCTTGTGAGGTGCTTAATTCATTCCTTTCTAGCTTCTTCTTTCTCTCAAATTCTCATTCTTCTCAATTATGTATATACTGGATTAAATATCTACATCTTCTTCATCCTTTGTGTATGGCCTTCTCTCTATTTAAGAATTCTTCTATGTGATATTAATTTGGGGATGATGCATAGTACAAAGACAACCTTCTATATCGAGGTCTCTTTCACTTTGTTGAATCAAATCCTTTAGCTTTTTGTGTGCTAACATTGTTGTATAGTGTAGGTTGTTCTTGTTTAATGCATTTGTTTTGTAGGCCTTTAGCATGGGGGTACGCTTCCATGGTTCAAAGAGTTATCTGCTTCCTCTACAATATCCTTTTGGCATATGATTTTATTTATGCTTAGTAGATTTCCCTTAGCATGCATATTATTATAGATTCATATGCCCGCTAAAGTGGGGGAAAAATGTATAGGTGTAAAATTGCACCCTTTGCAATTTCACATACATGTTTGCATCTGCTTTAGTTTCCACTCCCTTAGCATATCTTTTAGGCTCATTTTAGCCTATGTATCATCCTTTTTCCCTCTCAGGATCGTCTTCACCCCTTTTCAACAACTACCCTTGCGTGTCAACTTCACATCGAACCTTGTGCCTTTCTCATTTGTGTCATTTTGTAGCATGATGTGTCTAGACACTAGCATGCCAAATATATGTCTATGCACCACGCTAGCATCCTGTGATGTTTCAACATTCAAACAACCATTTTCATGCATATTTTCCACTTGTCATCTCCCTCGGTTAGTGGTAATGACTCAAGATGCCTTGTAACTGCCTAAGAAGATTCTTTTCCTTCCTTAAATTCTATCTTTTCACTTCATTTGCATCTCTCTTCTACTTATTACTTCACTCTAGCTTCTTTGCTTCTCTCTTTTCCTATTTGATCTCTTGCTTGCATAAACCTCACTTATTTTAGGAGCTTCAAGCACTCTCAAGCTTTTACAACCACCTTGGCAACTCACTCTTGGCTCTGACAACTCTCTTGGTCTCTCCCTTTGGCTTCCTTAAGCCTTATAACTTCACTCTCCCTTATCTGATGCTTGTGAGCATCATGGGATTACATATCCCATTCTTATTGTATCTATACTTTGTGATGCAGGTTCTCCTCCTTGAGCGGGGATTGCTTTTATCACCTATTTCATGATACTAGTTCTCCTCCTCAAGCGAGGTTTTCTTTTATCACTAATACATGGTGGTGTGGGTTCTACTCCTAAAGTGGGTTTTTCTTTCACCACATGCTTTGTCCATTTTGGTTCACTCTCTCTATCTTTTGGCTTTTCCTAGGTGGGAACACCAAAATAGAGTTTTGACTGAGGAAAACCCCTATACAACCCCAACATTCTCTCTAGATATTACACATGCAGGTATTGAAGACATTCATTTGTTGGAGGATTCATTACTTGGATTTTTGTGAGCATATTCTTTCTTTGCTTCTCCTTATCTTTATCATTTCTACCTTACTTCATTTCAGTTCTATTAAATTTTGTTGCTTTCTCATGTTCTACGATTTCTTAGGAATTAGAGTAGAAGTAGCCACTTTGCTATTTTTTGTGACAAACCTACTTTTTGGTTTGTATGAGATGCTAGTACACCTCTAGGATGCCAGAATGTCACGCTTTTGTATGTATTTCATTATTTTTAACTTTGGCTGAGAGCTTGTTTGTTTGTCTAGAACTCTCGTGCTATTCCTTAAGGTAGTTTAGGGCATGAAGATAACTCATCAGTAGTGAATCCCCCTTCTCTATAGAAGGTTAAGGAGGCCAAGGGGACTTCAACTTCATAGGATTAGGGTGAGTATATAGCTAGCAAAGTCTTGGAGGGTGAAGCTAATATTGAAGATCACTTTGTCCCTCATCTTGAGGTTGACAAAGAGACTAAGAAAACTATGGATGAGGCTATTGGCCAGTCTATGGAACAAGATGTGGATTGTATTTTGATACTTTCTACTCCCCTAAATTTACAATTTTGGAGCCTATTATTTCCCCATGCTCCCCACTAAATTGTGTCTGGGCTAGTGGTTGGAGAGGGAACTTTGGTGGTTGCAGATACAGGGAGTTAGGATGAAGAAGGTTAAATTTTGGTGAGGGGAAGAAAGAAGAAGTCCTTTGCTTCTCCTCCTCTTCAACTCCACAAAGGTGTTACCACAAGAAGGAAAAAATTAGACTGTGGGTCTAAATAGAGGGGCCATGGGAGACCCTCTTTGCAAAAAAGTAGGGAGAGGGATTGCAAGTAGGATATTATGAAAGGGGTTTAAAAAACCCTCTTTGAACTCTACTTGAAGAGAAACCCCTGGTGCAAATGAAGATTATTTCTTGGAACATCAGGGGGGTGGATAATGTGCAAAAACATGACCTCTTGAAGAACTTGGTCCAGGACCATAAGCTAGACATTTTTCCAATTCAAGAAACAAAAATGCAAATTGATAAGTTGGAAGCTTTAAAGAATCTCTTCTCTAAGGATTGTGGCTTTCATGGGGTTAGATTTGATGGAGCTTCAGGTGGCATTACTACATTTTGGAATGCTAGGATGATTAAAGGTTTCCCAATTATAGAAGGTTTTAACCATGTGGAGACCAAATTTGTTTCAATTAGGGATTCTTACTCGGGTTATCTCCAATGTGTATGCTCCTAATCTGAAGAGAGCTAGCAAGAAATTGTGGGATGATCTTGGGTGTCTTCAAACTAATTTTTTGGATAACCCTTGATTGGTTATGGGATATTTCAACACTCCCCTTTGTGATAATGAGAAAGTGGGTGGTTCATAGAACAATCCTGATAGCTCTTATTGATGTGAAAATTATAGGGGCTAAGTTTACATGGTCCAACAAGTTTGTTGGTGCTAAAAATATTTGAGTCAAGCTAGATAGAGCTTTGACATAAGCTTCTTGGTTTGTGGATTTTTCTTGTTCCCTATCCACGATTATGAGATGCGGGTCTGACCATTTCCCTATCTCTTTTGTGGCCGATAGGCTTGGGGGTAAGAATCATTTTCATTTTCAGTTTTAAGCTATGTTGTTGAGGGATCCGAGGTTATCGATTGTATTAAGAAATGGTGGCAAGTGAATATTGATGGTAGTTCAATGTTCATAGTAGCTAAAAAGTTGACTTTTCTGAAGCTAAATCTCAAGAAATGGAATAGAGAGTTGTTTGGTCATATTTTTGAATATAATAATTTTATTATTCAAAGGCTAGATAGTGTTTAGGATTCCATTCAGTCAAAGGGTTTATTAAAGGATCTCTAGTTGCAAGAGGATGGCCTTCTCACTTAGCTTCTTGGAATTGTTGCAAAAGAGGAAGATTTTTGGTGGTAGAGATCTCATGCAATTTGGTTAAAGTCTGGGGATTGCAACTCCAAGTTCTTTCACCTTACTACCCTCATGCATAAGTCATCTAATAGGATCTCTTTGGTTGTGGATGATGGTATGTTGACAGAGGATGAGGAGGCTATTAGGAGAGAGGCTACTAATTTCTTTGAGCATCTACTTAGGGATTATCTTGTGTGGGACTAAAATAGTATGGAGGCTTCTTTGGAAGCTATCCCCCATCTAGTTTTGGAGGACCTGAATATGGAGCTTACTACCATCTCCTCTGCTTTGGAAATCAAGGATGTAGTCTTTTCTTTTGAAGGGAATAAGGCTCCTGGGCCTGATGGCTTTCCTATTTTGTTCTTTCAGTCGTGTTGGGAGATTGTTGTAGAAGATGTGATTAATGCCACCAAGGAATTCTTTGGTTCTAGAAGATTACTCAGAGAGTTGAATGTGACCTTCATTGCCTTGATGCTCAAGTTTTCTAATTCTTATAGCTTTTGTGAGTATCATCTGATCAGTCTGTGTAACTCCATTTATGAATTTTTTTGAAGGTGCTTGCCACTAGAATGCAAAAGTGTCTTCCTAATCCGATCTCAAAATGTAACAAAGTGGTTTTGTTAAGGGTTGTCAGATCCTGGACTCTATAATAATTGTTCATGAACTTTCTCATTCTCTTAATGCTAATAAGAGGCCATGCTTCTTCCTGAAACTGGATCTTCTCAAAGCTTATGATAGGTTAAACTGAAGATTTTTTTGGAGGTTTTTGGAACACTTTAGTTTCTATTGGAAGTTTCTTTATCTTGTTGATCAACTCATCTCAACTCCTTTTTTTGTGCTAGTGAATGGTTCTCCTTCCCATTTTTCCTAGAGTTCAAGTGGTTTGAGGCAGGGAGATCCTATCTCTCTGCTAATTTTCATCTTTACAATAGAGGCTCTTAGTAGAAATATCCAGAAGGATTTATTGACCAGGTCACTAAAGGGCCTTTCTCCTTCTTCTAGATGTGAACCTATTACCCATCAACAATTTGTTGATGACATTATTCTGATGGATGAACCTATTTCCCATCAACAATTTGTTGATGACACTATTCTAATGGGTGAATCCTCTATTCGTGAAGTCAAAAATGTGAAGGGGCTTATTGAGGCTTACGAGAAGGATTCTAGACAATGTATTAATCTTCCCGAGTCAAATTTTCTTCCTTAATACCCCTAAAACTATGCAATTAAATCTTGGTAGGATTATTTTGTGTAATATGGGTCAGATCTCATCTACCCAATTGGGGCTTCCTTTGTGTATTTCCAAGATCTTGGAGTACTTTTGGCTGGGTTTTTTGGACAAGTTCAGTAAAAATCTAGTGGGTTGGAAAGGGGTGCTTCTAAGTTAGACAAGGAAGGTACAACTCATTTCCTCTGCTCTTTAGAATCTACCTCTATATTCAATGATTCTTTTTATAATTCAAGTCAAATTTGAGGAGAAAGTGGAATAGATCATGAGATTCTTTTTGTGGTCGGGTGTTGAAACCAAAGCTAGAATTCCTCTTGTGGCTTGGGACTTGGTTTCCAAACCAAAGAAATGGGGTGGTTTTGGCATCCAAATTTAAAAGCTTTCAATAAGGAACTTTTTTCAAAAAATGTTTGGAGGCTCCTCAATGGTGAAGTTGGTTGGACCTCCTTGGCTAGAAACAAATATTTGCATGGCTTTGGGAGATCCTGTAATATGCTTACTTTTGATGATATCTTGATGTAGAAAAATGGCCCCTTGTCATTTTCATGGCCTTTTAGGTCTTGTTTCATTGTGTTTGACATATTTTGTTCTGATTTTATTATGTAACATGGCTTGAACATGCTTATTTAGGTATTAAAATTCAAATATTGAAGTCTTGTGAAGATGTTGTAAAACATTTCCACATTATTCTAGACTCTATTTAATATAATTCACCTAAAACTCATCTTTTTACTCATCAAAAAGTCCTATTTTCAAGTGTTGTTAAGTCTTGTAATAAATATTCACACTTTTCTAAGCATATTCCCCTTATTTATCTCTTTCTTATGACTTATTTGACCCCTTTATACACTGACATGATTTATTTAAGTGTGTTCTTGAATATACTCTTGACAAATAACATTACATTCTATTTAATTCTTGACACCTAGATTCAAGTCCTAGGTGGGACCCATTCACCTTGGGTGGTGAATGAGTCCCCCTTGGCTCAAAAAATTTAAAATATTTCAAATTTCTTTTGGGTTTTTATTCAAAAATATACTTGATGTCAGCCTGTGATGAGTTATGGATAGTAAAGGTTCTAAGGCACAAGAAGGTATCAATAAGTGTTTTTACATTCATTTTACAATCCATCCATTCAATCATTCATTCAAGCATTCAGTCAAGCATCTTTCAAGCATCTTGCAACATTCATCAAGTAATTATTCAAGCACTTTGGAGTAGCCATTGACATTACTTCAGACATGCATATTCAAGGATTTTGGTAAGTTTATGACACTTGCATGTTATTTATTTATCATTTCCTTTATATTTCATTTATTTCTATTGGGTTTGATTACCAAAGTGGGGTTTGACCAAGGAAAACCCCTATTTTCTAACCCTCAACCATTTTCCCCCTTTGCATGTGTATTTATAGCCTTTTGTTTGTAGATTTAAAAATTTGTGTTGAAAAGTGGAAATCAAGTCAACTAGGTGGTTCAAGTCAATTTATCATTATTTCAAGCTTGGTGAAGATTTTTTTTTCCATCTCCTACAAAACTAACTTCGACAACCCTACAAGCAGATTTTTCTAGATCTGGTGTTGTAGAGTTGTCCTCTGATTTTCCATAAGTCTTGGAGAGGACTGATTCACCACCAGTGGAAAATGAGTCCCACTTGAGGACTGAAAAACTTACTTTTGTTAGATTCCAAATCCCAATTGTTAGAAACTAGCTCCCAACACTTTTTCATCAATAGATGGACTAATTTGCCACCTTGGGTGAATGAGTCCCACTGTGAAAAATTGGTGAGTTCACCCAACATTCCAAACACTCCAAAATCATCAAACTTCTTCCAGGTGCACTTAGATTCATCCTTGTTATCTTTATTCTGCACATTTTCTTTAGTTTATTCATTATTTTCATATCACAGTGTGTTTTCAAATATAGTTTAAATCTTAGTTTTGCATTCATTTCCATTAGTTTAAATCATTCAATTTCATTTAATTTAGTTCATTTAGGCATAATAAAATCATACATTACATAATTTGAATGAACCCCTTAGCATTTTTTGATCTAATCTCTCTCCTTTTAGGTGAAAAGCCCTTTAAGAGCTAGAGAGCCTATTGGGTTCAAAAATATATGTTTCATTTTAGTGAACCCAAATATTGAACACTTTGCGTCTTTCTAATTTCATTTGCATATTTCATCCTAGATTAAATTTTAATTAACATTCAATTAGGACATTGTTTTGTTTTTTCATTTAAGATGTTTTTATTTTGCATTAGTGGAAGCTAGCTTACATTTCATTTTTGCATTACATCTAATTGAAAAACAAAATAAAAATCATTTTTGTACCATTGATTGCATTCTATTATGCATTAGAATCATCTTTAAATTTTTGAAAATCATAAAAATTTTGTCTCCTGGGACTCATTCACCACCTAGGGTGAATCAGTCCCTCTACATTTTTCAAACAACATTGCTGGCATTTTCTGGCATTTTCTCTGCATTTCTATTTTCTGTATTTAAATATTTGTTACAATTAGTAGTGTTTCTATTATTAGCATACATTATATTCCTTTTCATTTGAGTCACCTTCCTCCTTTGTGATATTTGTATGAGTGTTTGGTATTTCATTAATAATTCTTTGGTGAGACGAAGTTCTAGACTTGTGGAATCACACGATAACACTTTTTGTTGTGGACCCAAACTAACTCTCAAGATAAGGTATTTAATATTCATGAAGAATTTTCACATTTACAACAAGACTTGACCCTTGAGAATGTATCCAAAACTACCATACCTATCATTGATAATCTTCATCAGTTGCTTGAACATGATGATGGTTTAATAGTCCTATAAAGGATTGTTGAGATTTGTAATAAACATGCTCCTTCTAGTACCCAATCCACAACCAATCCAGTTAGTCAAGGAGGATTTCAAGTTTCTCCCCCTTCAACCATCACATCTATACCAACTTATACCAATCCTCAAATCACTACAAATATGCAACATGTTAGTTATGTTTATGTGGCTCCTTCTTTCACAATTCCACCTAGCATTCCTACTTCACTTGTGGCATCACAAGTCCCTTCCATCACCTTTACACCTCCTAGCATTTCTTTCACTTCCCCTACCATCACTTCTACTCCATCTCCCTTTTCTCTTCCATGTCAACCTACATACCCTGATCGTGTCATTACACAACTCCTTAACATAGTTTCTTCCATGAAACATCAAATTTCTACTACTAGCCAAGGTAAACCTACTCCAATCACATATCATGTCCATAGCAGCCTCTTATCCTTAGATATTTTGCATACCCCAATGCCAAAAGGGATATAAATGCCACGGTTTGAGAAATATGGAGGTAAAGGAGACCCTGTCAACCAGGTTAATGCTTGCACAACTTTATGTAGTGATTTTGTCCCTGATGAGAGACTCTTAGCCGAACTTTTCCCTAGGAATTTGAAAGACAATTCTTTAGAATGGTTTTCCAACTTTCCTAATCATTCCATCCACTCATTCAATGATTTGGTGGATGCTTTCATAAGTA
Organism: Sequoia sempervirens; assembly: GCA_007258455.2. Lineage (NCBI taxonomy): Eukaryota > Viridiplantae > Streptophyta > Pinopsida > Cupressales > Cupressaceae > Sequoia > Sequoia sempervirens. The sequence goes on from VDFB02168118.1 coordinate 162,487,355, forward strand.
ACTTTCAAGTTCACATGATACCTAAAAAGGAAATGGCAGACCTCATGCAATGTAGACAAAACATAGATGAAAAAAATACTAATTTTATCTCACACTATCAATCTGTGTATGCTCAAATAGATGTTAAGATTCTAGATACACATCTACAAAAAATATTTATCGATAATTTGCATAGAAACCTTTAGGATAAGTTAACTATGATGAAATTCCCTTCATTTATTAATTTATGCACAACCTTGTGTGAATATCATAACTTGGTTTCAAGTCATGATTCACACTCCACTTCTAGCTGAGTTGACAAACTTAAAAAAAATAATCACAACCACAATAATAATAACAATCAAAACTTTTGCAAACTAAATAGAAGCTTCTTACAGTTCAATCTACCTTCACAACTGCAAACCACCCAACAAGCTTCAAATTCCATGGCCATTGTTAAGACAACTGTGCCTTATCATTATGGGGACCCTAAAAGACAATTGACTCCTTTACCCAATTCCCTCCATAATACAATGAAACAAGTAATCAACAAATTCATGCTCACTTTCCTACCCGTTAGGTGGCTTGATCCAAACCAATTGTTACCACCCTCCTTCAAGGCCTAATGCTTATTTTCACTTCCATCGCCAGAATGGACATGACACCGAACATTGCAAGCATCTAAAACATTTAGTTCAAGACCTCATTGATTGAGGTGAGCTATCCATTGAGGGTATTAATGATAGAGGAAATAAATCCATTGCACCCTCTAACTAGCATTTATAGATTTTCACCAACCCTACGCTTAAACATACCACTTCATTTGTCAAAGCTAGTGAACCTTCAATAACTAACGTAATGATTGTTGATACACACAATGAACAACATGATATAACTCCAATGATTATTGAAGGTAGTCCTATAGATAATCTAGTAGCTATGATAGACATTATCCCTCATAAGGACCAAACCCCTAAATCTCTTGATATCACTTTTTCTAATAAAGAAATACTACCAAAGCTTCCCGATGGTCCTCTCTACATAGCTGGTAGAATCTATGATAAGCCCACTAATATGATATTAATAGATCCTACTTGTGGTGAGAATATGATCATAGAGGATTTTCTGGTACTACATAACTTATACCAAGATGATTATGATAAATTAACTGCATGGATAAAAACACACAATGGCTTTGCATGCCCTACGATCAGATCAATCACGCTACCCTTACAAGTAGGACCGAAAACATTAGATGTCAGATTTTATATCATTTTGCAATCTGAGCAATTTCATTTGTGGCTAGGCCACCCTTGGCTTCTCTCAATGAAAGTGGTCCCATCACTCATTCATAATGTTTGAAGTTTCCACATGACAATGAAATATTTATCTTCCATCATAGCCAATTTAATCCCCTATGCTCTAAAGGCAACTTTTCCCTAGAATCCTTTTGGCCCGAACCCATGGAACCCATTACACTTCGAAAGGAATTATTTTTCATAGCCTACCAAAAGTTTAAATCCAAAAGGATAGCTTAATTGTCTCTTCATGGTACATCCCCAACCATTTTTGTACCTCCTATCATAGATGAGACCATGCTTCACACTACCTCTAAAAATGATCAACCATTACCCACTCCTTTGCAATCTGATCCTTCCACTTCTTTGTCTAAGAGATCAAGAGAGGTTGAAAGTAGTCCAACCTTGCCTCCTCGAATTAAACAAGTATATAAAGCTAAGGAGAAAGTGATTGATCTGCCTGCTTCTGAAACAAAGGAGCCTATAGTTGATCAATCCACCCTTACACCTCAACAAATTCAAAATAGAATTAAACAAAATGAGGGTGATAGAGAGAGTCATTATCGTCATTGTTTTCTTGCTTGACAAATGAAAAATGAAACAAATAAAGAAAACCAACCTCCCCTATTGACAAAGATAATTTATAATAATCCTCCTGAACCACCACAAGATAGTCCATCAGCACCCTCACAAAAAACTAAACTTATACAATAACAACCATTGTTGATACATCCTTCCTTGGAGATCACTCTTCATCCTCCTATCATCATTAATCTTGATGAGGATGATGACGAAGAGATTGATAAAATTGATGAGGAGGTGCACAATAATTTGAACTCTTTATTCTCCTCTTCTATTAGCTTAGACAATAAATCTCTTATACCAATTGCACAAGCTGGTGATTTTCCTAGCTTGGCACTTGCAATTCCTCCATTGGATAGTCAACCACCTTTGTAGTATGATGATCATGATTGGGAGGTGGATGACCTATTAGATGGTTGATTTTCCTTTGCCTCGCTATCATTTTAGTTACCTTTTTTTGTTTTTCTTTTATTTGTGTATCATGTTCCCCCATATTATGTGTTTTATGTTCCCTTTCTTATTGTACACTTCTTCTATTTTTATCTCTATTCTTCTATATATCATACAATTTTCTTTTTCCTTTTTATCTTTTTGTTTTGTGTTCTCCTTTTTGGGATGACATAAACCGTAGAGATACCCTAAGTTTCTTCCATGTTGACCCAAATTGTCTTTGTCCTTTTTATCTTTTTTTTTGTGTTCTCCTTTTTGGGATGATCCAAAGTGTAGAGATGCCCTAAGTCTCTTCCATGTTGACCCACAAGGTTTCTTTTCTTTTCCTTTTCTTTATCTTTTCTTGTGTTTTTACTTTTGGGGATGATGCAAGGCATTGAGACCGAAATGTCTCCTTCATGTTGACCCAAAATATTTTTCATTTTCTTTCATTTTCTTTGTTTTTTCTTGTGTTTTTCTTTTGGGGATGATGCAATGTGTTGAGACTGCAATGTTTCTTCCATGTTGACCCAAAATGAATCTTTTTTTTTTTAATTTATCGCTCTCTATGTGTCATTCTTCTCTTTCTATGTATTCAGGGAATGATGACAATTATGTGCTCTTTCATAAAAATATTGTAGCAAAGAACATACTAACCCCAAATCCATAGACCCCTTATGTGTTTGGTGTGCTTTATTTTCTAGGGGGCAACTCCCTTGCTTTCTTTCTTTCTTTTCTTTTCATTTTCTTTGACATGACATAGCCTAACTTCGAAACATATGACTTGGCATAGGGATTTCTGAGTTGGATCTCATTTTTTTTCCTTTTGCATTCTCTTTCTTCTTCGACTTTAAAGTAATTTCTCACAGACAATTTTGTAGCAATTCCATTAAAGTGGGGGGCATAGAATACCATAATTCATTTGCATTCTTTGTTCTTAGTGCAGCCTTGTCGTTTATATGACATGTTTATTACTTTTTGGATGAAATTGGGTGTGATCTTTCTTAGCATATTGCATTCCTCTTTGTGGTTTGATGATACACACTGCATCCCCTAAGTTGTGAATTCACTATTCTTTGATTGGTCCTCTCTTGGAGACATTAGAGACAATTTTCCCTAAGTGATTGACCTTACATAAACTAAACAAGACTCCTTTGAACAATCTTTCACATTAAATTTTGCATTATATTATATTGTTCTATTCTTGTTTGGCCACCTTGCATAACACAACTTGCATGCCTGCGGTTCCATCCTATTTGTTCATGAGTTCTAAGCATACAGAGTTGTGCTTGTCTCATGAAGCTCAAACTAACATTTACATTGCCTTTTTTTTGTGGTGCCTTGTTAAATTTATCACAAGGTATAGCTTTGCCATGGTTGAGTAGGAATCCCAGCTAGTGGCATGACTTTCCCCATAGCCACTTTTGTATTTGTGAGTGCATACCAACTAGCGTATGCATCTCTTTTTGGGATTTCTCCCCCTGTAGATGACCATAAGTTCCATGGCCCTAGAGTGAGTATATAGTTGGGCCTTCTCACCCAGTGGAATCATTATGTATTCTATCACCTAAAAGTGACTACACATTCCCTTTTGGCCTAGATTTGATTCACAACTAGTTGGATTGGTGATTGAAGCTTCATTTAATTCATTTCAACACTTGTGTGTTCCTTTGTTCTTATGCTTAGTTTTTCATCCGATCTTCATCCTGGGGGCTTGATCATCCCTCTTGATTGTTGTTATTCCCTCTTGCTAACATAGGTACATTTGAACCCTCCTCTCGATGTTCATGGCTACTTTAGTGTGAGTCTGAAGCAAGTTCTTCCTCTCACTAAAGTGGGGGCTAAATGTGTCATAGAAAAATGACCCCTTGTCATTTTCATGGCCTTTTAGTTCTTGTTTCATTGTGTTTGACATATTTTGTACTGATTTTATGATGAAACATGGCTTGAACATGCTTATTTAGGTATTAAAATTCAAATATTGAAGTCTTGTGAAGATGTTGTGAAGTGTTGTAAAACATCTCCACATTATTCTAGAATCTATTTAATATTATTCACCTAAAAACCATCTGTTTACACATCAATAAGTCCTATTTTCAAGTGTTGTTTTAAGTCTAGTAATAAAGATTCACACTTTTCTAAGCATATTCCCCTTATTTATCTCTTTCTTATGACTTATTTGACCCCTTTATACACTGACATAATTTATTTAAGTGTATTCTTGAATATACTCCTAACAAATAACATTAAATTCTATTTAATTCCTGACACCTAGATTCAAGTCCTAGGTGGGACCCATTCACCATGGGTGGTGAATGAGTTCCCCTTGGTTCCAAAATTTAAAATATTTCAAATTTCTTATGGGTTTTTATTCAAATTTATACTTGATGTCGGCCTGTGATGAGGTGTGAATGGTAACTAAGGCACAAGAAGGTATACATAAGTGTTGTTACATTATTTTTAGAATCCATCCATTCACTCATTCATTCAAGCATTCAGTCAAGCATCTTTCAAGCATCTTGCAACATTCATCAAGCAATTATTTAAGCAGTTTGGAGCAGCCATTGACATTACTTCAGACTTGCATATTCAAGGATTTTGGTAAGTTTATGACACTTGCATGCTATTTATTTATCATTTACTTTATATTTCATTTATTTCCATTGGTTTTGATTACCAAAGTGGGGTTTGACCAAGGCAAACCCCTATTTGCTAACCCTCAACCATTTTCCCCCTTTGCATGTGTATTTGCAGCCTTTTGTTTATAGATTTAACAAGTTTAAATAGGTGTTGAAAAGTGGAAATCAAGTCAACTAGATGATTCAAGTCAATTTATCATTATTTCAAGCTTGGTGAAGGTTTTTTGTCCATTTCCTATAGAACTCACTTCAACAACCCGATAAGCAGATTTTTCTAGATATGGTGTTGCAGAGTTGTCCTCTGATTTTCTAGAAATATTAGAGAGGACTGATTCACCACTAGTGGTGAATGTGTCCCACTTGAGGGTTGAAAATCTTACTTTTGTCAGATTCTGAATCCCAATTGTTAGAAACTAGCTCCCAATACTTTTTCATTAGTAGGTAGACTAATTCGCCACCTTAGGCGAATGAGTCCCACTGTTAAAAATTAGTGAGTTCATCAAACATTCCATACACTCCAACACCATCAAAATTCATCTAGGTGCTCTCAGATTCATCCTTGTTATCTCTGTTCTATATATTTTCTTTAGTTTATTCATTGTTTGCATATCATAGTGTGTTTTCAAACATTATTTAAATCTTAGTTTTGCATTCATTTCCATTAGTTTAAATCATTCAATTGCATTTACTTTAGTTCATTTAGGCATAATAACATCATACATTACATAATTTGAATGAACCTCTTAGCATTTTTGGATTTAATTTCTCTCCTTTTAGGTGAAAAACTTTATAAGAACTAGAGAGCCTATTGGGTCCAAAAATCTATAGTTCAATATCCTTCTAGGTCTTTTTTTTTGAGGAATATTATTCCTTGCATGGATTTTATTGCAAATGGTGTTAGGTGGCTATTGGGTGATGCTACCAGAATTCTTTTTTGGGAGGATGCTTGGTGTGACTTTAAACCTTTGATCAATTTCCCATGGGCTTCTCCAATTGTTCCTATTTGAAAATGTCTCTTTAGCATTAGGGTGACAGACTATTTTTAGAATGGGAAGTGGAAGAAATTATAGTGATTGGGACAAGTCATTGAAGGTTTTAGAGGACTTCTTGTGCAATAATGTATACCCATTTTTCCTAGACCGAATAGAGTTGTTTGGGCTCCTTGTGCTAATGGTAATTTTTCAGTGGCTTCTTCCCTTATTAATTCACTAGAAAGACTGAATCTTTTCCTTTCTAGGGGAATTTATGGAAAAAGAAGTTGATCCCCAAGGTGAATGTTTTCTTCTAGCTACTCATGCAAGGTAAAGTTTTAATGTAGGATAATCTCTATAAAATGGAATTTGCAATTCTGAATAGATGTGTTCTTTGTGAAGCTGATGTTGAGAGTGCTTTCCATATATTCATTAGGTGTGAATTTTCCTCTATTCTTTGGAGTAAATTCCTAGTCTTTGGAATCTAGATTGGGTCTTCCTGGACTCCCTTGGTAACATTGTTGACTAGTGGAAGTGTCCCTCTACATCAGGTCTATTTTTCAATGGCTTTTGGATCTTATGGCCGTACATATTCCATGAGGAATATGGAAAGAATGTAACAACAAAATCTTTCATGATTCTATGCTCGAAGTTGGAAGTCTTTTCATCAATATTCATCAAGTGATATTGGAGAATTTCACTCTCATTAGATCTGAGTGACCTCATTGTTCCCTTGCTACTTGTTTGGCTTGGTATGACCTATTGGTGACTTCTAATTGGAAGATCCCCTATATTTATTCTGAAATCTCTAAGTCCAACTTAAATGCTAGATTGAGCACTAAGTGGAGGCCACAACCTTCAGGGTGGGTTAAAGTTAATTTTGACAAGACAATGAAGGGTAATGCTAGGCCTATAGGTTGTGGGGGGTGTTGAGGAATGAGGATAGCATGCTCTTAGGTGTGGTGACACTCCTATTGGGAAATCAGACAAATCGATATGTTGAGGTAGAGGCTACATTTATAAGCATAGAATATGTTGTGGATAGGGGTTACTCTAAAATATGGGTAGAAGGGGATTCTTTAAATATCCTCAATTATCTACATGGCACCCATAAGCCTTGCTAGAATTTGGATCAATTAATAAAAGATTCTATAATCATGTTAAGTTCTTGTGAAGAGACCCACATTTCTCACATTTTATGAGAAGGTAATTCATTGGAAAAAAAAATTTACGAATGAGGTTGCCAGGTTAAATGAGTATTGTGCATGGGAGGAGGGCTCTCTCCTTCCCGAGAATGCTAGGATCTTAATGAGAAATGATGGCTTTGGTTGAGTCAATGTGGTGGCATCATTTAATCTTTAGTACCAATTCTCAACTCACATGCTTTGTGGGTTCTATTAGGCTTGCTAGCTATCAGTTGAATAATAATCACAAGGGTTTTCTTCTTTAGGTCTTTGAGGATATGGGTGGTGAAAAAATTAGAATTGAGCCAGATTCTTATGTGATCCTGATGAAAAAGAAGTTATGGAGGATACTCCACCACAAGAATTTTATGTCATTTCTAGAAAGATTGCATGGGCATGACCCAAATACTTTAGTGGAATTTTTTTCCTATTGGCATAACCACAAGCTCCAGATAAAGGGCTTGGTAGTTGATATCAATGAAGAGCTGATTGATACTATGAATGGGTTGTCGATGGTTGGTTGTAAGTTCTATAAGGACAAGAAGAGAAATGAAGAAGCGATGGCCCAATTCTTCAAAGATGATGAACAAAAAAAACTTGTTAAGATGTAAAGTTGGGGATATGAGTGTAAGTACCTTAAGAAAGTATGGGAAAATATTGTGAAGGTGATAATGTGGTATGTGACTTTGGAAGAAAAGTTCACTGCAATCCTTGGTCACTATATTACTCTTTTAAACCATTTTAGGCATGGGTTATTTATTTCCTTTCTATTTTTTTGTTGTCTTCCATGGAGGTTTCTATTTATTCTCACTTAAAAATAAGGAGGGATCTAGTCCTCCATGAGGGTCTCATTCTTTTATTCATGGAGCATGTTAAAGCTATTTTCCCTTCCCTTGCAATTAAGGGAAAGGAGAAGATTCTAAATAGAGCTTCTAGTTTGTTTGGCTCGGATACCAACATTGTTGAAGAAGAGGAGTGGAATAAAGAGGACAAAGAAGGATCCCCATCCCCTATGGCTATCTCCTCAAGGAAGGGTAACCTTAAAAGAAATTGGGTAGCTAAGCACCTTGCTCTTTCTGACAGTGAGGATACAAAGGTGGGCTCGGGGAATTCCTCTCCCAGGAATCTAGATTTGTATTTTGGCTAGGGAGAAGCCAAAGGTGGTGGTAATGAGGAGGGTTTGTAGGAGAATGTGCCAACTATAGAGGCCATGGATAAGCTAAAGAGGATTTACAAATGCATTGCCAAATTGAAGAACTAGGCCTCAAAATATTTAGCAAAGGAAACCATGGTGTTCTGTGAGTAGAAGGTTTATGTTGAAAAGGCATTGGAAATTGATGACTCCCTAGTTCATAGCACTCCTAATGTGGAGCTAGAGGGAAAGAATAAGGGTTGAGATGAGGAGGATGCTTAGAAGAAGTATGTGAAATTGAAGCCTCTAAAAGTAAATCCCCTTTCTGAGTATCTTAATGATGTTTCCACCTCTATGTTTGAGCTACTAGACATGGTTAGGTGTAGGGCCACTGACACTTTCAAGCTAGCTAAATAGACTCTTCAAGAGTTTAATAAGGTAAACATTAAAATAAGGGGTTTGAAGGAGAATTTTAAAGAATATTTTGAAAGGCTCCGCTTCAGATATTCTAATCGATAGAATTGTGGACCTGGAGGGTTCCTTCCATGAATTCAATTCCCTATGTGAAGAGCACTTCTATGGTTTAGAATCCAAGATATTGGATACTAGTGAAGATATAGAGAAGCTTCTCCATGCTTGTCACATTTCATTGAAGAACACTGCAGACTCTTTGGAAGTCCTATTTCATAAAATCAGTGAGCTCAAGGAGGACCAATTGTATTTTTTGAGTTAATGGAGAAAGATCACTCAACCAAAGGTAAAGGTAAAAAATGTGTGAAAGATAATGATAAAGGTCTTATGATATTGCTATCAGGATTCAACCGTGTAGTTTCGAGTCAAACTCATTGACCCATGTTTCATGAGTAGTGGTTCAACAAGAACCCATCTCTCATGATATCGAATGGTCCACTTAGCACTCATTGCATCTAGGTGATGCTCACGTTGTTTTTTTACTGCTGGGACTTGATTTCTTTCATGTTGTTTTATTGTTTTGTTGTTGTTAGGTGTTGTTGATAGTTTACTATTTTATCTCTCGGGCAACACTTTGTTTCTTTTGTTGTTTTGGGTTTTGGTCTGTTGTTGGTGTCTTACTGTAGTATCTTTTGAGCAGCATTTTGTATCTTGAGTTGTAAAGGGTTTTGGGTCCCTTCAAAACCTATTTTTCCCATATAATAAAAACATCTTAATTAATAATTTCTTTAATTTATATTTCCACATGAATCCTATTGTGGTCTTCCGTTATCTTGTAAGCCTAAACCTGCCTTCAAGTAACTCATACCAAATACTTCCTATGAAGTCATACCTCTTTGTAAGGATGGTTTCTATTTTCCTATTGGTGACTTTCACTTGACCGGGCTTCTTTGAGGGTGGTATGAGGGACCCTATGTCTAATCTCATATTTGTCAACTAATTTTGTGATCGACATGATGTAAATGAGGTCTCTGTATGTGAAAATTTCTCTTTGGGACACCATATCTTGTGAATATATCTTCATAGGAGAAAATTTTCAACATTCCCATCTCTTTCAAATTGTAAAGCCTTAACCTCCACCCATTTAAGGTAACTACAAACTAGTATGTACTCTTTTGTTGCTTGATGTCGGTGAAATGGGACCTGAGAAGTCTAGTCCCCATTTATCAAAATGGAATTAAATTATGAGTTTTGATTATATTGGCATTACATTTGTTCATTTTGATCTTCCCATTCTTTGGCATCTATCATAGATCTTGGTATATTTGACCACATATTTATGAAGAGTTGGCCAATAATAACCAACATTCAAATTTTTAAGAGTTGTTCTTTTCTAGAAAGTGTCCCCACATGATTCATCATGGAATGACCAAGATATCATATACTTCATCTTCTTGGATGTATCTTCTTGCCATTTAAACTATGTAGAATAAGTATCTAGCTAGATCCATGAGTAGGGGAAAAAATCTAAACTAAATGCCTCTTCTCCCTTGGTGAGAAAAGGAGTGGTACTTTTCACTACACGATAGTTGGCAATATATTCATACCAAGGTGTATGTAGAGATAGAGAAAACAAATTCTCATTTAGGAATGAGTCATCTCCAACATATTCTTCTAATTTGGTTGGAAGTCTAGATAGAAAATCTATCAATACATTGGATTTACTTGGCTTATCTACAATGGTAATATAAAATTCTTAAAGTAACAGTAACCATCTAACAATCCTTCCATCAGCCACTAGTTTTCTCATGAGATACCTTATTTTTGTATGGTTGGTGTGTATGAAAACTTAATACCCTATAATGTAGCACGTATAATTTTCTTATTTCATAAACCACTACTAACATCTTTACAATCACTATATAGTTGAGTTCTACCCCTTGAATATTTTTACTGATATAATAAATGGCATACACAATATTTCCTTCCTTCTATCCTTTTACTACTCCTATTGCAAAATCATAAGCATCTATATGAATATGAAAAGGGATATTCCAATTTGGTCCTCTTAAGATAGGTGTCTTAATTAGTGTTTCCTTGAGAGCTTCAAAGGTGTGTTGACAAGAACGTTTCCATTCAAACTCTACATCTTTAAATAATAAGATAAATAGTGAGGCTAATTTTTTTCTAAAATCTTGTATGAATATTTTGTAGTTCCATCATGTCCAAGGAAACTTTTGAAAATCATTTTGTTTTTGAGGCACATAGAGTGTTGATATTACCTCAGTTTTGTTGGGTTCTACTTGAAATCCTTCATTGAAAACAAATTTTCCCAAAACTACTCCCTTAATCATATCATGAAGCATTTCTCATGACTTAGGGACAAGTGATGTTCTTGACATCTCTTTGGTACCTTCTCCAAATTTCTAAGTTCTTCTTCATAGGTATTCTCATACATTATGAAATTATCCATGTAAACCTCCATGGAATCATATGAAAAGTCTAAAAATATGCTTAGTATTTCCCTTTGGAAGGTTGTAGGTGTATCACATAGCCCAAATGGAAAGATAGAATGAACATGTTCACCCCAATGGTATGTGAAAGTTGTCCTATCTTGGTATTTTAGGGCTATCTTAATTTGATTATATCCCTTGAATCCATCCAAAAATGAAAATGGCTTCTCTCCTAATAATGGATCAAGTACTTGGTCAATGAATGGAAGGGGAAAGTGATATTTCTTAGTTATTGCATTCAACTCATGGTAGTTTACACAAACTCTCCATTTTCCTCCATTCTTAGGTACAACCACTAATGGAGACACCCATTGACTATCAAAGATGGGATAGATAAATCGTGCTTAACACACTCTTTAATGTGTCCATGGAGCATAATGCACCTTGCTTCATAGTAGAGCTATATGTTTCATGAGTGTTTAGCATAATGTAGCTTGCTAAGCCTTATGGAACCCATCATATTATATGGAAACTTAGCATAATGTAGCTTGCTAGCTACTAGGACCATGTGGATCATGAGTGATGTGGACTAATGCAACTTTCTAGCCCTCATAAGAGCATTCCTTTATTTTATGGATGATGTTTGATATTTGAGATAACTTTTAAGACTATGGTCTCTTTGCCTAACCGACTCAAATACATTTATTACTAACCTTTTGTTTTGTTGTGTTTCCTTTTGTGTGTCTTTTAAATCATGTTTGCATTATGTTTGCATCATTTTTTTGTTCATTTTGTTATCATTTATATGTTTTTATTTCATGCATTGTTGTCATTTATGCTTTGTGTTTTTGACATGTACACTTGTGTATGTTGTCTTGTTACAACTCATGTATGTGTTCCTTTGTGATTATTTTGGTTTTCCATTGGATCTTAGATCCTCGGGGTTTTTTCACTCCCCATAGATCCTTTATCATTCTATCTCTTCAATATTTAGACAATCAAACCCCTCTTCACATGTTTTCTACTTTAGTGTCAGTCTAAGCATAAATTCATACTCTTGCCTAAGTGCAGGCTAAATGTAGCATCACAAATTTTCACCCTTGATGATTTCACACTATGTTTTTCTCCCCCTTAGATTATTTGACCTAATTAAGCACCTAATTTCCTAAATTCTATGATATATGGACTATTTTTAACAATTATCAATAAAATTAAACTAGAAAACAAATGCATTCATCTAATACTTTACTCTGAAACCTAAAATCCCGAAAAATAGGGCTAGGAGACTCCCACCTTGGGCATATGGGTCCTCCTATTTTCCCTCCAAATTCAAATATTTTGGTGCCAACAATTTATCATTTGCAATTCGGTTGTCTCAAGTCACCTATTAGGATTTAATTTGTGGAAATTAGCATAATTACATATAAATACCTAGTTGTTGCATCATTTGAAACCTATCTAGCAACAAGTGAACATTAAGGAAAGAATTATTCTCAAGAGAATTCAGGAGAACCATTTTAGTGATTCATTGCAGAAATTCAAGATCCAAGTATCATGTCAAACCCTATGTGAGTTTATGCAAGCTAATGTTATCATTGTTTTGAAGGATAACCCTTGTTATGGGTCTTCCAACAATGAAAACATAATTCAAGCAATCAAGAAAGCAAGGTCCAAGACCTTGAGGTGATGTGCATGACTTTATTCCTTCAAGGAATCCATTGAAGGGTGGACCGGTACAAGAATTTTTTTATTTATCATTCCTTCCTATGATTTATCCATTTATCATTGAGTTTCACTAAGGCAAGCCCCTAAAATATGGTACAACCATTCCTCCCTCTTTGAATGTGCAAGTTTCATGTTTAGAGAGGATTGAAGGAAGTTTTAAGACTGATTACTTATTATTGCAATTAAATTCATATATCTTTTCAACTCACAAAAACTCACCTACAACATTATCCAATTACAATTTGACAAATTTGTAAGAAGAAACATAAATCCTTGACCTAACATTAGAGGACTATGAAGATAGATCTAAAATCCTCCTACAAGGACATTCACACCCTAGGCATATTTTTCCTCCATTTTCAACCCTAGATTTTAACTATAGTTGCACAATGTCTTGTTCTACTCATTTCAGTTGCTTGAGTTTTTTTGTGACTTTTTGTGTTTTCTATACTTGCATCAGTATAGTAAATTTCACTATTAGCCTAGTTAGATCATTGCATTTCATTCCTAAACCCATCCTAGATTTGTTCAAGGGTGTGTTGACTCACATTTATGATTTTAAGTCAATCACATACCTTTTTCAAGTCCATAAAACCCTTACAAACATCCAACATAACACACATTCATTCATGAAACCTAGAACTAAATGGATTCCAAACCCTATCATTTTTGGATTCTCTCCCCTCTTTTTATTTATTTCACAAATAATATTTTATAATATAAAATTAAGAACATAGATAGTTGTGTTGATTTACATTTTGAAAGGTTATGTGATGTCTAGTAGAACTAGCATATAAGAAAAAGAAAGGTATTTCTTGAAATTCTCAAAAGTGTGTTGTTGAGCACATATCCAGACAAATTTTGTCTCAGTGCAACGAGCAAAGAAACATGATGAACCTATGATAGAAATTCACAAGTCCAATAAAGTTACATAATTATTTGAGATTGCATGGTACTAAAAAATCATGGATTATATTAATTTTTTCTATATTAACATGGATGTTGGACTAATTTATGATGTAATCAAGGTACTTGATTTTGTAAGGTGCTAAAAGTAAAATTTTCAAAATCATCTTACATATTGTGTTGGGACAATGGTTCCAAAACTTATGAAACAAGGTGCGCATGCTCCTTAGTCTTCTCGAAGGTAATAGATGATGAACAAAGAGTTGGTGAAAATACAAAGGATGTTATTCATTAGGTGCATGGAATTTATAGGTACAATGGTCAAACAGTAGGGCATAACCATCCACTCATAAAGTACCTATATTTTGGATGTGATCTTCTACTCTTATAATTATATAAAAACCTAGTTATATCCAAATTTAAGGTTAATTTTAATGTATTTTATACCAAAATTATAATCCAAGAGAATAGTAGGGGTAAATATTTTTCATTGTCATTTTGTTGAGTGTATGATAATCAATGTAAATATCACATGAACCATCCTTATTTGGTGTAAGTGCAATAAAGATACTAAAAAGGGGAGGAATTTTTCTTGATATTCTCTTAAATTATTAGCTCTTAAACTTATAATCAAACATTTTTGTTCTCCAAAATAGACCTTCAATACAAGGAGCTATTTGCAAGAGAGGGTATAAGAATGAAGTCATTGTAATTTGGATAGTGTGGTGCAATATAATATGTTGTGAGTGTATTTCATTGTGTGGGTATTTGTACATAAATCACAAGAGAAATATTTTTTGTGTATAATATTCTTGTTATATTATTTAGTTGAAACTAGAGTTATTTTTGACTATGGTGATATCTCACGTAGGGTAAAATTTTTGTTTCCAATGTAAATTTTCTAACATTAAGGTTTTTCATTATAGAAAAGTTTGTAATTATGTATACAAAGGGTCTACCATGTAATATGACACAAACATCTTGAGATGTGGCACCACAAGTGATGGTGTTGCACACAGGTCTAACAACATAGTGAAATATGCATTAGTGACATACCTAGATATCATTTTGTTGTTATAAAAATTGTAGAGAATAGGGGTGCAGATGCACATCAAAGAGAATATAGTTCTATTTTTTATGTCAAAAGTGAACTACACATGTCTAATAACTCAATACTTCATGTATAAACATTTATTATATATTCTTGAAGTGTGTGGATATGTTAGTGATGTTGAGACATTGTATATCTTGGTCAAACTCATAAATATTTAGTGATTGTTGCAAAATAAGAGTTTGTTGTACATGGTAGTCAACATCACTATATAATTTTCTATGAAGGAGATCACAACATTATTTTTTTCTACTCATTTCCATTTATCCCTATCTAGAATATACATGTTGGAAAACTTACTGTTTGGTGTAGGAAATTAAAAGTGATTCTAAATTACTTTTATGTAGACATACCACAATGTAACAAAAAATTCAAAAAACTGTTCTCTAATGTGGGATCACTCCTACATTAAGATGAATTTTCTGCTTCATCTTTTCATTAGCTTGTATTTTTTTATGCATGAAGAAATTCTTGGACCAAAATTTCTATTATAAGGAATTTAATTTTTACATGGAAGGTAATGCTACACTAATGTGTTTAATTACTTAAAGGTGCTAATGGTTCTTTTCATGCAAGAATAAAGAGTAGTGATGGAACCCATTACTATAAGAATCCATGGTTTACTTTCTAAATTAGTTTAAAACTATTGAAACTTCATATATTCATCCTCATCGTGTTTAAGGGACCCAATATCATTCTTGTAGATCATTAAAAAAAGTTCTCTAGGTCTAAATTAAATAGTGCTCCTTATTTTGTTGTGTTTAAAGTGTTTTCCATCAATGATGCACTAGGACACATGACATAAATGAAATTATTGATGTGTGTGTGTCAAACGTGGAATGATTAGTATCAACACAAACCTTAATGAAACAATTTATATTGAAGATTCAAATCAAGTAAACTACTCTATTTCATAATACAATCAAACCTTTCAAGAACGTCTCATTGTCCTCTATTTCTAAGGATTTATTAAACCGTTTGGCCCTCAAATTTCTATGAGCACAAGGGTTGTTAAAATGATTACTTAGAAAATGATATTTAATGCCTAAGATGAAAGCTAAGATGATTCCTATGTGAGAATGTGTGCTGGAATGATTAGTGGTATGCTTCTAAATGAAACAAAATGATGGAAATGATAATAGATATGATGATAAACAAAGGATGATGTTGATGATAAATGAACAAGTGGAAATGATTGATGTGATATGGAACTATAATGACCTGTTCATGATTCTACCTATGCTCAAATGCAAACATAAAAAAAACTAATCTAAAATGCAACTATGAAGCAATATGTTAATCTAAAATGAGAATGCAACATAAAACATGATGTAAAAGCTAACTATAAGACTCCAAGAATGCTCCAAGGTCCAATGAAAAACTTGCATGGTAACTTT
>VDFB02168118.1:162503671-162798699 GCA_007258455.2 Sequoia sempervirens
AACCTTCAGCAAGTGTTGTGCCTTATGAACCATTCATAATAGAGCCCTTTTAGCTCATCAATTGATAAGTAGGAGGTATTTTTCCACAGCGTGTCAAATTATGATATTGCTATCAGGATTCAACCGTGTAGTTTCGAGTCAAACTCATTGTCCCATGTTTCATGAGTAGTGGTTCAACAAGAACCCATCTCTCATGATATTGAATGGTCCACTTAGCACTCATTGCATCTAGGTGATGCTCACAGAGGTGAAGCACTGGTCCATCCCGGGAGGTCACCCATCCCAATACTGCTCCAGCTCAAGCGCGCTTAACCAGGGAGTTTTATCCAAGGTTAAGCCCGCTTGAGTTGTTACCCCATTTGCAAAACCTTCAGCAAGTGTTGTGCCTTATGAACCATTCGTAATAGAGCCGCTTTAGCTCATCAATTGATAAGTAGGAGGTATTTTTCCACAGTGTGTCAAATTATGATATTGCTATCAAGATTCAACTGTGTAGTTTCGAGTCAAACTCATTGACCCATGTTTCATGAGTAGTGGTTCAACAAGAACCCATCTCTCATGATATCATGTATTTTTCATGAGTAGTGCTTCAACTCTGTGAGCATCACCTAGATGCAATGAGTGCTAAGTGGACCATTCGATATCATGAGAGATGGGTTCTTGTTGGCAATATATTCATACCAAGGTGTATGTAGAGATAGAGAAAACAAATTCTCATTTAGGAATGAGTCATCTCCAACATATTCTTCTAATTTGGTTGGAAGTCTAGATAGAAAATCTATCAATACATTGGATTTACTTGGCTTATCTACAATGGTAATATAAAATTCTTAAAGTAACAGTAACCATCTAACAATCCTTCCATCAGCCACTAGTTTTCTCATGAGATACCTTATTTTTGTATGGTTGGTGTGTATGAAAACTTAATACCCTATAATGTAGCACGTATAATTTTCTTATTTCATAAACCACTACTAACATCTTTACAATCACTATATAGTTGAGTTCTACCCCTTGAATATTTTTACTGATATAATAAATGGCATACACAATATTTCCTTCCTTCTATCCTTTTACTACTCCTATTGCAAAATCATAAGCATCTATATGAATATGAAAAGGGATATTCCAATTTGGTCCTCTTAAGATAGGTGTCTTAATTAGTGTTTCCTTGAGAGCTTCAAAGGTGTGTTGACAAGAACGTTTCCATTCAAACTCTACATCTTTAAATAATAAGATAAATAGTGAGGCTAATTTTTTTCTAAAATCTTGTATGAATATTTTGTAGTTCCATCATGTCCAAGGAAACTTTTGAAAATCATTTTGTTTTTGAGGCACATAGAGTGTTGATATTACCTCAGTTTTGTTGGGTTCTACTTGAAATCCTTCATTGAAAACAAATTTTCCCAAAACTACTCCCTTAATCATATCATGAAGCATTTCTCATGACTTAGGGACAAGTGATGTTCTTGACATCTCTTTGGTACCTTCTCCAAATTTCTAAGTTCTTCTTCATAGGTATTCTCATACATTATGAAATTATCCATGTAAACCTCCATGGAATCATATGAAAAGTCTAAAAATATGCTTAGTATTTCCCTTTGGAAGGTTGTAGGTGTATCACATAGCCCAAATGGAAAGATAGAATGAACATGTTCACCCCAATGGTATGTGAAAGTTGTCCTATCTTGGTATTTTAGGGCTATCTTAATTTGATTATATCCCTTGAATCCATCCAAAAATGAAAATGGCTTCTCTCCTAATAATGGATCAAGTACTTGGTCAATGAATGGAAGGGGAAAGTGATATTTCTTAGTTATTGCATTCAACTCATGGTAGTTTACACAAACTCTCCATTTTCCTCCATTCTTAGGTACAACCACTAATGGAGACACCCATTGACTATCAAAGATGGGATAGATAAATCGTGCTTAACACACTCTTTAATGTGTCCATGGAGCATAATGCACCTTGCTTCATAGTAGAGCTATATGTTTCATGAGTGTTTAGCATAATGTAGCTTGCTAAGCCTTATGGAACCCATCATATTATATGGAAACTTAGCATAATGTAGCTTGCTAGCTACTAGGACCATGTGGATCATGAGTGATGTGGACTAATGCAACTTTCTAGCCCTCATAAGAGCATTCCTTTATTTTATGGATGATGTTTGATATTTGAGATAACTTTTAAGACTATGGTCTCTTTGCCTAACCGACTCAAATACATTTATTACTAACCTTTTGTTTTGTTGTGTTTCCTTTTGTGTGTCTTTTAAATCATGTTTGCATTATGTTTGCATCATTTTTTTGTTCATTTTGTTATCATTTATATGTTTTTATTTCATGCATTGTTGTCATTTATGCTTTGTGTTTTTGACATGTACACTTGTGTATGTTGTCTTGTTACAACTCATGTATGTGTTCCTTTGTGATTATTTTGGTTTTCCATTGGATCTTAGATCCTCGGGGTTTTTTCACTCCCCATAGATCCTTTATCATTCTATCTCTTCAATATTTAGACAATCAAACCCCTCTTCACATGTTTTCTACTTTAGTGTCAGTCTAAGCATAAATTCATACTCTTGCCTAAGTGCAGGCTAAATGTAGCATCACAAATTTTCACCCTTGATGATTTCACACTATGTTTTTCTCCCCCTTAGATTATTTGACCTAATTAAGCACCTAATTTCCTAAATTCTATGATATATGGACTATTTTTAACAATTATCAATAAAATTAAACTAGAAAACAAATGCATTCATCTAATACTTTACTCTGAAACCTAAAATCCCGAAAAATAGGGCTAGGAGACTCCCACCTTGGGCATATGGGTCCTCCTATTTTCCCTCCAAATTCAAATATTTTGGTGCCAACAATTTATCATTTGCAATTCGGTTGTCTCAAGTCACCTATTAGGATTTAATTTGTGGAAATTAGCATAATTACATATAAATACCTAGTTGTTGCATCATTTGAAACCTATCTAGCAACAAGTGAACATTAAGGAAAGAATTATTCTCAAGAGAATTCAGGAGAACCATTTTAGTGATTCATTGCAGAAATTCAAGATCCAAGTATCATGTCAAACCCTATGTGAGTTTATGCAAGCTAATGTTATCATTGTTTTGAAGGATAACCCTTGTTATGGGTCTTCCAACAATGAAAACATAATTCAAGCAATCAAGAAAGCAAGGTCCAAGACCTTGAGGTGATGTGCATGACTTTATTCCTTCAAGGAATCCATTGAAGGGTGGACCGGTACAAGAATTTTTTTATTTATCATTCCTTCCTATGATTTATCCATTTATCATTGAGTTTCACTAAGGCAAGCCCCTAAAATATGGTACAACCATTCCTCCCTCTTTGAATGTGCAAGTTTCATGTTTAGAGAGGATTGAAGGAAGTTTTAAGACTGATTACTTATTATTGCAATTAAATTCATATATCTTTTCAACTCACAAAAACTCACCTACAACATTATCCAATTACAATTTGACAAATTTGTAAGAAGAAACATAAATCCTTGACCTAACATTAGAGGACTATGAAGATAGATCTAAAATCCTCCTACAAGGACATTCACACCCTAGGCATATTTTTCCTCCATTTTCAACCCTAGATTTTAACTATAGTTGCACAATGTCTTGTTCTACTCATTTCAGTTGCTTGAGTTTTTTTGTGACTTTTTGTGTTTTCTATACTTGCATCAGTATAGTAAATTTCACTATTAGCCTAGTTAGATCATTGCATTTCATTCCTAAACCCATCCTAGATTTGTTCAAGGGTGTGTTGACTCACATTTATGATTTTAAGTCAATCACATACCTTTTTCAAGTCCATAAAACCCTTACAAACATCCAACATAACACACATTCATTCATGAAACCTAGAACTAAATGGATTCCAAACCCTATCATTTTTGGATTCTCTCCCCTCTTTTTATTTATTTCACAAATAATATTTTATAATATAAAATTAAGAACATAGATAGTTGTGTTGATTTACATTTTGAAAGGTTATGTGATGTCTAGTAGAACTAGCATATAAGAAAAAGAAAGGTATTTCTTGAAATTCTCAAAAGTGTGTTGTTGAGCACATATCCAGACAAATTTTGTCTCAGTGCAACGAGCAAAGAAACATGATGAACCTATGATAGAAATTCACAAGTCCAATAAAGTTACATAATTATTTGAGATTGCATGGTACTAAAAAATCATGGATTATATTAATTTTTTCTATATTAACATGGATGTTGGACTAATTTATGATGTAATCAAGGTACTTGATTTTGTAAGGTGCTAAAAGTAAAATTTTCAAAATCATCTTACATATTGTGTTGGGACAATGGTTCCAAAACTTATGAAACAAGGTGCGCATGCTCCTTAGTCTTCTCGAAGGTAATAGATGATGAACAAAGAGTTGGTGAAAATACAAAGGATGTTATTCATTAGGTGCATGGAATTTATAGGTACAATGGTCAAACAGTAGGGCATAACCATCCACTCATAAAGTACCTATATTTTGGATGTGATCTTCTACTCTTATAATTATATAAAAACCTAGTTATATCCAAATTTAAGGTTAATTTTAATGTATTTTATACCAAAATTATAATCCAAGAGAATAGTAGGGGTAAATATTTTTCATTGTCATTTTGTTGAGTGTATGATAATCAATGTAAATATCACATGAACCATCCTTATTTGGTGTAAGTGCAATAAAGATACTAAAAAGGGGAGGAATTTTTCTTGATATTCTCTTAAATTATTAGCTCTTAAACTTATAATCAAACATTTTTGTTCTCCAAAATAGACCTTCAATACAAGGAGCTATTTGCAAGAGAGGGTATAAGAATGAAGTCATTGTAATTTGGATAGTGTGGTGCAATATAATATGTTGTGAGTGTATTTCATTGTGTGGGTATTTGTACATAAATCACAAGAGAAATATTTTTTGTGTATAATATTCTTGTTATATTATTTAGTTGAAACTAGAGTTATTTTTGACTATGGTGATATCTCACGTAGGGTAAAATTTTTGTTTCCAATGTAAATTTTCTAACATTAAGGTTTTTCATTATAGAAAAGTTTGTAATTATGTATACAAAGGGTCTACCATGTAATATGACACAAACATCTTGAGATGTGGCACCACAAGTGATGGTGTTGCACACAGGTCTAACAACATAGTGAAATATGCATTAGTGACATACCTAGATATCATTTTGTTGTTATAAAAATTGTAGAGAATAGGGGTGCAGATGCACATCAAAGAGAATATAGTTCTATTTTTTATGTCAAAAGTGAACTACACATGTCTAATAACTCAATACTTCATGTATAAACATTTATTATATATTCTTGAAGTGTGTGGATATGTTAGTGATGTTGAGACATTGTATATCTTGGTCAAACTCATAAATATTTAGTGATTGTTGCAAAATAAGAGTTTGTTGTACATGGTAGTCAACATCACTATATAATTTTCTATGAAGGAGATCACAACATTATTTTTTTCTACTCATTTCCATTTATCCCTATCTAGAATATACATGTTGGAAAACTTACTGTTTGGTGTAGGAAATTAAAAGTGATTCTAAATTACTTTTATGTAGACATACCACAATGTAACAAAAAATTCAAAAAACTGTTCTCTAATGTGGGATCACTCCTACATTAAGATGAATTTTCTGCTTCATCTTTTCATTAGCTTGTATTTTTTTATGCATGAAGAAATTCTTGGACCAAAATTTCTATTATAAGGAATTTAATTTTTACATGGAAGGTAATGCTACACTAATGTGTTTAATTACTTAAAGGTGCTAATGGTTCTTTTCATGCAAGAATAAAGAGTAGTGATGGAACCCATTACTATAAGAATCCATGGTTTACTTTCTAAATTAGTTTAAAACTATTGAAACTTCATATATTCATCCTCATCGTGTTTAAGGGACCCAATATCATTCTTGTAGATCATTAAAAAAAGTTCTCTAGGTCTAAATTAAATAGTGCTCCTTATTTTGTTGTGTTTAAAGTGTTTTCCATCAATGATGCACTAGGACACATGACATAAATGAAATTATTGATGTGTGTGTGTCAAACGTGGAATGATTAGTATCAACACAAACCTTAATGAAACAATTTATATTGAAGATTCAAATCAAGTAAACTACTCTATTTCATAATACAATCAAACCTTTCAAGAACGTCTCATTGTCCTCTATTTCTAAGGATTTATTAAACCGTTTGGCCCTCAAATTTCTATGAGCACAAGGGTTGTTAAAATGATTACTTAGAAAATGATATTTAATGCCTAAGATGAAAGCTAAGATGATTCCTATGTGAGAATGTGTGCTGGAATGATTAGTGGTATGCTTCTAAATGAAACAAAATGATGGAAATGATAATAGATATGATGATAAACAAAGGATGATGTTGATGATAAATGAACAAGTGGAAATGATTGATGTGATATGGAACTATAATGACCTGTTCATGATTCTACCTATGCTCAAATGCAAACATAAAAAAAACTAATCTAAAATGCAACTATGAAGCAATATGTTAATCTAAAATGAGAATGCAACATAAAACATGATGTAAAAGCTAACTATAAGACTCCAAGAATGCTCCAAGGTCCAATGAAAAACTTGCATGGTAACTTTACATAAAATGTGGATTTCAAAATAGTATTATAACACTATTCAAAATGTGGATGAAAATGCAAAGGAAAAGGGGTGTATTTATAGAGTTTCTCAAGCATCTTGTGAGTTGGCACCTATCAATGGTCTAGATTCAAAGGAGAAAGAATAGATGGTGGAGATGGAGAGAATCAAGATGTTGTCCCCTTGACCAAAGACAACATTCCATTTGGATGAAAAGAATCTCTTGACCAATGGGAAACATGCCAAATGGATGGTAGACACAAGTGTGTGGAACAAAGACCATGTGCTTTTATTCAATTGGTGGAAGTGTGTGAGGATAATTCTAATTAATAATTAGGCTTATTTATTTTCACATGACCTTTGTGAGGTGGCACAAGAAAAAATAGTAGACATGTGCTCTAATTATTAATCAGGATTAAGGAAGATTAATTAAGTAAACACATTTAAGAAACTTTGTTTATTTAATAATCTAGAAGAATATGATTTTGGAGAATCAATAGAAGGGTGAAAAATATAAATAAAGTGAGACTTTATTTATACATAGTCGAAACATTAATCAAATAGCTTGTATTTAATTAATTGAATATGATGACTGTTTTTAGGTGTATATATTTTTCCCCTCTTTGAAGGGATGTGTTTGCATGTTGCTTCAAAGAAAATTTTGATACTGATGCTTAGAAAAGATTTTGATGTCCCAAACAATGCAAGATTTTGATGCCTTAGATGATGCCCCAAACTTTGATTTTTAGGTATTTATAGATATATTCCCCCTCGAGAGATAAATTGGTGAATTTTGGAGTTCTTGGAATTTTTTGAATTTTTGATGATTTGATGATGATATGATGAAGAGATTATTTATCTCTCAATAAAGAAATACTAATTCCTCTAGTTGATTAAATGTTGCCCTGCTTTTCCTCCTTATGTTTGATGTTTAATAATCTCTTCAACTGATTGTTTGATTTGATGATGTTGATGTGATAGTTGATGATTGACCTCATGATAGGTGAGAATCAATGATTGACCTCATGATAGGTGAGGATCAATGATTGATAGATTGATGATAAACCTCATGATAGGCGAGGTTGAATTGATTGATGAACCTCATGATTGGCGAGGTTGAATTTATTGATGAACCTGATGATAGGCAAGGTTGAATTGATTGATGAACCTGATGATAGGTGAGGTTGAATTGATTGATGAAACTGATGATAGGCGAGGTTGAATTGATTGATGAACCTGATGATAGGCGAGGTTGAATTGATTGATGAACCTCATGATAGGTTAGGTTGAATTGATTGATGAACCTCATGATAGATGAGATTGAATTGATTGATAAACCTCATGATAGGTGAGGTTGAATTAATAGATTGAACCTCATGAGATTTGATCAAAGTATCACTAGAGTTGATTAGATTAGATTGATTGCTTGATAAGAGTGTTGATTGATTGATAAGATTGTTGATTTGTGATATGCTATGATCATAGGAGGATTTCTGTATCTGGTGCAGGTGGATTCAGATTTGATTGGGTGATGTTGTTTGAATTCTCTGATTGATATGCCCCACTATAAGACTAATTAATTTACTGAGCCTTGATGATTCATTTCCATTATCTAATGATGTACTTCTCGATATTTGGATATCTTTGTACACTTGACATTATTTTGAGATGTATATGATATGCAATGATGATGATGAGCGATCTATGTGTCTATATGTTTATGATGTTTATATGAGGATGATCATGATTATTATGCAATTGATATGTTGTGGATGCAAATGATGATGCAATTGTTGTGCTATGATTCTAGGATGCTTTATGAATGATGGATTTGATTATGTAAAATGGATTTGATTATGCAAGATGGATTTGATTTTGCAAATGATATGTGATGCAAATGATTATACCTAATTGAATTTGCAAGACTTCAAAAGCTCTAGGGCCTTAATCTTAAATGAGTGAATCTATCCAACTTCCAAAATTTGTGGGAAGACTATAGTAAATTGATCTTTTAAGCTTCATAACTCTTGACATATTTCCCAACTTTCTTGGAAATCCAAAGAGACTCACTCATTTAAGCTTAGTGGATCACCCTCCTTAATGACATGATTGTGATTATGGAAATGATATGCGATGTATGTATTTGTTTTGTATTTTCTGATACAAATATTATGATGTAATGCATGGATGTGAGAGATGTGAGAATGTTTTCTAAGATATGCAAATGATGATGCAACTAATGTGCAACTAAATGAGAATGATGTGATTTTGGTTAATTCCAAGTGTACTCAATCCATTGATAATAGAGATGACATCATTGTTAAATGATTTCAGCTTTGAAAAACCCCATAAATACAAATGCAATACTAACATGGATGTAATCTAACCTAATTATACAAATCTCATTTTCAAAAGTTATCATTTGTATTAACCAATTTTTCGTGCTTTTTTTCATCATTGGGACTTTAAAATGTTGAAAGTGAGTACAAGCATCGATGGAATATTTTAGACCAAGATGACCTGAGTACTACTTCAATGATGTTTAAGATTGCAAGTTAATAAAAGCATCTAAGTATAATTAAACCTAGATGACCTAACAATTTCCTGCATAAACAGACAAGAGTTAACCATTTTCCAATGAAAATTCATAATGTCATTAGTGATACTTTGTAGAGCACATCCCGTGACAACTTGCATAGTAATAACGATAAACTCATAGATAGCAGACAAAGAAAAATCATACTTCATCCTTGTTCCTCTAGTTCGATACATCATCGAGGAGTTGAAAGATATGATGAAAAAAATCAAAGTGGAATCATTTGAACATTTTTTTTTAATGTGATAAACCCTTGATTTAGTAAGAATATCATCCATTTGAAGTTTTTTTTTGTAATATTTTCTCAACGACTGTTTGCCTATTGGTTCAAGCTCGAAGTTTATTTGCCCCTAGTGAGTGCATAATTTTTCCCCCAGCCTAGGGTGAGAGACGACCATGATGACCAAAACCTAACCTAAATACTTATCCTAGGGGTCTCAGGGGCTGGTCAATAGATTAGCCTTGCCTACATTATACATGCAAAGACCATGTAGTTCGATTGACGACCCGACCAAAATTTTCAAGACGAATGCATGAACATGATAAAATGCCAATTTATTATGACAAGCTCTTAGAAGACTGACCTAAATGTCTCAGGGGATGATCAAAGATCACCCTTGCCTACGTGCAAAGCTTAGAGATGATGTAGTTTGACAAGACAACTATGTTTTTGATGTTTTTGACTTTTTGACCTATTTTTGGGTTTTGATAGGTTTTGAATGATTTTGGATTTTGATTTTTTGAATGTTTTTGAGATTTTCAAATTTAAGACCTCAATAATGTACATGAATCTGATCCAATGTGGGACATGCCCCCAGTGTGATGCGATAGGAAAAAATAATTTTTAAAATGGGTCGAGTAGTACTAGGGGATACCATGATACAAACACTGGATCAAGCTATGATGCAAACATGGATGCGTGACATATGCAGAGATGGAAGTGTGATAGATGAATGATGTAGAGTAAGTTGCATAGCCCAAGATAGATGAATGAATGATATGCTATGATTGATTGAAGGAACAAGATGCCCCACAATAGAGGTAATGCAACCATGGATAAATGATAGATCGAAATGAAAGATTCACTATAAAACATGTCATGCAAGCAACATATCTTTTGTCAAAAGATGATAATGTTTGATTGATTAAGATGCTAGGAATGATAGATTCCATAAGGAATGATGAAGATAAGTACTTAGGATCAATGATTTCCTCTAAGTATAATAAGATTG
Source organism: Sequoia sempervirens (assembly GCA_007258455.2). Classification (NCBI taxonomy): domain Eukaryota; kingdom Viridiplantae; phylum Streptophyta; class Pinopsida; order Cupressales; family Cupressaceae; genus Sequoia; species Sequoia sempervirens. The sequence goes on from VDFB02168118.1 coordinate 162,514,166, forward strand.
ATGATTTTTGATGATTGATTGACAAATTATATGCTGATTGGATAATGTTTTACAACTAGGCTCAAATAGGATTTTCATGATAAGATTCAAGATTGTAAAGAGACATGATGACATGGATTTTTATAAGCAAGGAGATATGGAATGAAAGTAAGCAAGGATAAGGATAATGATTGGGATGATCAAGATCAACTACATAGGATATAGACACAAGGCCCAAGTATTTTTCTCTTATTCCTCATCAAGACCAAGGATGGGAAGAAAGGATGTATTTAGAAAGAATGATGGAATATGGATAAGGTGAAGGATATGATTCGAAAGATATGGATAAAGCATATAGGATAATCTATATGATGTTCAAGGAGATCCTTAACTTTGTCAAGACTAAAGGTAGAAATGTAAGAAATGATAAGATGGATGAAACTTGCCCCCAAGTGTAGAGTGCAAGAGGAATATGGAAATTAGGATATGAATGATAGGGAGATGGAGGAAGAACTTAAGCATCAAGTTTCATGACCAAATATCCCTTTAATAAACCATGGTAAATGGGAATTTAGACTCATAAATGCTGGACTATTAAAGGTATGATGGGATAATGGATAGGAGGTTGAAAGGTTTGTTGATGGATAGATGGAAAGGATGGGAAGATCAGCATTGGCACACACCTTGAAGGGTGGTGGAGTGATGGAGGAAAAATGGATTTGGAAGGTGGTAGGTTTTTAGATGGAATATTGGAGGAAGCTTTTGGATCAGAAAATTTGGATGCCAATTTAGATTTTATTGCTTCTATGAGAATTTTATAAATCCACATGACTTTTGACTTTGATTTTTGCTTTGTGGGCCTTTGTGGTCTTTGAGATTTTTTCTTTATAGACCTTTGTGGTCTTAGGAATTTTTCCTCTTGCTTTCATGGGTGTTTGTGGCCTTTTTGATTTTTCTTTTGATTTTGGATCAAATTTTCTTTTATTTTTCCATGGCTCTTTGAGGAGACATGTTGATCCTTTGACACGTGGATTTGGATATGGAAGCTTTTGACATTTGGCACCCAAATTGCTTCCGATAGAAATATGGGAGATGGATGGATATGAATGGTATGGAGGTATCATGGATGAGTTGTTGGAGGTAGAATTTTGAAACGACATCAAGGATGTGTGCCTTTGTTATTCTTGAGGAATAGGATATGGACCTAGGATTGAGGGAAGGTTTGATGGACTAGGATGAGGACCTAGGATAGATGGAAGGTTTGGTGGATTAGGATGAGGAGCTAAGATATATGGTAGGTTTGATGGACTAGGACACTTAGGTTTATAACCAAGGACATGGAAATATGCATTTTCTGGAGCAAAAAGGGGTTCTAGGATACCTTGTTCATGAAGGCCTAATCCTTTTCCTTTGTAGTTCATACTTTGACACATTCATTTACCAATGGGATATGTATTGTTTATGAAACAAGATGCAAGTCCATTTTGGGGAGGATATGATATGGATGAAAGGATAGGTATTGGAAGTAACCCAAAGCGGATGAAGGTGGAGGATCCCAATTTTTTAGGCATGGGGTTCATGGATAGCTTGTATAGGTGTGATAGGATCTTGACATGGGGATGATGGGGTGTTTTGATCTTGAATTGGAAAAGGATCACGAGGTGTATGAGATGAAGTAGGTTTCTCTTCATTAGATGTGGAATCATCATGTAGTGGTGTGAAAGGCATATCTTGATCTTGAGAAGGATGAACATCCTCATGGAATGAAGGGATATCATCAGATGGAAGCATATCTTGATCTTGATGAGGAAGGGAATCGTGAGATTTTGTAGAAAGAATATCTTGATCATCAGGTGATAAGACATCATTAGATAGGATGGAAGAATTATCATGCTCCTGGGATGTAATGAAATGATGAGATGATATGGATTCATTAGATGGGGTGGAAGATGGACTTGGAAAGATACTTTTGTCTTGAGATGGAAGGGAGTCATCATGGATGAAAAGTGAAAGGAGGGGATCATCATAGAATTCTTGAGGGATTCGGTCTTGGTCAAAGATTGGAAGAACTTGTGAAATTTTGGTATCATTGGATGAAGTGGAAAGAATGATTTGATCTTGATGTGTAAGTGAGTTTATGCTAGCATGGTTTAGACTGAGAGATTGACATGAATCATTGGATGTAGAGGATATGGTAGAAGAAGGTGGTTGGATGGAATTGTTAACTTGATTGAAAAAATCTTGAGATTTATTTTGACTTATGGGAGATGAAGATAACTACATGAAATGGTAAGATTGTTCAGTATCATTTGTGTTTGAGGACTGAGATTTGGGTTTCTCATTTAAATTTTTCAAGAACTCAAAAACATTGAACTTGGATGATGTAGTTGTTGTTGGAGAAGGGAAGATGCGTGTCAGAAAAATTCTTTCTGTGGTTGTTTCCCTTTGTATGTCTTGGAGTTGTTGTTGAAGGTTTTGTATCTGTTGAGTTAAATTCCTCAATTGATCTTCATCTATGTCAACCATGGTGGTTTGAGCTTCACTATTTTGAGGTTCAATGTTTTGATTTTCAAGTCCTTTTTCCTTGAGCTTTTGTTTTTGTAACCTTGTTTGAATGAGCATGCACGTGTTATAGTTTAGACTAAACTTTTGATCTAAGTTTGAAATAGTGCCAAGGATTACAACTAAGTCAAATAGAATGACAAATTCTATTGATAAGACTATGTTGTATTTGATTACGTGACATCATTTCATGATTAAAAGATGACAAATCCTAAAGATGAAACTAGGTTTTACAATCAAAGATATGATGGATGTTGATGATTTAGGCACCTTGAAATGTCTAGATCTAGGTTTAGTTTGGAAAATTCTACTTGTATAGGTCTTTTTCGACGCGTTTATACTTCTAAGGTACCTAAGGAATGATCTTGGACTTGGAGGTGTGATTCAAAATGGTGAGTTAAGGTACTCAAAACATTGGAAAATCCTTGGATTTTGACAATAGTACATCATGTATAGCTCTAGATTGTTCTTGCAATCTCTCTTGTAAAATTTAAAGGTTAACCTTTCTCTAAAGTCATAGAGCATAGAAAAATGTTTTTGATGTTGTTTTGAGCTAAGAGGTTTGATCTTTGGTTTTCTAGTCTTGATTTTTTGTGAAATAATTGTGTGAAACAGATTTTCTAACTCTGTTTTTCCTAAGGAAAGATTGAAATTTTCTGAAAGGACTAACTTTCTAAAGATGGATGAACCTAAGTTACTATTTCAAGGTCTACAAAAGGCACCAAAACATAGACAAGAGGTGCCACTTGGGACACCAAAGGCACCAAAATAGTGTTTGACTTCACAAAAATTGAAAATTAGGCTTACAAGAGGTGCCACTTGGGACACCAAATGCACCAAAATAGAGGAAAAAGGTGCCACCTAAGACACCAAATACACCAAAGCAGAGGAAAAAGGTGCCACCTAGGACACCAAATGCACCACTTCAGAGTTGCATGTCAAAACACTTTTATAGTCAATCTTAAAATGGTTGTATCTTGGTCATAGGTCTTTTTTAGATTTATTTTTTTTCAAATGGAGTATAATTTCATAATCTATACAATGGTGTAGGATTTTTGGCACCACTTGGGATACCAAAGGTGCCAAAATAGAAACAAAAGGCGCCAAAAATCTCAGAAACCCCCAAAATGACTCCAAAATAACAAAAATACCCCCCCAAAGGTCTGATTTCTTGGATTTTTCAATTGTATACTTGTTTAGCTTAATGAATGTAGTTTTGAGTCAAGGTTTTAAATTTTAAAATGTGATATTTTGATGGTTTTTTGTTTGAGTTTCATTTTGAAGACACATCAAGTAGAATATACACTCCTAAGGTTGTGTAAGACTGTATTCTTTTGGATTCCACATGGGTTTTACCCCAACCACACTTATCTTTAGCGGATGAATTTAGAAGCTTGGTTGCATGGGCTCCCCCTTATAGTGCACTCTCTTCTTAGGCCAACCAAGCTTCCAATCCCCATGAAACTCCCATGGTGAACTGATCATCTCTACTAAAAACTGCGAGAATGTGGATGCCTTGGCAACAACCGTTGGTACACTAAAGAATAGATAAAGGATTTTGGAAAATCTACAACAAGGGTTTTAATTGAGACATTCTATTTGTAGGGAGTGACCCATGCAGCGAGAGACCATTGTTTCCCTTCTCGTTAGAGCTACCCACATGATACTTGAACTTTCCCCAAGTATCCACATTTATATCCCAGTTGGAAGTCACTTGGATTTAGTGTCTTATCGATTACGTTGTTCCCTTGGGTGATTAATTTTCCCCATAAGGAAGGCCTATTAGGATAAACAAAAGAAAGCAAGCATATCCATAGTTTGATCAATCTTTATTTTGCATGAATAAAGAGAGAACACATGACATATGCTCCACTTACACTCACACATAAACAAGAATGGGTCTGGATTTTTGAATCACCTAGGTAAGGGGAGAGCATATGCCTACCATCCATCACATACAAAATACATGCTATTCATTTTCCTTTAATTAAGCTATGTTCCTAACTTAACCAAAATGAAACAAGTAAATAATGTCCAACCCCTGCAACATGTTAGTAGTTTATGTTTGAGTCTTTGACAAAGAATTTGCGAAAACCAACAAAGCACAACACATAATGTAAGTTTTCTGATTTGGTGAAAAAATGCAGGAGGTGCCAAAATAGAGACAAGCGGTGCCAAAATAGAGAAAAAATATTCAAAAATAGAGTTAGAGATGCCAGAACTCCCTGAAACAGTCTGTAAGAGGTGCCAAAACTCAAGCAAGAGGCACCAAAACTCTAAAAATAATCCATAATGGTCTTGGAACAACTTGCAAGAGGTGCCAAAACTCTAAAAACAGTTTAGAATGGTCCTAGAATAGGTGAGAATGGTCTCGAAACAACTTCCAAGAGGCACCAAAACTCAAGAAAGAGGCACAAAAACTCTAAAAAAATCCTAGAATGGTCTTGAAATAAGTGAAAATGGTCTCAAAACAACTTGCAAGAGGTGCCAAAACTCAAGAAAGAGGCACCAAAACTCTAAAAATAGCCTAGAATGGTCTTGAAACAAGTGAAAATGGTCCCAAAAGAACTTGCAAGAGGCACCAAAACTCAAGAGAGAGGTGCCAAAATAGAGACAAGAGGTGCCAAAACTCCCAAAATAGCCCAAAATGGTCCTAGAACAGGTCCAAAAGGCTCTCAAGTCTCAAATCTGAACTTGGGATCACAAAAATTGCAAAAAAGTTAGAAACAAGTGAGGCATAGGCCCCACGATGGGTGCCATTTTGTGTGTGTGTCAAATGTGGAATGATTAGTATCAACACAAACCTTAATGAAATGATTTATATTGAAGATTCAAATCAAGTAAACTACACTATTTTGTAATACAATCAAACCTTTCAAGAACATCTCATTGTCCTCTATTTCTAATGATTTATTATACTATTTGGCCCTCAGATTTCCATAAGCACAAGGGTTGTTAAAATGAATACTTAGAAAATGATATTTAATGCTTAAGATGCAAGCTAAGATGATTTCTATGTGAGAATGTGTGCTTGAATGATTAGTGGTATGCTTCTAAATGAAACAAAACTATGTAAAGGATAATGGATACGATGATATATAAAGGATGATGTTGACGATAAATGAAAAAGTGGAAATTCTTGATGTGATATGAAACTATAATGAATTATTCATGATTCTACCTATTCTCAAATGCAAACATAAAAAAAATTAATCTAAAATGCAACTATGAAGCAATATGTTAATCTAGAATGAGAATGCAACATAAAACATGATGTAAAAGCTAACTATAAGACTCCAAGAATGCTCCAAGGTCCTATGAAAAACCTAGATGGTAACTTTACCTCAAATGTGGATTTCAAAATAGCATTATAACACTATTCAAAATGTGGATGAAAATGCAAAGGCGAAGGGCTATATTTATAGGGTTTCTCAAGCATCTTGTGAGTTGGAACCTATCAATAGTCCTGATTCAAAGGAGAAAGAATAGATGATGGAGATGGAGAGAATCAATATGTTGTGCCCTTGACCAAAGACAACATGCCATTTGGATGAAAAGAATCTGTTGACCAATGGGAAACATGCCAAATAAATGGGAGACCCAAGTGTGTGGAACAAAGACCATGTGCTTTTATTCAATTGGTAAAAGTGTGTGAGGATAATTCTAATTAATAATTAGGCTTATTTATTTTAATGTGACCTTTGCGAGGTGGCACAAGAAAAAGTAGTAGACATGTGCTCTAATTGTTAATTAGGATTAAGGAAGATTAATTAAGTAAACATGTATAGGAAACTATTTTTATTTAATAATCTAGAAGAATATGATTTTGGAGAATTAATAGAAGGGTGAAGAATATAAATAAAGTGAGACTTTATTTATACGTAGTTGAAACATTAATCAAATAGCTTGTAGTTAATTAATCGAATATGATGACCATTTTTTGGTGTATACAATTGACAAAGAAGTATGCTTTGAGTTGTCAAATCTAGTAATCTAGCATCATGCATCAATATTACCTTAAAACACTATAATATCAAGGTTGAGTAGAACTTTGAAATTTTTTTAATAATACATTGAATCTTTGTTGGTCAAGTCATTGAGGTGTTGATCCAAGTTGAGTCATGAAGTCATAGAATTATGTAAAGAGTTCCTAGCATTATGCTTTTAAGTCAACATTTATTGAGTGTTGACATTGATCAAGTGTTGAATGCCTATTTAAATGCTAATTTCATGTTCATCTACCATGCTACTTTATTATTGGTGTTCACAATGAGTGCTCAAATGTTGAACTAAGTGAATGATCCTCCTTCAATTATAGTGTGAGATTTTAGAAGGGAATGAAATATTTTCACCTTTAAATATTGTTAAGATTTGATACCAATGATCTAAACCCATAGTATATTTGTGTTTAATAGTAATCTACACATTTATAAAACATGCAAATGAAACCCTAAGCAAGAATCAAAATACACATTTTAAAGACATGAATTAATTTAAAAATAAATTATATCTTTTGAGTTCTTCTAGATGGACATGAAATATTTTAATATTTTCAATCTTTGATACCAATAATTTGAACCCCTTTTGGATTTGTGATAAAACCTAAAAATTATATATTAATGTAAAAGAATATAGAACATGAAAATGAGGCCCTTTTCTAGAATCTAAGTGCACACTTGAAAGACATAAGAATTTAGAAAGAAATTATTTCACTTGAGAAGATATCTACAATTATTATTGTACAAGATTGATGGTGGCTGTTTTTTCTCTACCTAAATGTGTAAACTATAAGCATTTGTACGAATAGATCCTTAGCTAGGTTGCACAATATGGTGACAATATTCATGTACGTATGGTGTGTATGGTGTTTTGATCATGTGGAAAAGGTGGAAATATATGTAAAACCTATATGGTGCCAATTTTTTAGCAAGAACTAGCATTTCATGTGGTTATGAACTATACATGTGTGATTTGGATGGATACTAGCAAGGCCAACCATGTACAAAGCCACAAAATGTATATGAGCAGTGTTGTCAAATGGTACACAACAAATATATGTGTATATACAAGGATAGTTTTGCATTTAGGTGTGTAGATATTGGGTTAAACATGTGAAGTGAAATTAACCACATAGATGATGTCATTGAAGAGAATACTCAAGGCCCTACATGTGAAGGTATCATTCTTAATAATTATCTATATCATTATATAGAAAATGAGTCGATGAAAACATTACTAATCATTTATATGATTCTAAAACAAGAAATAGTTTAAAAACTAAATAAAATTTTCAAATGTTTAAATTAAGTTAAAGCCATATAACTATATCAACTATATTTAAACAAGTGATAACTAGAGAACTTGATAAATGCACAACTCAAACTATTTTGCATTAAGTCAACCTAAGCTTGTACCATATCACAACCTTTCCTTGTGCACACAATACTACACCAAGATTTTATGTGCATGAATAAAATGCTAGTTGAATGGTTTCAGACATATCTACAAGCATTAATTCCAAAAATTACATACAAGAATCACAAAGACATTTGTATGAGTTTCTTCTCACATTGTGCAAATTTTGAAGTCTACTCTTTCAACAACATTGCTAAATATTGCAATGATTTCAACATTGTGTGAAACATACACATGGGAAATACATGCACTTTCACCAGTACAATTAATTTGATTCTATATACATCTAACACATGGTAATGGCTATTCCACATTTTTATGCCAACCAATTGGTACCATTTTCATTTGACTTGTGGCACAACTCTAGTCACACAAGAAGTGTACCATGCACACATTACACTTATTCTAGCATATAATGGAAGAGGGTCTATTATAAAAATGCACCCCACTATCTATTTCATAAACTAGTACACTAACAAGGGAGCATCTACCACGTCACTCAACCAACTATGATTGTACTCTAGAAAATAAGTTATACATAATTATCCTAACTAATCATATGAATATATATTTTCACCATCACTCCTATAATATTATACATTTACACAATATTAATGGACTTCACATATTTTTCACACTATTTGCATGCTCTATTATTTGGTGTGCTTCTTTTATAAAGTTACTCAGCATAACAAGCATAAACTATAGACATAAACATATCTCCATTTACATTGCTTCATACCTTTTATGTACATATAAAATTGTCCTTCCATCTCAAAATCAAAATTGAATTAGAACATGTCATCACATAAAAATGTAACTAAAATTAAATATCCACCAAGACATAAAATATTTATATTAATAAATTTCAAATTTTAATTTCATAAGTTAAAATACAAGATAAAATATTTCCACATAAAGTCTCCATTTAATTTATTAATTAATAATTACACAAATATTGTATTAATAATATTTTTATTTTTAAGATATACAAAAATACTCTTTAAATAAATTACATGATTTTATTTTATTGTAAATTGTAGTGATCAATAAATCTTAAAATATAAAAATAAATTTGAAAGGGAAGATAAGATGTGAATCTAAATTAAAAGAAAAAAAGGCCAACCTAATAAAAGATAAATATTCATTAATTTTTTATTTATTACTAAATTTTACATTATGAGTTTAAGGATGATTAAACTAAGATATGGATCTTCATTAATTAATTTTTTTTCTAATCAATAAAATGAAGACACAAATAAAATTAGCTTTGTAAAAATAAGAAAAATAAAGATATGAATCTTTAATTTATTTTATGAATAAATTTTATTATATATAAAATTAAACAAATCTTAATTACACAAAAATGGAGTGAAATGAAATGTGAACTTTCATGAATCTAAGCCTGAGTTTAATTAATAATTTTGATTCAATAGCTAAGTAATTTCATCTTTATTGTCCCTCAAATAGAAGTGATATCCTTGCAAATATTTCACCAAAGGCCTACCAACTCATTCTTATTATGTTTAATAATATTGTGAATACCAAAAAAAATGATTTTTTAAATTTTCTGATACCAACAATGTTTCTTTGGCTTATATATTATGATAATCTAATTTAAGAAAATACTTTTCTTTTGTTTTCAAAGTTAGGAGATTAAACCACACAAAAGTGGCAAAAGAATTTGCTTTGGTAAGCAATGAACAAGATAAAAAAGATTGACATATTCATGATGATTTTAAGAAGAATTTGAAGTTCAAATAGAAAAATAAAGATAAACAATATTTATGATTTATGGTATGATTCAATGGACATTTTTTATTAAGTTTAGAAATTTTTCTTCGATTCACCATACATTAATCAATGGAGAATCCTGGGTGTTTCATCACATCATGCACAATGATGTAGTTCTCTTCCATCACAACTACCATTACTTTCACCTCCAAGGAAATCTATAGTTCAAATTATTGAACTTGATTCACCACCCACAGGATCATCATGAATAAGGTCACCACCAAGGGAACTGCTGCTGAAGAAGTAAAAGGTTGAATCAAGTGGTATTATAGATTACCTTGATGAGTGTAATGATGAGATAATTGTTATTGAGGATGAGATGAGACAAGGAATGACTTCCCCTCCAAGAGGGATGAGTTTACATAATACAAGCCTCATATTGAGAAAATTTGATTTGAGTGGGACAAACAATGTTGATGATGTTGGAGTAGAGTCTTGTGAAAAGTTAAGGATGACGATGCTTTTGTTAAGACACAAGAACTTTCAGGAATTTGTTTGGAGATCTAAGAGAGATGAATTTGATGAAAATGTGAAGAAGACAATGGTTGCTAATCCAAAGTTTCCTAGGAATATCAATGCAAATAAGGCTCTTGAAGAAATGAGGGCTAAGGATCATGGCATAACAGAAAAAGAGGGTAGAGAGTTAGTTAGAAAAAGTGGACTACTCTTGCTGCCATAATGGGATTTAGCCTCTGCAATTGCACTTGATATAGTAAGAAGACATGAAACTCCTATCCTTGCCACTAAAGAAAAGGAAATAGTGGCTCTATAGGGATCAATAATCAAACCTCAATGGGACACATTAGCTATTTGGGCCCTAGCCCAAAATACAAAGAATCCAAAGGTTGCAGAGCCAATTTCTAATTTGAGAGGAGGATTGATTATCAAAAGGGTAGTTGATACTTTTGTAGTTGAAGTAGCTACTTTGTCTATGAATGTAGCTCAATTCACAAAATCTATAGTGAAATATCTAATAGAGGAAAGAGACAAGTTTAGAAAAAAAATATGACATGGTAGCTAAATACAAAAAGGGGCAACAACAAACTACAAAGTTGGAATTGGAGGTTGCATTGTTAAAAGAGAACTTTCAATTAATGCACACACAAGGACCCCCATATACAACAATCTCTCCTCCTCCATCTCCTTGAGATTGAACACCATATTCTCCAACATAGCCACCTCCTCCAACTTCAATGGAGATTGTTCCATATAATTTATGTAGTTTGCCACTTATAGTTTTGGGTTCAAGTACATCAACTACACCTCCACCAAAGGAAATCACAAGGGAATAATTATTGGAGAAACTCAATACTTATGAAGATATGCAACAACATCATAATGAGGCAATCTACATGAATAATTTGAATATTTTCACAATGGTATTAGAGCACCTAAATAAGAATATTGAAAGAAAATTCAATGGTAATCATTAAAATTATTCTTCTATGTCTAAAGGAATAAGGAGTTTTGATAGGGATAAGGAAGTTATAATCCCATTGATGAACAAATGGATTCCTATATTTCAAGAATTGAGGTACATGGCTATAGGATCTGAGCATGATGTTAATAAGCCTCCTAACATTTTCCCAACCCTCAAACTTATGAATAGAATTTTAGAATTCCATGGCTTGATAAAGCCAATAGAAATGAAGACCAAGGAATTTATGCATAGATTTCATGAGTGGAGTTTCAACTTACTCCTAGAAATTTTGAATGATGCTGGTGAGGTAAATCCCCTCCAACAATGGAGATATCAGGTGAATAATGTCATTACCACTCAAGTAACATTTATTTGTGAGAAGGTTGACTTGGAAATGCTCAAGGGAAGTATGGATAAGCATTCCCTTACTAGTAATTTCTTGGAAGAATTTGATAAAGAGGCTAATCAGGTGATCATAGAGTATAGTTCATATAGAATCAAGGAAGATGAGGTCATTACCTATAATTAGTGTTTTGATGAGGATTATGAGTTGTGGAAGAAAAAATATGTTGACATCCTTGACGTATAGGTTGCTCTTGAGATAAGGTGTAGTAAATCATGCTCTTTCTGCTTCCAACAATTACAAGATAAGTGGAAAATGTTGAATGGTAAACTGAGGAGGAACACAATACATGGCTTGAAAATAGTAAAGATTAGGCCTTTTATATATCAACATTCAGATATTATATCCTCCTTATTTTAAATTGATGACATGGGCTGCTGATGTGGAATTGTTTTGGTATATTATTTTCTTCTTATTTTCATGTTTTTTCATTTTCAAAATTGTGGTGCACATTGAAAGGGTGTTCTACCTTGTGGAAGAAAAAATATGTTGACATCCTTGACGTATAGGTTGCTCTTGAGACAAGGTGTAGTAAATCATGCTCTTTCTACTTTCAACAATTGCAAGATAAGTGGAAAATGTTGAATGGTAAACTAAGGAGGAACACAATACATGGCCTGAAAATAGTACAAATTGGGCCTTTTATATATCAACATTCAGATATTATATCCTCCTTATTTTAAATTTGATGACATGGGTTGCTGATGTGGAAATTTTTTTGGTATATTCTTTTCTTCTTATTTTCATGTTTTTTCATTTTCAAAATTGTGGAGCACATGGAAAGGGTGTTCTAGCTTGTGGAAAGAGCATGTTCACTGAATAAAGAGCCTTTTGGAAGGTTGTAAATATCTTCTTCAACAAATGAAAAGTTTCTTTTGTCTCATCTAGATATTCCCCCTCATGGCTTGTAAATATAATCATATTTTGAAGTGAATTGTAGTTGTCAAATGAATATGTGACATGTGTACATTTGGCCCAATCTTATTTTTCTCCCATGTTTCTATAAAATGGAATTCAAGGGCATTTGTAGGGGTTGTTGTTGAGTGATTCTATTAAGAAAATTGTAATAGAGAATGCAGATACTTTCTTTTTTAAGTTTTATCTAGGTTTGGAGTCTGAGTCTTTGAATTTTAGCATTGTATATTAGTAATGTCATAATCTTGAAATGAAAATAGTATACTTCTTGAGTCTTTGTTCTCCAATTGTATACATCATATGAATTATGAATAAAATGGATCAAAGATTTTTTTTTCATCTTCATGGTGTTTTCATTGAATGTTTATTCATTGTTGATGTTCTTGTTCAAAGAACAAGTTAATTTTGTTTAACATGAATAAATATTTACATGAATGTTTGTAGGGATAACTAAGTAACAGTGGTTTGGAAGTATGAGTTATATGGTGTAAGACATCATTTACTAGCTCTATTGTGATAGATCAAATGCTATTATATAATTCTAGTTGAATTATTTGAGTATTCATGTGTTGAGATAAGGCACTAGTCCATAAGTTGTGTCTATGTTATAATTCTCTGGTTGTTCATAGTAATAACATACAAAATCAATTTAAATATTCATTTTCAATGTGAATGTATGTATAGAATTGAAATTCATCATATTCTCATGTTATAGATTGGTAAATGTTGTAATATCTAAAAGGTCTTTAAGATTTGCATATATTTTAAAAAAAATTAGAGAATATATATCTGTTAAATTTATAATGTATATGATAATTGTCAAAAGAGTATCTAAAAATATATTGTAGGGACTACCCTACCGAGTTTTGCTGAACCCAAAGTACAGATAGAAAGTATAGAAATATTTCACCTATTCTTTCACCAATCCCTCATAGTTATTGACAATTGAATCTAGCACATTCATAGATAAATTGTGCAATAATCTTGGTTTAATTAAAAAACCAACATGGTCTACCATGTAATTTGTCACAAAGCTTGAAATGTGGCACTACAAGTGATGGTATTGCAAATAGGTATAACAACATAGTTAAATATACATTAGTGACTTACCTATATATCATTTACTTGCTATAAAAATCATAGAGAATAGGGGTGTGGATGTAGATCAATGGAGAATCTTGGGTGTTTCATTACATCATGCACAATGAGGTTCTATTTTTTATGTCAAAAGTGAAATAAATGTGTTGTTTGATAACCCAATAATTAAAGTGTAAAAACTTTGCTTATATATTTTTTAAGAGTTTGGATGTGGTGGTGATGTTGGGACATTGTATATCTTGGTCAAACTCATAAATATTAAAACAATTTTTTGCACTATAAGAGTTATTTGTACATGGTAGTCAACATCACTATGTAATTTTCAATGAAGGAGATCACAACATTATTTTCCTTGTACTCATTTCCCTTTATCCCTATCTACAATAGAAATGTTGGAAAACTTAGGGTTTGGTGTAGGAAATTGAAAGTATTTCTATTAATTCTATGTAGGCATACTATAATGCAACAAAAAATTAAAAAAATTACTCTCTAATTTGGGAAATCCTACATTAAGATATTTTTTTTTCTTCATCTTTTCTTTGGCTTGTATTTTGGATGCATGATGAAATGCTTGGGCCAATATTTCTATTATAAGGAATTGGATTTTTTCATGGAAGATAACAATACATTGGTGTGTTTAATTAATTCAAGGTGTTAATGATTCTCTTCATGCAAGCATAAAGTGTAGTCATGGAGCGAATTATTGTAAGTCCATGGTTTTCTTTCTAAATTGGTGCAAATATTGAAAATTCAAATATCCATCCTTATAGTGTTTAAGGGATACAATATCTTTCTTGTAGATTATTAACCAAAATTCTCTAGGTCTAAATTGGATAGTGCTCCCTGTTTTGTTGTGTTCCAATTTTTTTCCATCAATGATGCACTAAGACACTTCACATCAATGAAATTATTGATAAAGAAGTATGATTTGAGTTGTAAAATCTAGTAATCTAGCATCATGCATCAATATTACCTTTAAACACTATAATATCAAGATTTAATTGAATTTTGAAGGGTTTTTAATAATACATTGAATCTTGTTGGTCAAGTCATTGAGGTGTTGATCCAAGTTAAGTCATGAAGTCATATAATTATCTAAAGAGTTCCTAGCATTATGCTTTGAAGGCAGCATTGATTAAGTGTTGATATTGATCGAGTGTTGAATATCTATTGAAATGATAAGTGCATGTTCATCTACCATGCTACTTTATTATTGGTGTTCATAATGAGTGCTCAAATGTTGAACTGGGTGCATGATTCTCCTTTAATTATAGTGTGATCTTTTAGATGGAATGCAATATTTTAACCTTTAAATATTTTTAGTCTCTGATACCAATGATCTAAACTCATAGTATATTTATGGTTAACAATAATCTTCATGTTTAAAAAACATGAAAATGAAACCCTAAGCAAGAATCAAAATACATATTTTAAAGACATGAATTAATTTGAAAATAAATTATATCTTGTGAGATCTTCTAGATAGACATGAAATATTTTAATAGTTGAATATTTTCAAGCTTTGATACCAATAATTTGAACCCCTTGTGGATTTTTTATAAAACCTAAAAATTATCCAGTAATGCAAAAGTTTATAGAACATGAAAATGAAGTCCTTTGCTAGAATCTAAATGTGCATTTAAAAGAAACATAAGAATTTAGAAAGAAATGATTTAACTTGAGAAGATATGTACAAATTATAAATGTACAAGACTAAGTTTGGTTAATTTTTCTCTACCTAAATGTGTAAACTATAAGTATTTGTACAAATAGATCCTTAGCTAGGTTACACAATATGGTGAAAAGATTCATGCGTGTATGGTTTCTATGGTGTTTTGATCATGTGGAAAAGGTGGAAATTGTTCCATTGAAAAATGGCCCCTTATCATTTTCAAGGCCTTTTAGGTCTTGTTTCATTGTGTTTTTTTTGTATTAATAATAGTTTTAACAAAATCAGATGTACATTAGCTTCCTTGGTAGATTTTCATTATACAAAATATGGAAAATACTTAAATTTTTGGTATCAAGGATGCCTATAAGCCTTGCTAACAACAAAACTTTACATGCCAACACATTCTTGTATAGTTGTACAAAAATCTAAAATTGTCAATGAGAATGCCTAAACAAAAATGAAATCTATGCCTTTACAAAATATGTAGCATAGGTCTGAAAATGCTAAGTGATGCTATTGGAGAAGATGCAAAACACAAAGATTGCACAATACAAAATTTTTCAAAAATGGAAAAGGAAATACATAATTAGTCTTCAATCCTGTTCATAGTGCAACCCTCCATCTGCCTCAAAGTTGTCTTTGCTACTATTTGCTCATTGAATTCACTTTTGAATGCCTCCAAAAATACCAAAAAAATCTCTAGATTTGGTGTCCAAGACTGACCAAACTTGACCTCCCTTTGATGGACTAGCACCACACCATCCTTAATCTGATTCAAGAATTTGCTTCTTGTAGTCTCCAAAGTAGCCACAACCTACAATGCAACATTAAAGAGAGTGGGCATTTTGTATGACTTAGTAAATTCCCTCTGAACCCCACTGTACTTGTCCTCATTCCTTTCCTTCCAGATATGCCACATAATTTCAGAAGTCATGGAAAACAAAAAAAAAGTATATCTTTATTCATATTCTTATCAATGCAAATTGGGATTTCTTTCTAGTTAATTTTTCCATTGTCTCTCCAAATTTTGAGGTCATTACAAAACAAATTCTACACCTCATTAGTAAAAAATAGTCAAAGAAGATATGGCGAATGGTTTTTGGCACCCTGCATATACTACACACATCAATGTCAACATTATTCAACTTAAAAGGAACTTTCTACAACAAGATCTACCATCTAAAGTAGGTATTTTTAACATCTATCATATTATGCCATAGAGAGTAAAACACTTTTTGCCAAACATCATTATCCAAACTATAATTCCAAACCTTATTTAAATAATCAGGAGTAACAAAATTATTAAGCTCTTTATAAATGATCTTTTCTTTCACTTCTTTAAGGGGAAGGGAGTCCTTCCAAAGGAATTCAGGGGGTCTATCAACCCAAATCCCATAATTAAGCT
The DNA here is from genome assembly GCA_007258455.2 of Sequoia sempervirens. Taxonomy (NCBI): domain Eukaryota; kingdom Viridiplantae; phylum Streptophyta; class Pinopsida; order Cupressales; family Cupressaceae; genus Sequoia; species Sequoia sempervirens. Next base: position 162,530,829 of record VDFB02168118.1, read on the forward strand.
TAGGAATCCAATCTTTATAGGCTTCATAGATGATCGAGTAAGTTCTATAATTGGATTGGGGTAACCCAAAGTCCTCTTTTAATTGGTTCCAACCAATTAAGTTCCGATTCTCAATTATGTTGTTGAATGTTTTAATACCAACTTGATTCCACTTTTTAGCAGAATAACCTTGCAACAATGCAAGAGGTTTACCATTATGCTCAAGGTTCCACCATATGGAACTATTCGAATGGATCAAATTTCCATTGGAACCAATTGCCAAAGGACAAGAGTAGCTATCCCTAATCGATTCCCAAGCCCTCCAAATACTCCTAAACACCATTGAACCTACCGACACTATTCAATGCTTGGTGATGAACAAGTCACTGAAAGGAAGTGATTTCCATGATTTAGCCACCTTTAGAACTACTTGAGAAATGTTGTTTCTAACCAAAACCTTCCAAGGTTCATCACCATCATGAGCTTTGATGACCCACTTAGTAGCAAGAGCTTCCCCATGCTTTTCAAGGTCTTTGAGACCAAGGCCCCCATTAGCCTTCTCTAGGAAACACCACTCCCATCTAACCGCATGCATCTTCCTTCTATCTTTTCCATCTAACCAAAGAAAGTACTTGATCCTTTTTTGGACTTCATTGATTTGATAGTTGTTAAAGAAAAAAAATGAAGAAAAATATAGGGTGTATGAAGATAGGATCTTTTGCAACACTTGGAACCTTCCAGCTAGGGATAGGTAATGCCTATTCCACCCATCCAACTTTCTCTCTATTTTGTTCTTTAACCAAAGCCACATATCCTTTAGATTTGGAGAGACTGAGAAGGGGATCCCCAAGTACCTTATTTTCTTATGGGGACCACCCCAATGAAGCTCAAAGTTTTGCAGCCAAATAGATGGTGTTTCTGACCACCCCAACAGGATAGATTTAAGCTTAGAGACCCTAGCTCTAGAGGCGTCACAAAAAAAATACAATTTCTTCATCAAGTTTTTCAAATTTTCCTCTTGCAAATCCACAAAGATGGTAGTGTCATCAGCAAATTGAACATTTAAAAGCTCATTGTGATCAGGAAGCATCAGTCCCTTCACCCTTGGTGAAATGAGGTTATCTCTTAATAGATAGTGAAGAGCATCCAAAGCAATGAAAAACAAGGAAGGAGAAATGGGAAAACCTTGCCTAATGGACCTCTCAAGCTAGAAGACCTCATATTTAGAAGCATTAACCTCAACTTGTGCAGAAGCATCCTTAAGGAGAGTACCAATCATGTTGGAGAAGGCCTGTGGAAAGCCAAAAGTTTTAAGACTCATTTGGAGAAAAGGCCATTCCACCTTGACATAGGCCTTCTAAAATTCCAACAACAACAATGCAGCATTCTAATTTGAACATTTAGCCCAATCCAATGCCTCCCAACTGGTAATTATATTCTCAATAATGTTTCTACCTTTGATAAAACTAGTTTGGGTGGAGTTTATAAACTTAGGGAGGATGCAAGACAACCTCAAGGCAAGGGATTTAGCAAGCACCTTGTAAGAGACATTCAACAAGGTGATAGGCCTCCAATTTTTTATTAGCCTCTTGTCCCCATCTTTAGGAAGGAGCTTGATGAGACCTTGGTTGATACTAGCCCCTAAGGAGCCCTTTGAAAGGGCCTCAGAATACACTTGGTGCAGATCCTCACAAACCCAATCACTGTAGGCCTTATAAAACTCAACGGGGAGTCCATCCACACTTGGAGACTTATCATTAATCATAGAGAAAAGTTCCTTCTTGATTTCATCTTTAGTCAAGGGGGTAGCCAACATGTTGGATTCTTCTTGGGAGATTTTGGGAGGAATGAGGGATTAGATCTTGTTTCTAGCCTCACCACCACCATCCCCCACATCTTTAGACTTGAAAAAATTCTTGTAGAAAAGAAAGAATTTCCTCATAATTTCATCTTGATTTGTTACCATAACACCATTGTGGCAAATCTGATCTATATGCTCCCTCATGCCTTTGTTCTTTAAGTACCTAAAGAAAAACTTAGAGCCTTAATCACCATTGTCTAGCCAATTGAGTTTTTCTCTTATCTTCGTTCCAATAATTTTCCTTGCTTGGTGTTTCCTCAGAGAGATTTTAGCTTTACTGAAATTTTCATACAACACTTCACTATTAGGCTCCTCTTGGATCCTAGTTTAAGCTTCCAGCAATTCATCCTAAAGAAAATTTTCCTCCCACCTTTGGTCCATTGCCTTCTTTTACCAATAGTTTGGAACATTATTCTCCATCTAGCCACATTCTTATTCCACCTCTCAATTGGACTGTCACCCCTCAGAAGCCACTTAATGATGCCCCTCAATGTGTTTACAGCCTCCAAGCAGTCCTTATCTCTCAACAAGCTAGCATTAAGAATGAAGTTGTCTTTAGACATGGGGAAAATCTTCACCCCATTATTGAAGGTTATTTTAGCCTTGACTAGATGATGGTCAGATAAAGTATAAGGGTATACCAAAACCTTGCAGTCATCATTGATGGGCTCAAAGTTGAAGTAATCTCTATTGTCATAGAATCTATCCAACCAGCAATAAATCCTTCCCACCCCCTTCTGGGCATTGCACCATGTGAACTACACACTACTGCAATCATTCTTCTTTCCCTCAAAAGGTCAATAATATTGAGCTTGTTTTTTAATCTACATCAGTAATTATTTTCATTTCCCTTCTAGTCCATGTTGATGCCCCCCTTTTTGTCATCTTTTCTATCAATCATATTAAAATTACCCCCAAGGATCTAAGGCACATCCAGAAGGGAGGAGAGCCAATTCTAGAGTTTTATTCTCCCTAAGTACTCATTAGGAGCATAAATTGCACAAATGCCAAAAGAGCTACCTCCTCTCTCAAAATTAGCCCACACAACCCTATTATAGGGGGATACCCTTGAATTGGTTAAGTAGGGCTTCCACTTATTGGCCATCAGAATAGAAACACCACCCTTGCCTTTCTCATGCCTAAACACAAAGTGACCAGAATCACTCCAAATAAACCTCAAATTAGTTTCTAGAGTGAAACCAACTACCTTGACCACTTGTAGAAGGAAAAAATCTTTATTTTTATCCAGATTAAGAAATATCCTAACCACATATTTCCTTTCCGGGGATTCCAACCCCCTAACATTCCAAGAGGTACAATTAATTTCCTTTGATAACATTGTTTGTGCTAGTCTCTTTACTATTCCTAAAGGAATCAAAATATTTTAGATCATTTTCTTCAGTTTCCACTCTTTTAGAGGAAGGGAAAGACAACACTATTCTTGTCTTCTTCCTCTTTCCTTTGATTACTCCCAAACTATTTTTGCTTCCTTTTTTACGCCCTCTCTTCTTTGGTTCATTAGGAGGGATAGGGGTGCCTTCCTTTTTTGGTTCTTTTCCACTCTCCTCCTTGGATTTATCCAAGGCCAAGGTCTTCTCAGAAATATTTGCATTAGTTTCTTGATTCCTATCAATGTGAGTTTCCACTCTCCCTTCCAGGTTCTACTCATCATCACTACACCCAATAGGGACAACGGGTTCAATGGTGGAGCTTGGGTTATCAAATGACTTATCAGATGTGCCATCCTTATCCACTGACCACCTTCTAACCAAATCGGTTAGAGAGTCAAGGGATTCTTCCAAGTGTGGTGTGTGAGAACCACCCCAACCCTCTGAATCATGTAGATTGGATTCCCCACTTTTATTAGGGATATAATTGTTTTGAATAGTGACATAAGAAGGATTATTACTGGTACTCCTTTTATTTAAACTTAACTCTAGGTAGAATTGTATTTTTTTCCAAGAAGGGGCATATTTCTAACAACAATGACTCTCTCCCTCGATAAAAAACTATCACCATCCTCAATGCATAGGCTAGACTGGATGGGAAAGGCTGACACCTCTATTTTGCCTTGATTTTATATTACAACATGGCTTGAACATGTTTATTTTAGTATTAAAATATAAATATTGAAGTCTTGTGAATGTGTTGTGAAGTTTTGTAAGACATTTCCACATTATTCTAGACTCTATTTAATATAATTTACCTAAAAATCATCTTCTTTCACATCAACAAGTCCTATTTTTAAGTGTTGTTAAGTTTTGTAATAAAGATTCACACTTTTCTAGGCATTTCCCCCTTATTTATTTCTTTCTTATGACTTATTTGACCCCTTTATACACTCATATGCTTTATTTAAGTGTATTCTTGAATATACTCCTAACACATAACATTAAATGAAATTTAATTCCTGCCACCTAAAATCATGTCCTAGCTATAAGCCATTCACCATGAGTGGTGAATGAGTCGACCTTGGCTACAAAATTCAAAATATTTTAAATTTCTTTTGGGATTTATTCAAAAATATGCTTGATGTCGGCTTGTGATGATGTGTGAATGGTTACTAAGACAAAATATTTATATAAATAAATTATTTTCACCTCATTTTAACATCCAACACTTCCAACAACTCATTTTCACATCTGTCCATTCAAGCATTCAATCAAGCATTTGCAATGCATCATCAAGCAATTATTGAAGCATCTTGAAGCAACCATTGACATTGATTCAAACTTGCATGATTAAGGGTTTTGGTAAGTTCATAATACTTTTATGTTGTTAATTTATCATTTCCCTTGCATTTCAATTATTTTTATATGGTTTGATTACCAAAGTGGGGTTTGACAAAGGAAAACCCCTATTTGCTAACCCTCCAACATTTTTCCCCTTTTACATGTGTATTTGCAACTTTTATTTTGGAAATTTGATAGGTTTAAAGGTGTTGAAAAGTGGAAATCAAGTCAACTAGGTTCTTCAAGTCTACGTATTTCTATTTCAAGCTTGTTGAGTTGTCTATGTTTGTTTCCTGCAGAACTAACTTCGGTAACCTTACATTCAGACATTTCCAGATCTGGTGTTGTAGATTTGCTATCTGATTTTCCAAAAATATAGGAGTGGAATGATTTTCCACCCTTGGTGAATGAGTCCCACCTAAAGTTTGAAATTCTATATTTTGTCAGATTTTGGATCTCGACTGTCAGAAATCAGTTCCGGACAATTTTTCACTAGTAGGAGGATTGATTTTCCCCTTGGGTGAATGAGTCCCACTGTGAAATTTCATTGAAGTCATTCAACATTCCAAACATCTTGACATCAAAAATTCACATCCAGGTGCACTCAGATTCATCCATGTGTTCTCAGTTATGCATATTTTCTTTAATTTCTTCATTGTTTGCATATCACACTTTGTTTTCAAACATAGCTTAAATATTAGTTTTGCATTCATTTAGAATAGTTTCAATTAGTCAATTGCACTTAGTTTACTTCATTTAGGCATAAAATCATCCATCCTTGCATATTTGAGAGAACTTGTTAGATCTTTGGCCCCTTTCTCTCTCCTTTTAGGCGAAAAACCCTATAAGTGTTAGAGAGACCTAGAGTGCCAAAAATCTATGGTTCATTTTGGTGAACCTGACTCTTGAGCACTTTGAATTTTCTTATTTCATTTTCATATTGCATTTTATATCACATCTTGCATTAAAATTCAATTAGGACATTTTTTTTTTTTGCATTCTAGATGTTTTTATCTTGCATTAGTGAAAACTAGCTTAGATTTTCATTTTTTTACATTACATTTATTTGAAAAATTAAAAATTCTGAATTTTAAATCTTTAGTGGCATTCTATTTTTGCATTTCATTCATTTAAAAACTCTAAAAATGATAAAAAAAATTTGCATAATGGTACTCATTCGCCACCTAAGTTAAATTAGTCCTTCTGTAGTTTTTCAGATTTCATTTTCAGCATTTTCTGGCATTTTTCCTACAATCTATTTTTTGTAGTTTTAGTTCTGTTATAGCTAGTAGTAATTTTTTTATTATCATTTCATTACATTAGATTGCATTTCATTTGAGTCACCTTCCTCCTTTGTGGTATTTGTATGAGTGTTTGGTATTCCATTGATAATACTTTGGCGAGATGAAGTTCTAGACTCATGGCATCCCATGATATTACTTTCATTGTGGATCTTGGGATCTCAAGAGCTCCTACTTCTAGTATGGAAAATGGTGTATTAGGAACTTACAATACTAATATTCCTTCGCCCTTCCATCCAATGAATGTTGACACCCAAAACAACTCTCAAGATAAGGTTATTAATATTCATGAATATTTTGCACATTTACAACAAGACTTGATCCTTGAGAATGTATCCAAAACTGCTATACCTGCCATTGATAACCTTCATCGGTTACTTGAAAATGATGATGGTTTGATAGTCCTAAAGAAGATTGTTGAGATTTGTAATAAACATGCTCCTCCTAATACCCAATCCACAACCACTTCTATTAGTCAAGGAGGTTCTCAAGTTCCTCCCCCTTCAACCATCACATCTATTGTGACTTATACCCCACCACAAGTCACTACTACAATGCAATAGATTAGTTATATGGCTCTATCTTTCAAAGTTCCACCTAACATTCCTACTTCACTTGTGGCATCAAAAATACCTTCCACTACATTTATACCTCATAGAATTTTTTTCACTTCCCCTAACATGACTTACACTCCATCACCATTTTCCCTTCCATCACAACCTTGCTACCTTGATCCTATCATTACATAACTTCTTAACACAGTTTCATCCATGAAACATCAAATTTCCACCATTAGTCAAGGTCAAATTGTTGCAATCACATATCATGTCTGTAGTATCCCATTATCCTTAGAGATTTTGCATACCCTGATGCCACAAGGGATACAAATGCCTCTATTTGAGAAATATGGAGGAAAAGGAGACCTTCTCAACCATGAGAATTCCTTCACAACTTTATGTAGTGATTTTTTGCTCGATGAGAGAATTTTAGCCAAACTTTTCCCTAGGACCTTGAAAGATAGCGCCTTAGAGTGGTTTTCCAACTCTCCTAATCATTCCATCCACTCCTTCAATGAGTTGGTGGATGCTTTCATAAGTAACTTTCAAGTTCACATGACACCTAAGAAAAATATGGCTGACCTCATGAGATGTAGACAACACATAGATGGAAAGATTATTCATTTCATCTCAATATATCAATCTATATATGCCGAAATAGATGTTAAGATTCCTGATGCACATTTGCAAAAGATGTTTATCGAGAATTTGCATAGAAGCCTTTAGGATAAGTTAACCATGATGAAATTCCCTTCATTTATGCATTTATTCAGAACCTTGTGTCAATATCATAACTCGGTTTCAAGTCATGGTTCCACATCCACTTCTAGCCGAGATGAAAAACCTGAACATAACAACCAAAACAATAATAATAATCAAAAATTTTGTAGACTAAATAGAGGATTTTTATAGTTTAATCCGCCTTCACAATCATAACCCACCCAAAAAGTTCAAAATTCCATGGATGTTGTTAAGAAAGTTGTGCCTTTTCATTATGGGGACCCTAATAAACAATTAATTCCTTTACTTGATTCCCTCCATAATACAATGAACCAATTAATCCAAAAATGTATGATTACTTTGCCACTCATTTTCTCGCTTGATCCAAACCAACCATTACCACCCACCTTCAGGTCTAATGCTTATTGTCACTTCCATCATCATAATGGACATGATACTGAACATTATAAGCATCTAAAAAATCTAGTTCAAGACCTCATTGATTCAGGAGAATTGTCTATTACGGATAGAAGTAATAAATCCGTTGCACCTCCTAACCAAAATTTACAAATTTTCACCAACCTCATGCCAAAACATAAAACTTCATTTGTCAAGGATAGTTAACCTTATAAAACTAATATAATGACTATTGATACACATAATGAGCAACATGATATATCTCCAATGGTTGTTGAAAGTAGTCCTATGGATGATCTCGTAGCTATGATAGACATTATCCCTCGTAAGGGCCAAACCAATAAATATCTTGATATCACTTTTTCTAATAAAGACATCTTACCAAAACTTCCTGATGGTCCTCTCTACATAGCTATAAAAATCTATAATAAGCCCACAAATGGGATATTAATAGATCCCGCTTGTGGTGAAAATGTGATCACAAAGGACTTTTTGGTATTGCATTATTTATATCAAGATGATTATGATAAAGTAATTGTATGAATAAAAAAACACAATGGTTTTGCTTTCCCTACGATTGGATCGATCATGCTACCTTTACAAGTAGGACTATAAACATTAGATGTGATATTTTCTATCATTTAGCAATCCAACCAATTTCATTTGTGGGTAGGCCATCCTTGGCTTTTGTCAATGAAAGCAGTCACATTAGTCATTCATAAGTGTGTGAAGTTTCCACATGGAAATGAAGTTTGTACCATCCACCATAGCCAATTTAATCCCCTATCCTCCAAATGTAACTTTTCCCCAGAAGCCTTTTGGCCTGAACCGATGGAACCTATTACACCTCAAAAGGACTTCTTTTTCATAGCCTACCAAAAGTTTAAAGCCAAAAGTAATCCTGAATTGTTTCTCCATGGTGTTTCCTTGACCACTTCGGCCACTCCTATTATAGATGAAACCATGCTTGATAGTCTCTCTAACAACAATCATCCCTTACCCACTTTGTTGCAATCTGACCCTTCTACCTCTTTGTTTAAGCAACCAAGAGAGATTGAGAATAGTCCAACCTTGCCACCTTGAATTAAATAGGTTTATAAAGCTAAGGAGAAAGAGATTGATCTGTCTCCTTTTGTAACGAAGGAGCCTATAGTTGATCAACCCGCTCTAACACACCAACAACTTTAGAATAGTATTAAATGAAATCAAATTGCTAGAGAGTGTTGATGATGTCATTTTCTCACTAGACAAATGCAAAATAAAACAAATAAAGAAAATCAACCTCCTCCCTTGACAAAAATAGTTCCTGATATTCCTCTTGACATGTCGCATGATAGTTCATCCCCACCATCACAACAACTTGAACTTACCCAACAACCACCATTTTTGATACATCCTTCCTTGGAAATCACTATTCGTCCTCCTATAGTCATTAATCTTGATGAGGATGATGATGAAGAGATTGCTAAAATTGATGAAGAGGTGCATAATAACTTGAATGCTTTATTCTCCTCTTCTATGAGCTTAGACAATAAATCTCTCATACCAAGGGCACAACCTAGTGATTCTCCTAGCTTGGCACCTACAATTCCTCCATTGGATATTCAACCACCTTTGCAATACAATGATCATGATTGGGAGGCAAGTGACCTATTACGTGGTTGATTTTCCTTTGCCTCATTAGCCTTTTTATTCACTTGTTCCTTTTTATTTTTATGTGTGTATCGTGTTCCCCTATATCGTGTGTTATCTCTCTCTTTGTACACTTCTTCTATTCATATCTCTATTCTTCCATATGTTGTACAGTGCTTTTTATTTTTTATTTTTTTTATTTTTTGTGTTTTCCTTTTGGGGATGACGCAAAGCATAGAGATGTCCTATGTCTCTTCCATGTTGACCCAAATTTTTCTTGTCTTTTTCTCTTTTTTTTCTTAATTTTTTTCCTTTGGGGGTGACACAAAGCATAGAGATGCCCTTAGTCTCTTCCATGTTGACCCATAAGGTCTTTTTTTCTTTGCTTTCTTTCCTTTCTTGCCTTTTTCCTTTTGGGGATGATGCAAGGCATTGAGACCAAAATGTCTCTTTCATGTTGACCCTAAAGCCTTTTTCATTTTTCTTTTGTTTTCGCTTGTGTTTTCCTTTTGGGGATGATGCAAGGTTTTGAGACTGCAATGTATCTTCCATGTTGACCCAAAATGACTCTTTATTTTTCTTTTGTTTTCCCTCTCTCTGTGTCATTCTTCTCATTCTATGTATTTTGGGAATGATGACAGTTCTGCACTCTTTCATAAAAATATTGCAGCAAAGAACATAATGACCCCAAATCCATAGATCCCTTATGTGTTTGGTGTGCTTTCTTTCCTAGGGGGAAACTCCCTTTCTTTCTTTTCTTTATTTTCATTGTTCCTTTATATGATGCAACTTAACTTTGAAACATATGACTTGGCATAGGGCTTTCCTAGTTGTCTCTCATGTCTTGTTTGTCTTTTGCATTCTCTTTCTTCTTCTACTTTAAAGTAATTGCTCACGAATGATGTGTAGAAATTCCTGTAAAGTGGGGGGCATACAATACCATAATTCATTTTCTTTCATTGCTCCTAGTGTAGCCTTGTCGTTTATATGATGTGTTCATTACTTTTTGGATGACATTGGGTGTGATGTTCTTCATAAGTGTGATATTTCATAGCATATTGCATTCCTCTTGGTGGTTTGATATGACACACTACATCCCCTAAGTTGTGATTTTACTATCCTTTGATTGGTCCTCTCTTGGAGACATTAGAAACAATGTTCCCTAAGTGATTCACCTTACATAAACTATACAAGACTCCTTTGAACATTTTTCATATTACATTTTACACTACACTCTTATTTGGCCACCTTTCATAACATAATTTGCATGCCTATGGTGTCGTCTGATTTGTTTAACCACCTAGCATAACACAATTTGTGTTCCTATGGTGCCATCCAATTTTGTTCTTGAGTTCTAAGCATACAAAGTTTTTCTTGTCTCATGAAGCTTGAGAAGACAACCATTTCTTTTTGCATTGTGGCACCTTGTTAAAGTTATCAGGAGGTATAACTTTGGCATTGTGGGAAGCCCAACTAGTGGCATGAATTTCCCTATAGCCAATTTTTTTTCTTGAGTGCATTCCAACTAGCATATGGATCTCTTTTTGGCCCTTCTCACCCCACGGATGAGCTGAAGTTCTGTGGGCCCAGAGTGAGTACACATTCTCTTTTTACCTAGATTTGAGTCACAACTATTTGGATTGATGATTGAAGCTTCATCTATTTCTCAACACTTGTGTGTTCCTTTGTTCTTATGTTTAGTTTTCCATGGTATCTTCATCTTGGGGGCTTAATCATCCCTCTTTCTTGTTGCTATTCAATTTTGCTAAAGTAAGTGCATCTGAACTCTCCTCTCAGTATTCATGGCAACTTTAGTGTGAGTCTAAAGAATGTTCTTCCTCTCACTAAAGTAGGGGCTAAATGTGCCATAGAAAAATGGCCCCTTATCATTTTCATAGCCTTTTAGGTCTTGTTTATTGTGTTTACATATTTTTCCTTGATTTTATTTTGCAACATGGCTTGAACATTATTATTTTAGTATTAAAATATAAATATTGAAGTCTTGTGAATGTGTTATGAAGTGTTGTAAGAAATTTCCACATTATTCTAGACTCTATTTAATATAATTTGCCTAAAAATCATCTTCTTTCACATCAACAAGTCCTATTTTTAAGTGTTGTAAAGTCTTGTAATAAAGATTCACACTTTTCTAGGCATTTTCCCCTTATTTATCTCTTTCTTATGACTTATTTACCCCTTTATATACTCATATGCTTTATTTAAGTGTATTCTTGAATATACTCCAGACACATAAGATTAAATGACATTTAATTCCTGACACCTAAAATCATGTCCTAGGTGGGACCCATTCACCATGGGTGGTGAATGAGTCTTCCTTGGCTCCAAAATTCAAAATATTTTAAGTTTCTTTTAGGATTTATTCAAAAATATGCTTGATGTAAGCTCGTGATGATGTATGAGACATTACCAAGACACAAGATTGATATAAATAAGTTATTTTCACCTCGTTTTAACATCCAACACATCCAATAATTCATTTTCACATCCATCCATTCAAGCATTCAATCAAGCATTTGTAATACATCATCAAGCAATTATTGAAGCATCTTGAAGCAACCATTGACATTGATTCAGAATTGCATGATTAAGGGTTTTGGTAAGTTTTTAATACTTTTATGTTGTTCATTTATCATTTCCCTTGCATTTCAATTATCTTTATAGGGTTTGATTACCAAAGTGGGGTTTGACAAAGGCAAACCCCTATTTTCTAACCCTCCAACATTTTTCCCCTTTTGCATGTGTATTTGCAGCTTTTGTTTTGCAAATTTGATAGGTTTAAAGGTGTTGAAAAGTGAAAATCAAATCAGCTAGGTTCTTGAAGTGAACTTATTTCTATTTGAAGCTTGTTGAGTGATTTTTGTCTATTTCCTATAGAACTGACTTCGACAACCCGACATTCAAACATTTCTAGATCTGGTGTTGCAGAGTTATCTGATTTTCAAGAAATCTAGGAGTGGAATGCTTCACTAACCTTGGAAAATGAGTCCCACCTAAAGTTTGAAATTTTGTATTTTGTCAGATTTTAGATCTCGACTATCAGAAATCAGTTCTTGACACTTTTTCGCCAATAGGAGGATTGATTCACCACACTAGGTGAATGAGTCCCATTATGAAATTTTAGTGAATTCATTCAGCTTTCTAGACATCCCAACATTAGCAATTCACATCCAAGTGCACTCAGATTCATCCCTGTGTTCTTTGTTCTACATATTTTCTTTAATTTCTTCATTGTTTGCATATCACACTTTGTTTTCAAACATAGCTTAAATATTATTTTTGCATTTATTTAGAATAGTTTCAATTAATCAATTTCACTTAGTTTACTTCATTTAGGCATAAAATCATCTATCCTTGCATATTTGAGTGAACTTGTTAGATCTTTGGCCCCTTTCACTCTCCTTTTAGGTGAAAAACCCTAGAAGTGTTAGAGAGACCTAGAGTGCCAAAAATCTACAGTTCATAAATATATGTCAAACCTAGATATGGTGCAATTTTTTTGTAATAAATAGCATTTCATGTGGTTATGAACTATGTATATGTGTGGTTTGGATGGATACTAGCAAGGCCAACCATGTACAAAGCTGCAAAATGTATATGAGTAGTGTTGTGCAATGGTACACAACAAATATATGTGTATATACAAGGATAGTGTTGCTTATAGGTGTGTGGATATTGGGTTCCACATGTGAAGTGAAATTAACCACATAGATGATGTCATTGAAGAGAATACTCAAGGCTACATGTAGCATTCATAATAATTATCTCTATCATTATATAGGAATTGAGTGGATGAAAACATGAGCAATGATTGATATGATTCTAAAACAATAACTATTTTAAAAATAATAGAATTTTCAAATGTTTAAATTAAATTAAAGCCATATAACTATATCAACTATATTAGAATAATTGATAACTAGAGAGCTTGATATATGCACAACTCACACTATTGTGCATCAAGTCAACCTAAGTTTGTACCATATCATAATGTTTCCTTGTGCACAAAATACTACACCAAGATTTTATGTGTCTGAATAAAAATGGTAATTGAATGGTTTCACACATATCTATAAGCACCAATTCCAAAAATTACATGAAAGAATCACAAAGACATTTTCATGATTTTTCTTCTCACATTGTGCAACTTTAGAATTCTACTCTTCAATTTCAACAACATTGCTAAATATTGCAACTATTTCTATATTGTGTGAAACATATACATTGTAAACACATGCACTTGCACCAATACATTCAATTTGATTTCATATGCATCTAATACATGGTTATGGATACTCCACATTATCATGCCAACCAAATGGCACCATTTTCATTTTACTTGTGGCACAACTGTAGTCACATGAGAAGTGTATCATCCACACATTGCACTTATTAGCATATAACAAAAATGTTGGTAACAACCAACACTGAGAGGGGGGGTGAATCAATGTTGTGCAAAAATTAACTTTATTAATCTTGATCTTCAAAGCATTGAAAACATTCAAACAAAAGGGATAAGCATGAACATAAAGAAAACATCCACAACACCATAACACAAGGATTTTTATGTGGAAACCCTATTGGGGGAAAAACCACAGTGGATGGCCAATCCACGATATGATTTGAGTATATTAAAAAGATGTTTACAAAATGGGAATGCACTTGCATTCAAGTGCACTAATCAAAATAGAAAGGCACACTACCTTAAATTTTTTTGGATTAGATCCAAGAGATTGAACTGATAAGATAACATCTAAAAATGTTTGATTACAATTTTGGTTAGGCTCAACACTTGATCATCTATCCTTCTAACTAATTTTACACTTCTACTCTACTCTGCTCTAATTTGCATCACAAAATACTTAATGCACAAGTGAAATTGTGGATTAAGACTCTAATATCCTTTTGATATTCACAACACACATCAAAAAATGTCTTCCATCATTCAAAATGATACAACCGATCACTTATATATATCTACAATCAAGAATTTAATCACATGTTGGCTTCAATCAAAATCCAAAATATTTACAACTGTCGGTCCAAATCATGAATAATATTCAATTCACATCCACAACGGTCAGCCACAACTTAGATAGGATCCAAATAAAAATTCTCAAACTTAAAAATACTTGAATAATTGCACCTCGAATATCCACAACACATTATATCAACTAGGTCGGCCTTCAAGCACTGATGAACAAAAATTTACTCAACTGGATCTCCTAATTTGTGTAAAAATCAATATGAGGCACTGAGATTCACAAATAAAACTAAACATACATCGATCAACTTTCCATGAGATCCACAACTCAAAATAATAACAAAAAATATGCATGTGGATCGAAGAACACAAAATTGTTAGATGCTCTATTCTTCCTTGACTCTCTTCAATCTGTTTGTTGGTATGAGCTAATGATGGCATGCAGATCCATTCACCAACAAGGGTTTCCATCAATGACAAAGCTAGAAAAAATTTGTAGTGTCTCTTGCCAACAATCTCCCCCTTTGGCATTGATGGAAACACTTAGTGAAAAATGACTAAGTGTTAGATCAATACCAACATGTATTACACTGTCAACTTCAAAACTTCAAAAAGAACTTCTGTAACAGCCCAAAAATTCAACTACCCCTAAGTTGAATATACATTTTTCACTGTAATACTCTCCCCCTTTGACATCAATCTAAAAAATTGGGGAAAATGCATATCAAAACTTCAAACTGTACAAACATGCTTTTATGACTTACACAAACTTGAAAAGATTTGCAAATATTTTCTTCAGCAAGCTCATATTTGTGTACCAAACTCTATTAAGACTCTCCAAAATTGTTATGTGACCACAAACTAAATAATATTGTGTTTCTATAGACTCAAGGTTCATTGGTTCACTAACTTCCACAACAACTTCAACTTCTTTTGATGCACTAAACATTATTTCCATCTTAGGACCAATTAGGCCTCTAAGCTCACTTGCTCTTCTTAGAATTCTTTCATTGTCATGTTTCAAGCTCCTTATCTTGTAAAGTAAAGATATCGCCTAACCTTCTTGTTTGCCAATTCCATTAGCTAAATGATCAAAAGCTTCAGATTTAATAGCCAATAGTTTTTCAAGATCCTTAATTTTCTTCTCATTTTCCTCAGTAAGTTTATACAAAGGAATACATGTCTTATAAATATTTCCACCTTTAGATAAATCATTTTGAACACTTTTCACATAGGTAGCTAACAAATATTTATCATTAGCTATCATTTCTTTAAACTTGCTTAACCTTTTGACATCAAAATATTTCTGAACTCTAACCATGGTTGACTTTTCAAGGGACTCAAAATGAGTAATTATAAAATTTATAAGCTTCTTCATTTCATCAAAGGAGGAACCAAAAAAATCCTTGACATGAGTAGGCATAATTTTCTCTAGAACTCTAGATGCAAGATTAAAGAGTTCATTATCCTCAATGTAGGACTTCAATAGTTCTTCTCAAGCCTTTTCCATGGAAAATTATGCAACCTTCACCTTTTGAATTGGGGATAGAGTGGATAGGTCGATAGGACCTTCAACCAATTTAGGGTCAAAATATTCCTATTCTTCTACCAAAAATTTCTTCACTACCTCACCAGTGTCTCTTGCTTCCACTGGTACCTCTTTTACTTGAACCATCTCTTCTCAAACTACTGGTTCTTTAGTTATTGTTTCTAGATTACTTTTGGGAGCCTTAACTTCTTCACCAAACATCTCCTTTTCTTCAAGTAAAATTACCTTAGGAGCTTCAATCTCCATAGGTACTTTCATATCATGCACAACAAGAGGAATCTAAGTGTCCTCAACTTCTTCATTTAACTCCTCATTCACTGGATCAAATGCAATACCTTCAACATGATAGAGCCCTCAAAATTCTTGATATTTTGAGACCTTTTTAGGCTTGATATTCACATGTCATATGTCCTCCATCAATAGGGTTCAAGGGTTTTTCTTAGCCAATATTATCTTCAAATAATCCATGTTTGATCTTGGAACAATCTAATTTTACGTTGATTGGTTTTCCCGATTGTTGGTCTTGTTAGTTGTCTTTTGAGCCATTGACATACATTCATTACTGACCCCATTTCCTAGATTAGATGGTCATTTTAATCTGTCCCCCATGTCGATCCTTAAATTTTGATTCATGAGTGACTTAGGTCTAAGTCATCAGTTTCTATGGGTAAGTTCTCCTTAGCCTAGTTAAGGCCCTCTTTTATGAGTAACTTCATTTCATGTGTAGGTTGAGAAATCTCTAGATAATGGGATTTCATCTGGACCATTCCCTGCTAGCTCGTCCATCTAAAATGAATGTAGTTTAATTGTTGTGAGGTTAGCAAAATGTTGCCACATCTAGGTGGGCCCATTCATTACATCCCATACCAGTGCTTATAGTTTTGAGATCGACGGTTCTAACCAAGCAAGGACATATGATCAACACCATTCCTCGCCAGCTCACAAAGATAAGATGCAAGTTCTTTAAAAGCAGTGAGACCCACGAGAAGCTGCCATGTACACTATGTGGCTACTATTAGGTGGAGCCCACAAGTACATGAGGAAGGTATAGTTAGTGGATTTCTATTGGCTATTCAACCGAGATGGAATGGTGAGCTGAATTCAAATGATGTTGACTCAATTTGAGTTATTTATGATGCCCAAATCAACTATCAATCAACGACACATATTCAAAACTAGAAAGTATGCTTGTTTCATTTGCTTGGCTATGTGCGAATGGACATTAATAGTGGAGGTAACCCGTAAAACTATACAAGCCCCTTCATAAATTATGTGTGCAGCCAATTCTTGCTCATTTGGAATTCAAAAACATGTCAAAGGAAATACAAGAAGCCGAGAAGTGAATTGCAAAGGTCTCCCTAGCTGGCATTAGTGTTTGTCACAGTTGAAAGTAGTAAGTAATACAAATACAATTTTATGCTTTCTGAGTTAAGGCTTGCTTTAATGTGTTTAAAATGAGTGCATTTTATCCTTTTGCTTTTATTGTTTTAAATTAGGGTTAATCTTTGGTTTTAAAAGCCATAACCCTAAAAATTTCCTAGAATTAGCTCTTGTCATAGGTCACAAACTACAATTAGGAAGTGGAATAGTTAAAATTCCTCTATCAGAACTTTGGTATACCCAAGCCCATGGCTCCCAAAATACAAGGTGCATATTCTTCTACCCAATCTAGAACCCTTTCTCAGGATGGTATTGACTTGATACCCCAGTCTACAAATAAGAAACTAGAGGAAGAGTCTTGTTTCATGGTAGTACTATGATGGAAGGGTTGATAGATAAATCTTGTTTCATCAAGGATGCCAAAGTACCTTACACTAGATGGTAGATGTTTCAATGCTAGTTTAGGAATAGGAACCTGGGGTCTCCTTTCAGTAATCCATGAAAGTTGGATATGGGGAAGCTGGTTGTTCCTAATGTGTATATGGATGTAGATCTCTTGAAAGATATCACCTCAAAATATGACTCAGTTTCTAGGGTAGTTAGAGCATTTGATAGAGTGAACATCATAAAAATAGCTAGGGAAGAAATTGAAGAGGTATTTGACTTGCATGAATGGATTCAAAACCTAGTCCCTCTAGATATGGATACTATTAGAACAAAATACAACAATACTAGGTTGTTTATCAGAACAAAGATGTTGCCTCTACATAATGCAGTGATTGGTTATGGGAAACATAAATGGAAAATTAAGATTGATGATAGAGAGCTCAAACCTTTCGCAATGAACTATTTTCCTAACTATTTCAGAAAAAAATATGTACTCTTTGTACCAAATTATTGGCGCCAGTCCTCCAAACACGTTGCAAGAGGAATATATCTAGTTGGAAACATATCTACAACATCCACCATATAGCATTGTTTATGACTATGGAACTTATTTTCCAAAACATATCCATAAAGGTTTAGTTGAATTACAGGAAGGAAAATAATGGGTAAGGTTCTAGTGGTACTCATTGTTAATGCATATGTTCTTGTATAAGGGACAAATTTTTTTTGAGAGGGAGATCACCTTAGAAAGGAAAAGGGAGAATGTTGACTTTCCTATCCAATGTTGAACCCGAGTCTTGGATAAAGATGATAAAAGGTATAACTTTGTAATGTTTAGAAATTCTTTTGCATCCAGGATCAAAAGGGAATTCATAAATTAACCACCCAGAATTCCCCGAGAAATTCATGAATTCTTGAGGCCTAAGGAGATAAGGCCAGATTTGAATTTGAGTCATAATTGGGGAGATATAATTTTGTATCCTAATAAGACAATTTTTAGAGTATATGGTAGTGGTTTGGGTGCATATATCTTTCTTAGAGATGTTCCTTTGAGAATAGGATTCCTTTAGATCATGAGACACTTAGGAGATTCACAAGAAACACACTTACCTGAATCAGCAAGGAAGGGGTCATTCCTTCTAGAATGGATAGTATTTGTAGATTACATTGTGACAAAGCGTACATGTAATGAACTAGAATATCTACTAACTCCTTACAAGCTAATGACTATGGGTCCAAGGAATCATGATCCATAAGGTTTCATTAGTAAACTCATAGCAGATAAGAAAATGGGTAACTTTGTACATGTTTTTGATTATCTTGAGGATGTTATTAGGAATGTCTTTAACTTTGAGGAACAAGATGAAAGAAAAGCTAAGTACCTTGCTTATAAAAAGATGGTAGAAGCTAAGCAAAAGAATAATCCCCAATATGACCCTCTATCAAATATACCTGGTGATTTTAATAAATTTATGAATGTAATGGAAAATTTTGAGAATGTTGTTGGTATCTTAAGAGAGCAGAGAGACATTTCAGATAAGGGAAAGTTAATGGAAATTGAAGAAAATGTTGAGGTAACGTTAGAAGAAAGATCCACATATTAGCCACCCAAGCAATTGAGGATATATTCTATGAGGAAGAAAGCGAGAGGCGAGGGAAAGGGCTTAACAACCCCTGTCACTTCTGAAGGGCCCAAAGTAGACTCTCCCAAGACTGTAGTGCCACCTCCTCCTGTATAGGCTTCTTTTCTTGTAATTGATCTTGATTCCCCCCTAAGAAATTTTGCTCCTCCTGATCAACCACCTCAAAAGAAAAAAAGGACTAATGTAAAAGGAATAGTTAATTACTTTGACATGGATGAAGATAATATTTACATTACTCGTAAGGAATTGCATATAGAAATGCCTCCTCATGAAGGAGCAATTGCTTCAAGTTTAGGACAGAGCATCCTCAGATTGGGAAAACTTCACATAGTTGGATTAAGCACCGCTGATGATTTAATGGTGGAAGCCAACAAGGGGTTTATGAAAGATGACTCCTTTATTGAGACCTCTACATTCTAGGACTTTTGGTGGAAATCCAAGGTCATGGATTATTCAGAGAATGTAGCCAAAGAAAGGAGCTTGCACCCTGAATTACCTAAAAATGTCATTGCAGAAAATGTAAGAATTATTGTGAGAGATTAGTTCAAAAAGATTAATGCTCAGGAGGGCAGAGAGCTTGTAAAGAAGTTTGGTGTGTTGTTGCCAGAATGGAATATTTCTGATGTAATTGTTTTAGATATTATATGAAGAGCTGAAAAGCCTCATATATAGACAAAATAAGAACTAGAAATGGAACCTCGAGGTTCAACATTTAGTGAAGATTGAGATGCATTGGAAATTTGGTCATTATCTTTAGGATCCAGGAAATTGGCTCTGACCAAGCCAACAAACCTTAGTGGACAATTGCTTGTAAAAAGAGTTGCTGATACTCCGTCCTTGGAAGTTGTAGACATGGTTTTTAGTGATGCTAGGTTCACTTGAGCAACTATGGAAGGTATTAATCTGGAGAGGGATAACGTTAGAACTAAATACAAAGAACTCCTCAATGACTATGACAACAACCAACAAAAAGTGGTTTTGTTAGAATCTGAATTGGCACTTTATAAATGAAGAGGAGAAGTACAAAGAGATCAAGGTCAACCTAGTTCAAGCCACCCATCTCCAACTTCTCCAATGGAATCTTCCCAACATCCATCTTGTGATCATGACTTAGCAATGGTACCATATAGTGGGGGACATGAATCATTTGTAGAGGAATAATTAAATAGACCAAGCTCTAGCTCATTCGAGAGAGATAAATTACTTATGAAAATTGAAACATATAAGAAGTTGTTGGAGAGAGATGAAGGAAAAATGTATGAGAACATAACAAATGTTTTCCGCTGTTCCTTAATGTTATCTCATAAAGTTACACCCTTATCAAGTTGCAAAAATTGATACTTTAGAGAAACATGGGATCATTTCAAGGATGTGAATCACCTAAAGTTGAAATGAACCTCCGAATAAGGCTGACTCCTAACTGGTAATATCACCTAACTATTGACCTGATGGGAAAAGGGTAAGGATAACATAAAATTAAATAATCTATCTCTATGTTGATGTACCTAATTGAAATAAGATAATGAAAACTAAAAATTCAACACTTGACATCAACTAGTAAGAAGTGAATATGTACAATCCATCACAGTGTATTGTTGCATAAGTATTTCATTAAAAGGCCTGAACACAAAAAAACACTAGCTCAAGGAAGGAAACTTCACAATCAACAAGTGAAAATGCACCCATTTGACACGATTAGTGACCTGCTCAAACACACTATTTGCAGAAGGTATAAATTAAGAGATAAAACCATAAGGAAAATATGAAATTTTTCACAAATAGCTTGATCAAATATTTACACATACATTAAACTATAAAGAATGAAAAGACAATTAATTCATTACCAGAACTAGCCAAGGTATTTTTTGTATTCACTATCTCCAAAAGTATTACAAAGCATACTCAATCTAAGAGAGGGTTGTAAAACCACTAACTCTAGAAATTGCATAACATATAATTGAACTCAAGAATGAGTTACAAAAGTACTATGTATCAAAGCTCCAAAAGAGTTTCTCTAAAATAGGATCTAGAATCATCTATTCCCATAAGCCTTCAAAAATCCTCAAAAATAGCAACTGATTCTTCTCCAAAAGAGCTCCAAAATGTTGAAAAAGTCCAATTTGACCTTGCTCAACATGATGAAACATCAGAAATCCCTCAAAAAAGCTCCAAATGTTCCTCAAAAGAAAATAAATGCTCCTAAAAGTCCTCCATATTCTTGGGATGGCATAAATGAAAGCATATCTTTCACTTCTCCTCATGAATTAGTCAAACTAACACATGGTTAATGTTTGCATCCTCATTGCATGCATGGAAGGCTTCCACCACATTGTTTTGCATTTAAATAACATTTATACTTTAAGTGATTTATAACCATCACTAAAGTTAAAAGTTTTACATTTTACACAAAAATCAAATTACAAGTGGATTGATCATTTTATATTTAAAAAAAAAAAAAACCATAAAACTCCATTTGGCATACATATGTCAATATAATAAAGCCAAACACAAGGCTTAATGGGCTAAGATAAATGCCACACATAACCCATATATGAATAAAAAAAAAATTTAACTTAAAAGGAAAAATCCTTTAGACTCCATCAAACTCCACTTTAGGGTTTCTAAACCCTAAATGAATGCTAAACATTCATTTTACTTTCATTTTACTTGTTCTGAGATGAGCGCCACCATGGAAACTCTTGACTGAGCTTTTTGAGTTGGAAATCCCTATTTTGTACACCATTGTGAAGGTTTTGAAGGAGACTCGAGGCAAAAAAACTAAAGGTAAGTCATTTATTTATCTCAAATATGGCTTTTATCCTCCATTTAAAGCTCTTGAAAGCTCCTAGGCCACGGCTATGAGATTTTCTAATGTAGTTTTTCTTTTTATTGCTTATTTCCTATATATGCTCTTTGGTTTGGCTGCCACGAATACCTTTCACTGAGTCTTTGGAATACAACTCAGACATAAATGTTGGAGAAAGAGAACAAATTCAGATAAGTCAAGTTTTGTAGCCTTTGAATATATTTTGTTTCCTCATACAATAGAAAAATAACACTTAATTTCAATGACTGTAGCCATATGAAGTGGATTTCTAGATTTAATATATATATATTTTATATTTTGTTTCTCCATTTTGATAACCAGGCTCGAATCTATGAGGAAAAGACAAATGATGAATATATATATTGTTTTCTCCTATGCATTCCACATAGTCATAGCTCTTGCATTATGCCATGGTTGTTCTCATATGTTCCACAGGAAGAAAAATAACTTACACATAAAACATAAATCCTTCATTCGAAAAGGGCAAGGGTTTTTTGAAACTCTAGGTTTGCTTTCTTTCATCTTCAGAAAAATATATATGCCTTCTTTGGAAATGTCTGGAATCTTGACTCATTTGATGTTGAGATTCAACTCTTGGCTATGGCCATAAATCCTTGTAGATACCTATTTTTTCTCTTTTGACTGTATAAATCACATTAATGACAACACAAAACCTTGCATGTTGAAATTCACACTGGTCCCTTCACATGAACTATGCTTTTTAAAGAACCTGTGCCATTGCATGCTTCATTCTCTATTGATTGTTTTGTTCTTATGTCTCGGGGACTTATAAGTGAGCCTGTTGTGTATGGATTGTATCCTCTATTTTCATGATAACATGATATGACTAATTTGGATTGTAATCCTTTATGTTTGAGTCTTAACAAATCCTTTCATCATGAAGATTATTTATTCTCATTGAGCTATGGTTGTCATGCATATTTGCTTCATTGTGAAAAGAACTATGGAATTTCAAAGCCATAGATATATAGAGATATCCCCTTATTTTTCTTATGAACTTGTAGCTTTTCCTTCACTTCAACCATGTATTATCTCTACACCTTTGAGCATCTCCAGCTATTACTATGCATAACCAGTTGTCATGGATTATGTTGTTGTAGTATATGGCATTTCCACTTTAATATTGAACCATAATAGTGTTACTTGTCGCTGTCAAGGACCTCTTGCCTTTCTAACCCAACCTCTATTCCTAGAAATGACTTCTTAATTTATGGAAAACATCATTCTTCATTATGATGACTAAATACTAGTGATGTATGAGGATATCATAGATAGATATGCTTTAAACATCATGATCACCATGTTCACTACTTTATTAATGTTGAATTCTTCTCTTGACTGAGTTGAAGGAGCAAGATACATGCATTGATAAATATCTTTGCATTTGAGGATAATGGACATCATGAATGTCCATTTGACTTTGTATAACATGATGTGACTATTGTAGCAACATTGTTGACTATTTTAAATTCTTCTCCTTATCCCAATAATGAGACACTAGTCCTTTCTTTGAGGCTGGTAACTAGACACAATATTGATCTCATGATGTTCACTTTGTATAAATTTTTTTAATGAGTTGGGCTCAACCCTTGTGGGAGCCACATTTTCTACCACTCATGTTATGATCAGATAAATGATTGCACCTGTTGTTGCACATGGAACAAACAAGTTAGGGGAAACCATGTATATTTCAGATGTATTTGATGGCTTCACTACTTTTTCTTAGATATTCAAGATATGGATGTTTGTTTGATATAGATTAAGGTTTATTTATACATGAATGGGTAAATGATAATGTATGGTGTGCAATATTTCATTGCTTAGAGCACTAATCTAACACATTGCTTTGATTAATACAGGAAATAGGAGCATGAAGGAGCTTGGAAAATCAAGACCACTTAGATGATGGCCAGACAAGAAGACTCGACAGAGCTAGTAATTCTTAGGCAATGACTGGTTACCCTCCTTACATGAATATTCATTTTCTTCATTTAATTATTGATGTATATGCTGATTTTAATTTGTATTGAACAAAAAAGAAACAGTTAAAAATCACGGCTTGTGTGAGTTAAATGAATATTCTGTGTTCAATAAAGATTACTTTTCTCATAAAAGATGTGTAAAATCTTTCTATGTTTCATACATTTATATAAATGCAATGATATTAAATTCTTGCAATATTTTAAGGTTATTTCATTTGTCTATATGAATGCAACATAGGAAGATTTAAAAAGTATGATTTTCTTTCTTCTTTCTCAATGAGCTCTACCTAATTGAGCCATGGGTGAAAATCCGGGTAACATTTTTGGTGACATCAGCTGGATGTTTTCCTGCTAAACATGTAAACCAGTAGCCTAGACTTGTCCATTGGGCATGTAGTCACTTGATATCTCTAAGGCTAACCTAAAACAACTTGCTCAAGGATGTAACTCATTTGTAACTCATTAGGTCACTTGGAAACTTATTGAAAATAGGAAAATTACAGAAGGGAAACTATCTAATTGTGTTAGAATTGCACTTAAGGAATTGAAATATTGCAACTAAACCTATCCTTCACTAACTAGTAAGAAACTGATCAAACAAAACCATTCATAGGATGACTAAAATAGCTGCCCTTTCTCCTAAATATGCAATGACTCTCAAGCTTAATGGCAGCTGAATAAAGATGATACACTAAATTTTTTTTTAAAATGTAATCTATTATCTCATGAAAGAGGGTAACAAGTTCAATTACCTCTTTAAACTAATCATATTTATTTGTATTCAAAGGAGGATAAGTAAATTGAACACTCTTTTTCAACTGCAAGTACATCCTTTATGCCACTTTCAGTTTTGGCTCCATGTATGAGTGCTTGATTAATCATTGGTGCTTTATTAGACTCCATCTGGGATAAGTCTCTGATTGGAAAGCCTCTTGTAAAGACAAAAATTGAGCTCTCCTTGCTGGTCTCTTTCCCATTCACTGTTTTTTTATGGCTTTGCTGGCTAGAAAGGTCTAACCCTTGTGACTGACTTGGTGAGAAAATAGAAGCTTCTCTAGTAAGCTCAAGTTGTTCATGATTAACTTCATCAAGAGGTAATAGTTCAGCACCCAAATTAGTACAAAAAGCCTCTAAATTGCTCCAAAACATATCCTCTTCAATGTCTTCTTTACTTTTCTGAACAAAAAGACTAATTTCAGGCCTAATGTAGTTTTCATCTAGCTTTGTTAAAGCATCAAAATCACCCTCTTTGCAAGACAATAAGTCCAATTTAGGGACTTGTTCAACTTGATGGGTATTTTCATGCACATCAAAATGTGGCTCTCCCTGAACAGTGCTACTTAAACCTCTTTTTTCACGAGTAAAGACTTCAAACTCACCTTCACCTTTATGCAACAATAAATCAACATTACCTCCATCAACCTCATGTTGGTCCAATTCTTCATCCTTGTCATTGAAGTAAGGAAGATCATCAAATGAGAAGATTAACTCTTCCTTTTGATTCTCAGCTATGTTCATTACATCAAGCTGCTCAACCTAATTGTCCTCACCTTCTTGCAAAATTTTAGATTCCTCATTTTCCAGTATTGAGCAAAACTCAGCAATTACCTCCTCTTCATCAAGCTGAGAGAATAGAGATATTCCCTTATTCCAAGCTGTAAATTGATCTTTCTCAACAACTACTTCCATTTTTTCCTCTTGCCGTCCAACTTGAACTTGAGAGATCTCCTCTTGTCTAATTATTTGTTGTTGTAGTTGATGACACTTAATGGTTAAATGCAAAAGATTCATATTCTTAAGCTTTTCCCAGAGGATTAAGTTATCTTGATCAATAAGTTGCTCCTCCTCTGCCTTCTGAACATTAGAGCTTAGTTCCATTTGAATATCTGATAATGGAGTCTCACAGGATTGAATGCATGTTCCCTTCCAATTTGGAATTTCAAAATTAGAAGGCTGACTTGAAAACTCAAAAAGTAAGTTTTGTTAAAACTTGAAAACTTGGACCTAGGAATCTCCTCCTGAACAGGTTGTTCAGGAACATGGAAGGCTGATTGAAACTCCTACTTTTGTTTTTGTGCAAGTTTTTCATTTGCTCTTCTTTAGCTGCAACTTGTTTAGCAACAACCTCCTATTCATACTCTTGGACCTCCATATCCTGTTGATGCTGAATATAAGCTTGACAAGCAATCTCTTCCTCCTGCACAACAAACTCTCGCTCTCTCTTAGTATCATCCATCTTCCTTTGGAAATCAAGTAATATCTTATCAATATCGCTAACTCCCTTATTAGCATTTTGGGGTTGGTTATTGAAACAACCAAGTTGCTTTTGTGTAGAAATGAATTCTTGTGGTTGAATCTGAGTGTATGTTGGGTGGAATTGAGATTGAGTAGGAGTGGGAGGATGGGAGGCATGATAAAAATGTCAGAATTATGTTGCTATAGGGTCATTTGGAATAATGACAACAGATTGTTCTATATAATATGGTCGATAAGAGGACATATATGCCATATTTTCATAGAATGAAGGGTGAAAAGCCACATTTCCATGAAAAAATGACATCTCTTTTTCATTCAAATTAGATTTCCTTCAAAAAAAAAAAATTAAAACATGTCAGCACTTGAACTATTGAAACCAGAAAATTTCCACACTCAGAGTTGCCAAGTATGTGATTGAACCTGCCTCAAAAAGGTTGAAACTACCACTATACACACCAAACAAGAGTAACATAAGGAAAAGAGAGACTGAAAATCAATTCTCAGTCCCACTAGGCATGCCAAAATTGTTATCTCATAAAGTTGCACCCTTATCAAGTTGTAAAACTTGATACTTTAGAGAAACATGGGATCGTTTCAAGGCTGTGGGTCACCTAAAGTTGAAATTAACCTCTGGATAAGGTCGGCTCCTAACTGGTAATATCACCTAACTATTGGCATGATGGGAAAAGGGTAAGGATAACATAAAATGAAATAATCTATCTCTATGGTGATGCACCTAATTGAAATAAGATAATGAAAACTAAAAATTCAACACTTGACATCAACTAGTAAGAAGTGAATATGCATAGTCCATTACAATGTATTGTTGCATAAGTGTTTCACTAAAAGGCCTTAACACAAAAAACCACCAGCTCAAGGAAGGTAAAATTCACAATCAACAAGTGAAAATGCACCCATTTGACATGATTAGTGACCTGCTCAAACACACTATTTGTAGAAGGTATAAATTAAGAGATAAAACCATAAGGAAAATATGAAATCTTTCACAAATAGCTTGATTAAATCTTTACACATACACTAAACTAGAAAGAATGAAAAGACAAGTAATTCATTACCAGAACTAGCCAAGGTATTTTATGTATTCAATATCTCCAAAATAATTACAAAGCATACTCAATCTGAGAAAGGGTTGTAAAACCACTAACTCTAGAAATTGCATAACATAGAACTGAACTCAAAAATGAGGTACAAAAGTAATATGTATCAAAGCTCCAAAAGAGTTACTCTAAAATAGGATCTAGAAGCATCTATTCCCGTAAGCCTTCAAAAAGCCTCAAAAATAGCAACTGATTCTTCTCCAAAAGAGCTCCAAAAGGTTGAAAAAGTCCAATTTAACCTTGCTCAACATGATGACACATCAAAAATCCCTCCAAAAAGCTCCAAATTTTCCTCAAAAGAAAATAAATGCTCCTAAAAGTCCTCCATATTCTTGGCATGGCATAACTGAAAGCATATTTTTCACTTCTCCTCCCGAATTAGTCAAACTAACACATGGTTAATGTTTGCATCCTCATTGCATGCGTGGAAGGCTTCAACCACATTATTTTGCACTTAAATAAAATTTATAATTTAAGTGATTTATAAACATCACTAAAGTTAAATGTATCACATTTTAAACAAAAAGAAAATTACAAGTGGCTTGATCATTTTATATTTAAAAAAAAAAAAAAACCATAAAACTTCATTTGGCATACATATGTCAATATAATAAAGACAAACACAAGGCTTGATGGGCTAAGAGAAATGCCACACATAACCCATATATGAATAATGTATTTTTTTTAACTTAAAAGGAAAAAAGCCTTCAGACTCCATCAAACTCCACTTTAGGGTTTCTAAACCCTAAAAGAATGCTAAACATTCATTTTACTTTCATTTTGCTGCTTGTTCTGTGATGAGTGTCGCCATGGAAACCCTCGACTGAGCTTTTTGAGCTGGAAATCCCTATTCTATACACCATTGTGAATGTTTTGAAGGAGACTCGATGTAGAAAACTAAAGGTAAGTCATTTCTTTATCTCAAATCTAGCTTTTATCCTCCATTTAAAGCTCTTGAAAGCTCCTAGGCCACAACTATGATATTTTCTGATGTAGTTTTCTTTTTATTGCTTATTTCCTATATATGCTCTTTTGTTTGGCTGCCACAAATGCCTTTCACTGAGTCTTTGGAACACAACTTAGACAAAAATGTTGGAGAAAGAGAACAAATTCAGATAAGTCAAGTTCTATAGCCTTTGAATATATATTTTTTCCTCATACAATAGAAAAATGACACTTAATTTCAATGACTGTAGCCATATGAAGTGGCTTTCCAAATTAATATATATATATATTTTATATTTCATTTCTCCATTTTGATAACCAGGCTTGAATCTATTAGGAAACGACAAATGATGAATATATATATTGTTTTCTCCTATGCATTCCACATAGTCATAGCTCCTGCATTCTGCCATGGCCATGCTCACATGGTCCACATGAAGAAAAATAACTTACACATAGAACATAAATCCTTCATTCGAAGAGGACAAGGGTTTTCTAAAACTTTTGGTTTGCTTTCTTTCATCTTCAAAAAAATATATATGCCTTCTTTGCAAATGTCTAGAATCTTAACTCTTTTCATGCTGAGATTCAGCTCTTGGTTATGGCCATAAATCCTTCTGGATACCTAAATTTTCTCTTTTGACTGTATAAATCACATTAATGACAACACAAAACCCTGTATGTTGAAATTCACACTAGTCTCTTCACATGAACTATGATTTTTGAAGAACCTGTGCCATTGTATGCTTCATTCTCTATTGACTGTATTGTTCTTATGTCTCGGGAAGTGAGCCTGTTATATATGGATTGTATCCTTTGTTTTCATGATAACATGATATGACTAATTTGGATTGTAATCCTTTATGTTTGAGTCTTAACAAATCCTTTCATCATAAAGATTATTTTTTCTGATTGAGCTATGACCGTCATGCATATTTGCTTCATTATGAAAAGCACTATGGAATTTCGAAGCCATAGATATATAGAGATATCCCCTTATTTTGCTTATGAACCTGCAATTTTTCCTTCACTTCAACCATGTATTATCTTTGCACCTTTGAGCATCTCCAACTATTACTATGGATAACTAGTTGTCATAGATTATACTGTTGTAGTATATGGCATTGCCGCTTTAATATTGAACCATAATAGTGTTACTTGTTGTTGTCAAGGACCTCTTCCCTTTCTAACCCAACCTCTATTCCTAGCAATGACTTATTAATTTATGGGAAACATCATTCTTTTCTATCATGACTAAATACTAGTGATGTATCAGGATATCATAGATAGATATGCTTTAAACATCATGATCACCATGTTCACTACTTTATTAATGTTGAATTCTTCTCTTGACTAAGTTGAAGGAGCAAGATACATGCATTGATAAATATCTTTGCATTTGAGGATAATGGACATCGTGAATGTCCATTTGGCTTTGTATAATATGATATGACTATTGTAGTAGCATTTTTGACTATTTTAAATTCATCTACTTATCCCAATAATGAGACACTAGTCCTTTCTTTGAGGCTAGTAACTAGACACAATATTGATCTCATGATGTTCACTATGTATAAAATATTTGAATGAGCTGGGCTCAACCCTTGTGGGAACCACATTTTCCACCACTCATGTTACAATCAGATAAATGATTGCACCTATTGCTGCACATGGAACACACAAGTTAGGGGAAACGATGTATATTTTAGATGTATTTGATGGCTTCACTACTTTTATGGGATATTCAAGATATGGATATTTGTTTGATACAAATTAAGGTTTATTTATACATGAATGGGTAAATGATCATGTATGGTGTGTAATCTTTCATTGCTTAGAGCACTGCTCTAACACATTCCTTTGATTAATGTAGGAAACAAGAGCATGAAGGAGCTTGGAAAATCAAGACCACTCAGACGATGGCCAGACAAGAAGACTCGACAGAACCATTCATTCTTAGGAAATGACTGGTTACCCCCCTTATAGGAATATTCACTTTCTTGGTTTAATTATTCATTTATATGTTGATTTTAATTTGTATTGAACAAAAAAGCAATAGTTAAAACTCATGGCTTGTGTGGGTTAAATGAATATTTTGTGTTCAATAAAGATTACTTTTCTCATAAAAGATGTGTAAAATCTTTCTATGTTTCATACATTTATATAAATGTAATGATTTTAAATTCTTGCAATGTTTTAAGGTTATATCATTTGTATATATGAATGCAACACAGGAAGATTTAAAATGTATGATTTTCTTTCTTCTTTCTCGATGAGCTCTACCTGATTGACCCATGGGTGAAAATATAGGTAACACTTAAATCATCTAAATGAAAGGATTGACGATAGACTTAATGGTGTGCATGACAACTATTCTTTGATGGTGCATGCAATGAAGTTGTCCCAAAGGGATAAGATATTGTCCATACCAACCTTGAATAAATGGGTCTTGAGAGCTAAGATATTGAAGTTAATATTATTGGGAGCTGGACAACATGAAGATAAGTACCCTCAAGTGCATCCAATTTATGAATTTGTATGTGAGTTGAGTGAACAAAAGTTTCAAGGGTATGTAGCGCCACTAGAATAGAAGATAATAGAATTGATAACTCAATATAACCACACTGATCTATCACCACTACTAGACATTGAGGTTGCCAATTATGAAATGAAACCATTGTAAAAGTGACAAAGGGAATTATATGAGGTTATTGATTCGTGAGTGGATAAAATTTGCAAGAAAGTTGATATTGATGTTTTCAGTGACACTTTGGGGAAGTTGAAATTTCTTATTAGCTTTCTAGAGGATTTTGACAGAGAATCCAATGCAGTAGTGACCAAGTATTCCCCATACAAGAAGGCCCTGGATAAAGTTCTTGACTTTGATTGGCCATCTGAGGAAGAATATGAAGAATGGGGAATGGTGTACATTAGCAAATTTGGTTTGTGAATGAGGATGTGAAACATATACTAGGTCAAGTATTGTATAGGTATGTCCTTAGAAGTTATAGTGTATAAGACATATGTTTCACAGGAAAATACTATCTATTGGTGATGTGGAGTGCTGACTGAGATCCTAGCTCACCTTTTGATCCACGTCATTTTGTCATCTTGTTCGATGAAATCAATGTGTTGCTATGGAGATCTTTATCCTTTTTGACATGTGCATTTTGGAAGGAAAAGAGCTCCTCACAATGAATGTAAATGATCTTTGTCTCATATGAATTCCCTCCACTTTGATAAGTGTAATTGTAACTAAATTATAGGGAATATGTCTTCTAGCAATCCAATCTAAATGTGAGATGTGTACACTTGGCCTGAAGCTTGTTTTTTCTCCCTTATTATATAAAAGGGAATTCAGGGCCATTTTTTCGGGTCTTTTGTTGAATACTGGAGCTAAATTGTGAGAATTAAGAACACAAAGTGAATATTTTTAGTCTTTATCGAATGATTTAAATCTAAGTAGCATATTTTGTTAAATGTATGGTTTTTGGGCATATCCGAATGATAATGGAGATTTTTCAAGTCTATAGTCTCTCCATTTTGATTATGTATATGAATTATTAAGGAAAATATTGATCACAGATCATTTCATTAATTGTCATAGTTTCATACTTTGATATTTGTTTTTGGTTTTAGATCTTATTCATAGGAGTTAAATTGCTTGAATGAAATCATGAATTCTTATGCAGGGTCAAAGGATGTGATAAGTAGTCTTAAGAATTTGGTTACTAATTTGTGAACTACTAAGTGGTATCACACAGATCTAGAATGTCTAGGATTAAATGTCCCTTATATTTCAATTTACTCTAACTCCTAGCCCATAGATAATGACACTGGTCATAAATTCCTTAAGTTTCTTCATAATCCCAGTTATCCAACATGAGAACAATGTTTTAAAATAATCATTCATATATCTAGAGTTGTGGTGTTTATGTTTTTTGTATTCTTGGCTTAAGGCATGTAGTTTGTTTAAGAAATAGCCAACTTCTTGAGGAATTTCAGCTTATTAGCCATGGGTGAGAATATATCTACTTAGATATACAATTGTACACATGAATTTTCTGAAATAATAGTATAATGTACATTGTGGGATTACTCTCTTGGGTTTTGCAAAGCCTAAAGTGTAGGAGATAAAGCTATTGGTGCTATATCTTGTCAGTTGGCCACTTTTCTAACACATATTCAAGAATTGAGTCCAACAAGCTCATAGGTACTTGTTGAGACTTGATTTATTCATTATGAAAACAACCAACAAAATGGAAACTCTACCGGGGACGTAAGTCTTACAATTATTAGTTCTCTAGAATGCCTTATCATAGCTCACCACATTACATGGTGATATTTGTACTCATAGTGTCAGTCAATTGAAAGCATCTGCTAAGTTTAGCTCCAATCTTTGCCAGTATCTTGTATAAATTCCTACTAAATTTCCTACCCATTTATCTTTGAAGAATGCATTCAAAGCTTATATAGAAATGAGTCGTATGCGTCAAATTTTGTCTTAATTTCTAAAGATCTGTCAATATTCTCAAAGATCATAACAAAATTTCTACTAATCTATCACAAGAATCTTGGGTGGCGACTCTGAAGTCTTCGCACCAGTGCAAATCGGTGTTCAAGGATATTAAGGAAGTTACAAAGAAAATTATAAAGAAACTAAGGAAGGTGAAAAAGGTGAAAAGAACCCAAGCTATGATGAAAGGAATGCAAGGCCATATGAAGAAGCATCTAGAATAGAAGCTAGAGGGTGAATTATCTAGGAACAAAGGAAAATGGATAAAGGAAAAAGATGCAGGAAAAGGTAAGTCTACATCTCATCCCACCCCTGAACATGAAATGCATTCTAATTGTATCTTAGAATATGAAAACAGTTTATTACACCTCAGTGATGGTACTTCTAATGAAAGGGGGGGAGTTTTTATAAAGAGTGTTGTAGATGAATATTCCTCAGACCTCGATAGGGAAGCCATGAAGCAAAGAGAAAGGGATAGAATCCAAAGAGATAATTCTAGTGCTCAACATGCTAGAGCCAAAGGATATATTACCCCAAATTCCAATACATATACCCCTATCCCTAATGATTTGTAGACTATAGATGATTATTCCCATGATCCACCTCCTTTCAAAGCTAAAAATGTAGTAATATCTGATAGAGAGTCTACGTTGCCAAATGAAGAAGAGGTGTTGAATGATGTGCATTTACTTAATCAAAGGATTTCTAAATGCAATGAAAATAGAAAGAAAAGGGAAGAAGATAAGGAAAAGAGAATTAGGGATGCTATGATGCAGAGGGATGAGTTAAGAAGGAAGGCCAAGGATATGGAGGCAATGGATAAATTATCAACTCAAGCTGACTAGGAAGATAGTAGTGCAAGAAATTGTAAGGAAAATTCTTGGAAATTCCTCAACTGATAAGACAATGGGGAGCCCATGAACCAATGCTACTAAAAAAACTGCTATTCCACCCCCTCCTGCTCCCAATAATACCAAGAAAGAATCCCATGACGTTGATAAAGGGAAGCACCCTATGAATGAGAAAAAGGATAATGAAGGGGTAAAGATTAATGAGGGAGGTGCTTCAAAGAAAGATACATCTCAAGATGATTCTATTTCAATTTTTGATAAATTAATGAAAGAGAATGAAGAATTGGAAAGGAAGACAAAAGAAATGGAGTTATTGGCAACAAACAAGGAAATGAAAAAGAAACTTAGCTTCTTGGAATATATGTTGAAAGATCCTGTCCTTGAGACCCAGATCCCCCAAGGCCGCTCATCCTCCTCAAACCTTCTTACTAGTGACAAAATTTCACCCATCGGTAACCCCTCCAATTCTTCTTTATAGCCTAAAGAAAAAGATAGAACTATCCATTTTGATGAGAAACATGATCCTCAACATAAAAAGTTTGGACATAATGGTGAAAGAAGGAGAGATAATGATAGTCATGATGAAGAGGAATGGACTATGGGTAGGAGATTGTTAAATATTGATAGGTATAGGCAACTATGTTTTGATAATATTCATGGATACCCAAATCTAGTGCTTGACAATGCCATGAAACATGTGCCAAAATTTAATGGTAATAATGCCCTTAGTGGTGAAGATCACTTGAAGGAATTTCAAAGTTTTATAGAAGAATTTGAATTATGGGATGAAGATGTGGCTATGAAGTATTTCATGAAATCCCTTACAAAAGATGCAAGGGACTAGTATAGGAGCCTACCTAATGCCAGCATTGACTCCAAGGATTCATTCTTTTAGTTTTTTAGAGAGCAATATGGTGACCAAATAGATCCACAGTTTAGAGTAAATTATTTCAACAACATTACAAAGGGGAACAATGAAATGGCTACTAAATTCAATGTGATATTTCATAAAGTAATGGAAAAGGTCCCTAGATTTATGAGGCCTAATGAAAGAGAATGTTTGGTTTTCTATTGTAATGCATATGATTCCAAGATGTGTTACTTGCTCAAAGACAAAAATCCACAATCTTTAAGGGAGGCTTACGAGATGGCAGTAAATATTGAAAATAATAAAAGGGCATCTAGTAAGGTTGGTAGAAGAGATGACCCTAAGCCTTCTAAGAATTCAAAACCTCAGAATGAGAAGGTAGTGAAAAATACAACACCAAATGAGAAGTTGGACCAAGTCTTAAGTCTATTGCAGAAGCAAGCAAAAAATGACAAGCCCTAGTTTCAGAGAAATGAGAGGCCTCTGAGACTTAGAGACTATCCATACCACACCAGCTGGCATAATGGAAAACCTCATCAAAGTAATCAAAATAATTTTCAAGGAACACCTGATCCATTGCATAAAATTACTACAAATGTGGTGGAAGAATTACCTTGGTGTGAAGTTTGTGAAATGCCTCAATGCTCACACCAATGCGCAGTTGCCAGATCCATGGAAGACACTCAAAGTGATAAGAGGGAGACTGAATCCCCATAATCCTGATGAAACTATAAATGTATTTATGGTTGGATCAAATATGGAGTGTGATGACTATTCTTCTAGTGATGATGTCGACACGAATGATGTGGCTATGCAAAGACAAGAAGTAGTCCTTCACCAACAACAAGTGTTTTCTGATGAAGAAAGAGATGATGAATTCATTGCTTGTAACCTTGAGGCATGTAATGTTTCTTTGAGGATACCTTAGAATGAAGAAATAGAAAGATGTACAATTGCACTAACTACTAGAGCTCAGGCTAGAAATGATATCCATCTCAAGAATAGGGTGGTTAGTGGTAACCCAAGTCATCAAAGAGGAATATTCATTAAGGAGAACAATACATATACTATGAATATTAAGATAGATAAGAAAGAAGAGACCAATCCAAAGGAAGTTAAAGAAATGAGAATTTGGGCCAATAAAGGTAGTAAGGCAAAGGTTGTTACCAAAATTGTACAGCCAAATCTGAAAGCTATAGAGTTGAAGCCTATCGAGCAGAAAGTTGGTAAGCAAGCTGATATAGTGATTCCCCAGGAGATAATGCTTCTAGAAGTACCAAATTATTCTCTTGTTGATATGTTTCAGGTCCTGTCTCAAATCTGGGTTACAGTTCCACTCCTTGAGATGATGACGATTGATGACCGCAAGCAGAAAACAATGGTTGTCATTAATAGTATTACTGGTGGAAACAAGCATAATGCAGATGATGATGTACCTAAAATGAGAAAAATTCAAGCAAAAGATGTTGAGGTAGGAGGAAATGTCAATGAGAACCCTAAGATTTACTTAGGAACCACCATTACTGCAAACCCAAGTTTAGTTAATCCTTTCTTTTTGAGTTTGATCATTGATGGAAAAGTTCTCAAGAATTGTATGATAGATTTAGGTGCTTCAAATAATGTCATTCCTATCAAAATAATGGAGGAAATGGGCTTGAAGGTGGATAGCACATATGGAAAGTGCTATGCCATGGATTCTAGAGAGGTCATTGTTATTGGTGTAATCTATGAGGTTCCATATAGATTTGTTGCATTCCCTAAAAAAGGAGTTGGTCATGAGTGTTATAGTGGTCGATATCCCACCAACATATGGAATGCTACTTTCAATAAAATGGTGTTCCTCCATGGGAGGGAGGGAGGTTACTCAAAAATCAAGATTTCAACATATGATCAAGGATGTTGAGGAGCCAGAAGAACCCCCGATGATCAACTTTGTAGACACCAACATAGACACTTTTTGAGTGGATGAAATGGAGGAGGAAGAAGGATAAGTTAAGCCTACACCAATTGTTAAAGAGGTTTTGCTGACATTACCAGAAGATCCTCTATGGACTATGTATTTTGATGGAGCCTGCTTAAAAGAGGGCTCAGGTGCTGGGTTCATTCTTATATCTCCCCAAGGTAATACGTTCAAATATTCCTTTTTACTATAGTTTTCATGTACAAATAATGTCGCTAAGTATGAGGCAATACTGCTTGGTTTAAAATTTTCCTCCAAACATGGGATAAAATTGCTAAGAGTATTTGGTGATTCAGAGTTAGTAGTCTCCCAAGTCAGGTCTAGGTTTGTCACTAAGGATAAATGATTGAGACAATATAGGAATGAGGTGTGGGATACTATCAAGGCATTCAATGCTTTTGGAATAGAGTGGATAGAAAGAGGGAAAAATGTTAGAGTGGATCTAGTGGCTAGCAATGCAGTTGAGCTAGATGATGTGACCTTTGATGGTACCTCAAGGATTGAGGTATAGATAAGACCTAATGTACTTGATAACATTTGCAACTGGCAATTGTTCAAGGATGATAATGACATTCTTAGGTTCTTACATTGCATGGACCAATATGAACATAAAGAGATTGACTTTAGTTCATATGTGGTGGAAGTGGATGGCAAGGAAAAATTGTTTGGAAATGAGGTGATTCAGTTGAAAAAAAATAAAATCCCCAAGGGATTAGTTGCACATGAAAGAGTTTTTGATGGCACTTATAAGTCAAGTGCTAGAAAATCATCTACACATAAAGAAGACCTTTGAGAAGTTAATCTAGGAATAGACAATGCTCCTAAGAAAGTGTACATTGGTACAAAAATGAAGCCCCATGTAAGGACTATGTTGATTGCTTTACTAAGGAAATACAAACATGTGTTCATATGGTATTATGATGATTTGAAAGCATATAGAGAGGACTTGTTCCAACATGAAATCCCTTTAAAGCTTGACACAAAACCACTTAGGAAAAAACAAAGACCCATTAATCCTACCTTAAGACCCAAAATGCAAGAGGAACTTGCAAATTTAAGTGTTGTGGGAATTATTAAAACCTATAAGGTACTCCTCATGGGTATCTAATTTGGTCCCTGTCAGAAAGAAAAATGGTGATTTGAGGCTATGTGTAGATTTTAGGAATCTCAATGTTACTTCTTTAAAGGATAATTATCCCTTACCTAGTATGGAAGTGATGCTACAAAAGGTAACAAGTTGTGAGTTGATTTCCATGATGGATAGATTGTCAAGATACAACCAAGTTATGGTGAGGGAATTAGAACAATATAAGACAACATTTACCACACCATGGGGGACTTATGTTTATGTCAGGATGCCTTTTGGTTTGATAAATGCCAGTGCCATTTTTCAAAGAGCCATGGATGCGACTTTTGTTGACTTTGTAGATCTATTTCTTGCTATTTATTAGGATGTTCTTACTGGTAATAGCAAGAAAGAGGAAGATAATTGCTCCCACCTTGAGAATATTTTTATCAGGGCTCTGGAATATGGTATCTCGTTGAACCCAAAGAAGTGTGCTTTTGGGGTCAAGGAAGGTAAGTTGCCGGGGAATATTGTTTCTAAAGATGGTATTAGAATTGATCCTGAAAGAATAGTAGCCATTGATTACTTCACCCCACCAAGGAATGTCAAGGGGATAGAATATTTCTTTGGGAAAAATAAATTTTCTAAGAAGGTTTGTCACTAATTTTGTAGAGATAAATAGGCCTATTTCAAAGATGCTTAAAAAAGGAGAAAATCTAATATGGTCAGAGGAACCTCTAAAATATTTTCAAGCCATTAAAGATGCTATTAAGGCCACACATGTATTAAAGACTCTAAATTACTCAAAGCATTTTCAATTGTTCACATTTGCTTCTTTTCATATTGTAGCAGCTGTATTGCTATAGAAAAATGATGATGGTTTTGAGCAACCATTTTCATTTTTTAGAAAATCCTTACAGTTGACTGAGCTTAAGTATGACACTACTGAAAAAGAGGCTTATGCCTTAGTCAAATCTATTAAAAACTTTAGAACTTATTTGAATAGTGCAATAGTAGTTGTCTATGTTCCTAGTGTAGTGGTCAAGGAAATTTTCACTCAACAAGAAACTACAAGTCAGAGATGTAGATAGATTAATAGAATCCAAGAATTCAACATAGATATTTAGATCACTAAATTGGTAAGGGGCCAGGTTTTGGACAAGCTCATGGTTGAAACCAATTTAGAGGCTAACCAAATCAATGAGTTTGAACAAGAAAACATTGCTTTCATCTATGATATACAAACATGTGGTTTGTACTGGAGGATAGTTGAGTATCTGCAAACTATAAAATGTCCTAATGGCATGTCGAACAATGAGAGGACT
The DNA here is from genome assembly GCA_007258455.2 of Sequoia sempervirens. Lineage (NCBI taxonomy): Eukaryota > Viridiplantae > Streptophyta > Pinopsida > Cupressales > Cupressaceae > Sequoia > Sequoia sempervirens. Next base: position 162,569,724 of record VDFB02168118.1, read on the forward strand.
CTAAAGCTATAGGCAATCAGATATGTTATTATTGATGGTGAACTATGGTGGAGAATCCTAGAGGGTGTACTTCTCAAATGTGTGGATGGTGACCAAGCAGAGGACCTATTGGTTGAAATGCACAAGGGAGTGTGTGGAGATCACTATATGGCTAAAACTATAGAAAAAAAGATATTAAGGGCTGGTTTCTAGTGGGCCACAATCTTTAAGATGCATACAGGTATGTGAAGAAGTGTGATTCTTGCCAAATATTTAGTAGCAAGCTACAATTTTTAGGAAACCTATCACTTAGACCAGTCTCAACACCAACCCCCTTCTGACAATGGGGCATTTATTTTATTGGAGAAATGGTAGTGAAGTCTATTGGAGGACACACTTGGATTTTGGTGGCAACTAATTACTTCACAAAGTGGGTTGAGTCTATTCCCACCCAAAAGGCGACTAGCAAGGTCATCATTGATTTCCTGATGAATAAAATCTTGAGTAGGTTTGGTGTTCCTGAGAGAATTGTATCTGATAATTCCATGTGCTTTTGGTCTGAAGAATTCATAGATTTTTGCAATCAGCATGGCATAAATATGTCCTATTCTTCCCCATACCATCCCTAGGGGAATAGATAGGCTGAGTCTAGCAAAAAAGCCTTATGAAGATTATCAAAAGAGTCCTTGAGAAGAATAAGAAAGCCTAGGACTCAAATTTGCAACTACCTTGTGGGAAGATAGGATCACAGTCAAGAAAGCTATTGGGAACTCCCCTTTCAACTTGGTGTATGGGATAGAGGCCAGGATCCCGCATAATAATTTGATGAAAATGTATAAGTTTTTACAAGAATATGATACTAACATCTATGATGAGATGAAAAACATGATGAATGAATTGGTTGAGCTTGATGAGATGAGAAGAGAAGCTCACAAAAGGAATGAGAAAATGTAGCTTCAAATTAAATATTTGCATGATAAAAAGGTTGTTTAGAGAAAATTTGAGGTGGGATGTATGGTGATGATGTGGAATGCTAGACTAGAGGATAAAAGAAAGCATGGGAAGTTTGATCCCTTATGGCTTGGACCTTATTTGATCACAGATACTCATGGGGAGGATTCTTACTTCTTACAATCACTTGCTAGTGAATTTTTGGAATTTCCAGTACATGGACAATTCTTGAAACCCTATTTCTCTTGAAATAGGTTATATCTCCATGTACATTGTATAGTCCTATAAATTATGTATATAGGGTTTGGTGTGTTTACTTTTTGTTGTGTCTGCTGACCTTGTATGGGTTGGCTCTTGGTTTCTTTTTGGGCTCCTTTGTGTTTGGTCTACTTTACCAAGATATCTATTTCTTGCCATACCCACCAGGGGTATGCGTCCTTGGGCATGAGCCACTGATAGATACCTCAAAATTATTGATATTTTGAGAACCTTTTATGCTTGATACTCACATGTCATATGTCCCCCATCAATAGGGTTCAAGGGTTTTTCTTAGCCAATCTTATCTTCAAATAATCCATATTTGATCTTGGAACGATCTAATTTTATGTTGACTATTTTTCTTGGTTGTTGGTATTGTTAGTTGTATTTTGAGCCATCAACATACATTCCTTATCAGCCCCATTACCTAGATTAGATGGTCATTTTAATCTATCCGCCATGTCGATCTTTAATTATTGATTCATGAGTGACTTAGGTCTAAGTCGTTTGTTCCTAAGGCTAAGTTCTCATCGACCTAGTTAAGGCCCTCTTTTATGAGTAACTTCATTTCATGTGTAGGTTGAGAAGTCATTAGATAGTGGGATTTCATTTGGATCGTTCCTTGATGGTTGGTCCATCTAAAATGAATGTAGTTTAATTGCCTTGAGGTTAGCAAAATGTCACCACATGTAGGTGGTTCCAGCCATTACGTCCCATCCCAACACTTAGAGTTTTGAGATCGACAATTCTAATTGATTTGAGACATATGATCACCACCATTCCCTGTCAACTCTTGGAGATAAGATGCAAGTTCTTTAAAAGTAGTGAGATCTACGAGAAACTGCCATGTGTACTTTGGGACTACTGGCGGGTGGAGCCCACAAGTACACAAGGAAGGTTTGGTTAGTGGATTTCTATTAGCTATCCATTAAAGCAGGAGCATTGAGGTGAAGTCAAATGATGTTGACTCAATCTGAGTCATTTATGATGCCCAACTGAGCTATCAATCAATGGAACATATTCAAAATTACAAAGTACACCTGTTTCATTTGCTTGGCTTCGCGCGAGTGGAAATTAATGGTAGAGGTAACCTGTAAACCTATACAAGTCCCTTTAGAAATTATGTATGCAACCAATTATTGCTCATTTGGGATTTGAAAACATGTCCAAGGCAATATGAGAAGCTGAGAAGTGAATTGCAAAGGTGTCCCTGGTTGGCATTAGGGTTTGTCGTGGTTGAAAGCAGCAAGTACTACAACCACAATTTTATGCTTTCTGAGTTAGGGCTTGCTTTAATGTGTTTAAAACGAATGTGTTTCATCATTTTTATTTTATTGTTTTAAATTAGGGTTAATATTTGGTTTTAAAAGTCTTAACCCTAAAAATTTCCTAGAATTAGTACTCGTCATAAGTCACAAACTACAATTAGGAAGTGGAATAGTTAAAATTCCTCTGTTAGAGCTTTAGTATACCCAATCCCATGACTCCCAAAATACAAGGTGCTTCTTCTTCTACCCAGTCTAGAACCCTTTTTCAAGATGTGACTAACTTGCTACCCCAGTCTACGGATAAGAAACCAGAGGGAAGGGTCTTGTTTCATGGTCCTACTATGATGGAAGGGTTGACAGATAAATCTTGTTTCATCAAGGATGCCAAAGTACCTTACACTAGATGGTAGATGTTTCAACACTGGTTTGGGAATAGGAACCTAGGGTCTCCTTTCAATAATCCATGGAGGTTGGATATGGCGAAGCAGATTGTTCCCAAAGTGTATATTGATGTAGATCTCCTAAAAGATATCACCTCAAAATATGACCCAATTTCTAGGGAAGTTAGAGCATTTGATGGGGTGAACATGGTAACAATAACTAGGGAAGAAATTGAAGAGGTATTTGACTTGCATGAATGGAGTCAAAACCTTGTCCCTCTAGATATGGATACTATTAGAACATAATACAACAATACTAGGGTATTCATCAGAACAAAGATGTTTCCTCTACATATTGTAGCGATTGGAGATGGGAAACATAAAGAAAAAATTAAGATTGATGATAGAGAGCTCAAACCTTTCCCAATGAGCTATTTTGCTAAGTATTTCAAAAAAACTGTGTACTCTTTGTACTAGATTATTGGTGCTAGTCCACCTAACACATTGCAAGAGGAATACAACTACTTGGAAACACATCTACAACATCCACCATATAGCATTGTTTATGACTATGGAACTTATTTGGTAGAACATATCCATAAAGGTTTAGTTGAATTGTAGGAAGGAAAACAGTGGGTAAGGTTTTGGTGGTACTCATTGTTAGTGCATATGTTCTTGTATAAGGGACAAAGAGGTTTTGAGAAGGAGATCACCTTAGAAAGGAAGAGGGAGAATATTGAATTTCCTATCCAATGTTGGACCTGAGTCTTGGATAAAGATGATAAAAGGTTGGCATGTGTAGGATCATCATGGAAAAAATAGACCCTTAAGTGGCAAAAAAAATAGAAAAATTAGAGTTAGGTAACTTGACGTAAAAATTTGAATAAGTTATCTATCCTATTTCAAAAATATGTAAGAATAGAATCAATAGAAAATTGAATGCAGTTTCTACACTACTAGATTTGTTTTAAATAAAATTAAATCTATTTGGTGAAAATTTAAAATTTCAATGCAGTAGTACTTAAATTTTAGGAAAAAATAAGAAGTAGGTGTCTGTCTCACCACCCTAACCACAATAAAATGATAGTATTTTTTTATAATATTTTAGATATAAGTAGAGGACTCATGTCCTGATGTGATGCATATTCTTTTGTAATTTTTTTCCAAGTAAATAATTAATTATGAATTTTTTATTATAACTTTTAAAAAATATAGAAACTCCTATGTCTGACCACCTTAACTTGGTCAAAACTTCATGAAATTCAATTTTTCTTTTTTTAATCCTATAGTATGTGAAGCATAGAATGTGATGCATGTTTTGGATTAAAAAAATGTGATATCATTTCAAATCTATAGATGTTTTTGACTCAGCCTATCAATTAAGAATTTAGTTGTAATTCAAATAGAAAATGAATAATAATTACTTATTAAATTCAAAGTATAATTTATATTGGTGGAAAGATGATAATCTCCTTTAAAAACCATTTTTGTTTCATCAATTTTGGGTAAAAAAAAATCGTCAACCACATACCCATCATATTGCCACCTTTTGGCCCATGATGATCCTACACATACCTAGGTATAAATTTGTAATGTTTATAAATGATTTTGCATCTAGGATCAGAAGGGAATTGATATATGAACCACCCAGAATTCCCTAAGAAATTTATGAATTCTTGAGGCCTAAGGAGATAAGACTAGATTTGAATTTGAGTCATAATTGGGGAGATATAATTTTTTATCTTGATAAGACAATTTTCAGAGTATATGGTAGTGGTCTATGCCCATATCTCTTTCCTAGAGATGTTCCTTTAAGAATAGGGTTCCTTGAGATCATGAGACAGTATTTGCATATTACATTGAACCAAAGGGAAAAAGTAATTAACTAGAATATTTGCTAACTCTTTACAAGCTGATGACTATGGGTCCAAGGAATCATGATCTAGAAGGCTTCATCAGTAAACTCAAAGCAGATAAGAAAATGGGTAACTTTGTACATGTTTTTTATTATCCTAAAGATTTTATTAGGAATGTCTTTAACTTTGAGGAACAAGATGAAAGAAAAGCTAAGTAGCTTTCTTGTAGAAAGATGGTAGAAGCTAAGCAAAAGAATAATCCACAATATGACCCTCTACCAAATATGCCTAGTGATTTTAATAAAGTTATGCATGTAATGATAATTTTGAGAATGTTGTTTGTATCTTGAGAGAATAGAGAGACATTTTAGATAAGAAAAAAGAAATGGCGGTTGAAGAAAATGTTGAGGTAACATTAGAAGAAAGACCCACATATCAACCACCCAAGAAATTTAGGATATATTCTAGGAGGAAGAAAGTGACAGCTGAGGGAAAGGGCTTAACAACCCCTGTCACTTTTGAAGGGCCAAAAGTAGACTCTCCCAAGAGTGTAGTGCCATCTTCTCTTGTATAGGCTTCTTTTCCTATAATTGATCTTGATTCACCCCCAATAAGTTATGCTCCTCCTTATCAACCACCTTAAAAGAAACAAAAGACTGAGGTAAAAGGAATAGTTGATTACTCTGACATGCATGAAGATGATATTTACATTACTCTTGAGGAATTATAGATAGGAATGCCTCCTCATGAAGGAGAAATTTCTTCAAGTTCAAGACAAAGCATCCTCAGATTGGGAAAACTTGACATAGTTGGATTAAATACTACTAATGATTTAAGGGTGGAAGCCAACAAGGATTTTATGGAATATGACTCCTTTATTGAGACCTCTGCATTCTAGGAATTTTGGTGGAAATCCAAGGTTGCTTATTATGTCAATAATTTAGCCAAATAAAGGAGCTTGCACCCTGAATTGCCTCAAAATGTCATTGAGGTAAATGTAAGAAGTATTATGAGAGATGAGTTCAAAAAGATTAATGCCCAGGAGGGCAAAGAGCTTGTAAAAGAGTGGTGTGTTGTTGTTGCTAGAATGGAATATTTATGATGCTATTGTTTTAGATGTTATACAAAGAGATGAAAGGCCTCATATACAGATAGAAGAAGAACTGGAAATGGCACTTTGAGGTTCAACGTTTAGTGAGTATTGGGATGCATTGGCAATCTAGTCATTATCTTCAGGATCCAAGAAACTGGCTCTAACTGAGCCATAAGACCTTAGTGGACATTTGCTTGTAAAAAGAGTTGTTGATACTCTAGCCTTGGAAGCTATAGACATGGTTTTCAATGCTACTAGGTTCACTCAAGAAACTATGGAAGGTATTAATTTAGAGAGGGATAACCTTAGAACTAAATACAAAGAACTCCTCAATGACTATGACAACAACCAACAAAAAGTGGTTGTGTTATAAATTGAATTGGCTCTTTATAAATGAAGAGAAGTGTAGAGAGAATAGGGTCAACCCAGTTCAAGCCACCCACCTCTAGCTTCTCCAATGGAATCTTCCCAACATCCATCTTGTGATTATGCCTTAGCAATGGTACCATACAATGGGGGACATGAATCATTTGCAGAGGAAGAATTAACTAGGCCAATTTATAGCTCATTTTATAGAGAGCAATTACTTCTGCAAATTAAAACCTATAAGAAGTTACTGGAGAGAGCTTAGGATAAAAATGTATGAGAATATATAAAAAAAATTCCACACTACCCTAAAGCATCTAAATGAAAATATTCAGGATAGACTCAATGGTGTGCATGAAAACCATGCTTTGATGGTGCGCACAATAAGATTGTCCCAAACGGATAAGATGTTGACCATACCAACCTTGAATAAATGGGTCCTGAGAGCTAAGAGATTGAAGTTAATATTAGTGGACATGAAGATAATTTCCCTCACGTGTGTCTAGTTTATGAATTTGTATGTGAGTTGAGTGAGCAAAACTTTCAAGGGTATGTAGCCCCACTAGAGCAGAAGATAATAGAATTGGTAGCTCAATATAACCACATTGATCTGTCACCACTACCAAACATTGAGGTTACCAATTATGAATTGAAACCACTTCTAAGGGGGAAAAGGGAATTAGATGAGGTTATTAATTCCCAGGTGGATAAAATTTTCAAGAAAGTTGATATTGATGTTTTCAGTGACACTTGTGGGAAGTTGACATATTCCTTATTAGATTTCTAGAGGATTTTGATAGAGAATCCAATGTAGTAGTGACCAAGTATTCCCCATACAAGAAGGCCTTGGATAAATTTCTTGACTTCGACTGGCCATCCAAGGAAGAATATGAAGAATGGGGAAGGGTGTACATTACAAAATTTGGTTTGTGAATGAGGATGTGAAACATATACTGGGTCAAGTATTGTATAGGTCTAGCCTTAGAAGTTACAATGTATAAGACATATGTTTCATAGGAAAATATCGGTTGTTGATGATGTGGAGTGCTGACTGAGATGCTAGCTCACCTTTTGATCCACATCATTTTGTCATCTTGTTTGATGAAATCAATGTGATACTATGAAGATGTTTATCCTTTTTGACATGTGGGTTTTGGAAGGAAAAGATGCTCCTCACAATGAATGTAAATGATCTTTGTCTCATATGAATTCTCTCCACTTTGATAAGTGTAATTGTAGCTGAATTAGGGAATATGTCTTCTAGTGGTCCAATCTAAATGTGACATGTGTGAACTTGGATTGAAGCTTGGTTTTTCTCCCTTATTATATAAAAGGGAATTCAGGGCCATTTGTGTGGGTCTTTTGTTGAACACTAGAGCTGAATTGTGAGAATTAAGAACATAGAGTGAACATGTTTAGTCTTTATCGAATGCTTTGAGCCTAAGTAGCATATTTTTATCAAATGTATGGTTTTTGGGCATATCTAAATAATAATGGAGATTTTCCAAGTCTATAGTCTCTCTGTTTTGATTATGTATATGAATTATTAAGGAAAATATTGATCACAAATCATTTCATTAATTTTCATAGTTTCATACTTTGATATCTAGTTTTTCTTTTAGCTCTTGTTCATAGGAGTTAAATTGCTTGAATCAAATCATGAATTCTTATGCATGGTCAAAGGATGTGATAAGTAGTCTTAAGAATTTGATTACTGATTTGTGAACTATTAAGTAGTATCGCACAGATCTAGAATGTCCATAATTAAATGTCCCTTATATTTCAATTTTCTATAACTCCTAGTCCATGATAATGACATTGGTCATAAATCCATTAAGTTTCTTCATAATCCTAGTTATCCAACCTGAGAACAATCTTTTCAAATAATCATTCATCTATCTAGAGTTGTGGTTCTTATGTTGTTTTGTATTCTTGGCTTAAGGCGTGTAGTTTGTTTAAGAAATAGCCAAATTCTTGAGGAATTTTAGCTTATTAGCCATGGGTGAGAATATATTTGCTTAGATATACAATTGCACACATGAATTATCTGAAATAATAGTATAATGTACATTGTAGGATTACCATCCTGGGTTTTGTAGAGCCTGAAGTGCAGGAGATAAAGCTATTGGTGCTATATCTTGTCAGTTGGCCACTTGTTTAACATATATTCAAGAATTGAGTCTAGTAAGCTCATAGGTACCTATTGAGACTTGATTGGTTTGTTGTGAAAATAACCAACACAAAATTCACTTCATCAGTGACAACATTTATTCTATTCTTTAGTCGAAATGCTTCCAAAATTTTCTTGGTTTCCTCAGCTACTTCTTCAGTTTCACTGATCATAAGCTTGTTTACCCTTGTTTTTTTCTTGAATTCTTTCTTAGCTTCATTCAAGGATGACTTCATTTCCTCAATAGACATTTTCGAACATAAATTTGCAAGAATTCTCTTTCTCATATGTTCTTCTTCTATCCTATAATTTAATCTTCTCATTTCCAAAACCTCATATAGGCTCTTAGGTAATCCAGACATGATTTCAACTAGAAATTTATTGAAAATATTCAAATGTTTTATTGTTGCCTCTTCAAGAATTCTTTCACCAGATTTATCAAAAGTTTCATACCATTTACAGAGGGGCTTGAGATTTCCATCCTTGACCACAACTTCCTCTACTTCTTCTACCAACATACTGGGTTTTTCAGTGTTCACTTTCTTCTTTTCTTTCTTGGGTATGTGCGGGATCATGATGGGCCAAAAAGTGGCGATATGTAAGTGATATGATGGCCCATGTGGCTGACAACTTTTTTTTAGCCCAAAATTGATGAAAAAAAAGAGTTTTTAAAGGAGATTTTCAGCTTTCCACCAATATAAATTATATTTTACTTTGAATTTAATAAATAATTATTATTCATTTTCTATTTGAATTACGACTAAAGTCCTAATTGATAGGCTGATTGGAAAACATCTATAGCTTTCAAGCGGTATCACATTTTTGAATCCAAAACATGTGTCACATTCTATGCTTTACATACTATAGGATTAAAAAAAATGAATTTCATGAAGTTTTGACTAGGTTAAGGTTGTCAAACATCGATTTTTATATTTTTTAAAGTTGTAATAAAAAATCATAATTAATTATTTACTTGGAAAAAAATTACAAAAAAATATGCATCCCATCGGGACATGAGTCCTGTACTTATATCTAATATATTATAAAAAATATTATCATTTTATTGTGGTTAGGGTGGTCAGAAAGACACCTACTTATTTTTTCCATGAAATTTAAGGACTCTGCCTTGAAATTTCAAATTTTCACCAAATAGATTTTTATTTTTAAATAAACTTAGTAGTTTAGAAAATACATTCAATTTGATACAAATTCTATTCTTACATATTTTTGAAATGATATAGAGAACTTATTCAAAATTTTATGTCAAGTTGCCTAACTCTATTTTTTCTAAATTTTTTGCCACTTAAGGGCCTATTTTTTCCATGATGATCCTGCATATACCCTCTCCTTTTCACTGGAATATTTTCTCTTGTTTACCTTTATTTCCTAGGGTTCCATATGCTTTATTTATTTCACACCTTCATCAAACTCAATCTCCCAATCTTTTGAGATAGCTTCACAGACTCTTTTGCTCTTATTCTTCTTCCTCTTGTCAGGTGCCTTATCTTGAGTTTGCACAGGAATTGGCTTGGTTGTAGGGGAAGATAGGGATGGTGAGTTCCTTGTTGATTTGTATGGGCAGAGGATGCTACTAGACTAGCAGATTCATTTTTTATTGGCTCTTTTCCTACTTCAACTTGTTCTCTCATACTTCTAGCTTCTTTCAATACTTCTATAGATATACCCTTTCTTTCTACAATGACTCCACTTCTTTCCTTACTATACTGACAAGCATAGGTTTCTTCACCTGTTCATGCACCTGCATATATTTTTTAGCATAAGTTCCAAACCTTTCTTCTGCCAGATCCAGAGGCTTGTTCAAAAAGTGTTGTGCATACATTTCCAAGATGTTCTCAACTTCATAACCCACTGGCATAATCCATATAGTTCTAGGATTTGCAACTTCCATCAACCATTGATCAATATCTACCATAAAGAAATTGTATTGTTATATTTCTCTACAATAGAGGTAGGAATTATTTCTATTTCTTGCATCATACTCTAAAAATGCTTAATGTATCCCCATAGTGTAGTTTTTCTGGCCTAACTATCTCCAATTCCATACAATATATCTCTTATATGAACAACTACTAGCTGACCACCTTGCCAGTGTACTTTCCCAACACCCAAAACCTCATTCATGAAGTAAAAGAATAGACACAATAGAAAATTACCATACTTAAAGGAATTCTTCTTATCTTTCTTAATCTTACCAAAATTTTCCATTAGCTAACTCTTGAGTAGCTCACATAAATCATAGTATGTATTCTTCTTTACCATTTGATAGACTAGATAAATGGTCGTACTGGATATTGAATTTTCTCAATTGGAGTGGTAAACCTTGTAGCCAATAATCATTGAGGAAAATTTTACATCCACTTCTATGATATCTTCTATTGTCATTTCCCTTCTATCTAATTTAGAACCTATTACATCAATAACTGTCTAATTCTTTATAGAATTCAAGATTGACAACCCACTAGAGGAATTTAAACCTTTAACCATGCTTATAGCCTCTTTTTTAATCTTGAAAGGTATATTCAACCACATAAATTCAACATGAACTCAACTCAAAATATATCTGACCCATTTTCTTTCCTCAAATACAGGGAATTTCACAAACTGTGTGAACTTCTTCTCTTCTAGGGTTTTAAATTCTATCTTAACATTTAAATCCTATATGATTATATGGTTGGAATACAAATTCAAAATTTGTGAGCTCCCTAACTCCTCAATATTTGCATGAATGTAAGCCCTAATTTCTTCAATCTACAAGACACCATATGGAATAAACGAAAATGCACCTAAGGGCTCGGTCTCAATAGACTTAAAAGGATTCCACTTGAACTTTAGATGGGGTCTATACTTGACATCAACTACCAATGGAGTGGCCATTTTCACAAATTCATGGATTCATAGGTTTTTCTAATAAATACCTTTTCGACGAATCAAAATTTGATTGTTGAATCTCCTTCTCACTTTGAATCTTTCCACAATTCACCAAAATCTTCCATAGAGCTCTCCAAACATCTTTTCTTCAAAATGCAGAGTGACAAATGAGAGATAAAAATGACCTTTATCATTTTCACACCTAACCCTTTTTTCTACAATAAATGAATTTACCCTAACTCATCTGGTTACCCTATTTCCATGCACTATGGAGGATAATTCTTCTATGAATCTCCAACACTGCATAATACTTTCTCCAATTGATTGAGTAACAACTGTAGATTATCTATGTAATTACTAAACTTATCCACATTTTGATGTCAGTTACTAGTAGGGGGTTAAGAGATCTTCTTGATAGCTCCCCCTAGGCCAAAGGCCTAAAACTAATTCCAAGAGGAGTTACTAGAAGAAAATTCTGCTGATGGAATATTTCCTTCAACAAAGGTATTCTTTTTCACCCATTTCTTTTGCATTTTCTTCCAAATCACATCTATAGCGACCTTTCCTTTTCCATTAACATCCTTCTAAATATTATGATTTACTGGACCTCTTCTGTTCTAACAGAATCTAGCAATGTGACCAAATTTGTTATAGTTATAGAACACAACATTTCTTTGTCCATACTTGTTGTTCCACTATCTCTTGATTTGCACTAATTAGCAATATGGCCAAATCTATTGCATGTATAACATCTAACATTTCTATGAAATTTGTTCATCACATTTCTGCGTTCATTTGACTTATGACCAATCTTATTGAAATTAAAGCACTGACCTGAGAATGATGGACCACTTGGATTTATCCCGCTTCTACACTGAGAGGCCATATGTCCAAATTTGTTGCAAGTAAAACATTATCCATTAAATCTTTGAGCATTAGGTTGTCTTACCTGATTCCTTCTTGCTCTATTCATGTGATTTCATTCCTAAAATCTCCCATGTATGGATTTAGAACTTTCTCCTTCTTCATAGCCAAGACGTCACTTGTCACCATCAATCCTCTGACTTTTAATCAGTTCATCAAGCTTGTCTGATCTAGCTTTGAATTTCTCCGTGTACTCATCTGCAGCAGCAAGCTCATCTCTAAGATCATCAAGCTGCTTCTCAAGTGCTTCCTCATTTTTTTAGATTGTTCTAATTCATTTTCCAATTAGTTGGATTCTTCAAATTTTTCTTTTAATGATTGTGCAAGATTCTCTTAATTCTTCTTTCTATCTTCAATCTCCTTGGTCATCCTCGTCATGATAGATTCCATCTCACACATCAAGGCAACATTTTCTTTGGAAAATTTTTCACATTCTATTGTCTTCTCTTTCAAAGCTTGACTCAATTTTTCATCTTTCATGCTTCTACTTTCCTTCTGCTTAATCTAATCACAGTTCCTTTCTTTTATCCCTTGATTCAATGATTTTTTCTTTCAATGATTAAATGAAATTTTCAGCACTCATAAGTCTTTCCTGCAATTCTTGGTTATTAGATTTTGACTTGTCAAGATCATCTAGGGCCACCAAAAGTTGTTGAAGACTACTTTTATCCATTAAATTACTCTCTAAGATCTCCCCAAGCTATTAGAATTCTTCCAAGGAACTAGCTCTGATACCAATTGTTAGAAAAAACCAACATTGAGAGGGGGGGTGAATTAGTGTTGTGCAAAAATTAACTTTATTAATCTTGATCTTCAATGCATTGAAAAAATTCAACCAAAAGAGATAAGCATGAACATAAAGAAAACATCCACAACACCATAAAACAAGGATTTTTATGTGGAAACCCTATTAGGGGAAAGACCATGATGGATGGCCAATCCACAGTATGATTTGAGTATACTGAAAAGATGTTTACAAAATGGGAATGCACTTGCATTCATGCGCACTGCCTAGAGCTCACTACTAAAAAAAAAAGGAACACTACCTTACAAAAGTTTGGATTAGATCCAAGAGATTGAACTAAGAAAATAGCATCTACAAATGCTTGATTATAGTTTCGGTTAGGCTCAATACTTGATCATCTATCCTTCTGACTGATTCTACACTTTTTCTCTTCTTTGCTCTAATTCTCATCACAAAATCCTTAGTGCGCAAGTGAAATTATGCATAAACGCTCTAAGATCCTTCTAATATTTGTAGCACAAATCAAAATATGTCTTCCATCATTCAAAATGATACAATTGATAACTTATATATATCCGCAATCAAGAATCTCATCACAACATGTCAGCTTCAATAAAACTCAAAAATATTTACAACTGTCAACTCAAATCATGAATAATATTCAATGTGCATCCACAATGGTCGGCCACAACTTAGATAGGATCCAAATAAAAATTATCAAACTAAAAAATACTTGAATAATTACACCTCGAATATCCACGACACATTATATCAACTAGGTTGACCTTCAAGCACTAACAAACAAAAAATTACTCAACTGGATCTCCTGATTTGCACATAAATCAATACGAGGAACTGAGATTCATAGATAACACTAAACATACATTGATCAACCTTCCATAAGATCCACAACTCAAAATAATAACAAAAAATCTGCATGTGAATCGAAGAACAAAAAACTATTAGATGCTTTCTTCTTCCTTGACTATCTTCAATCTATTTGCTAGTATGAGAAAATGATGGCATGTGGATCCATTCACCAACTAGGGTTTCCATCAATGAAAACACTAGAAAAAATTTGTAGTGTCTCTTGCCAATAGGAAGAGGGCTTATTATAAATATGCACCCCACTATCTATTTCATAAACTAGTGCACCGACAAGTGAGCATCTACCACATCACTCAGCCAGCATAACATAGCAACTTTTGTGGCTCCCTCAAAAGGCTAACTTCTTTTTAGTACTTTTAAAATAAATTTAGTGAGAAATTAGCTAATAGTATTTAGTTGATGCCTGATTTTTCTGATAATTTTTTAATGAGTATTTGATTTTTTACTAATTTTCAAAGTAGAAACTTTTTGAAAAATAGAATTTTGGCTGTGCTACCCCTATAAATTTTGAAAACTAGTTTTTTAATGTGTAGAATGGATTCTAGTTTCTAAAAATGTAATTTATTTAAAATTTTGATGAACAGTTAATTTATAATGAAAAAAACACCAAACATTGGTTTTTTCCAAAAAACAGACACATAAAAAAAGAAATTATAGATCAAAGGATTAACATTGTTAAAATGTAAAAAGTATTACATCATTAGATACCTATTTAAGAAAGCCTAACATTACCTAGGTGGTCGATTTTTGCAACCTCGAAACACATGCAAACCTGATGTTTAGCACAAACACAATTATGTGAAATATTGTAGAATTTGCAAAAAAAACATCTTTGGATGTTGGGAAGGCACTCCAAGCCTTTGGGTTGGTATTCCAAAGAAAATACCAAGCACAAGGCTTGGGGATTCCCAAAGAAAGAACGTGAGTGTGTTATAATGTGCTCACATTATTTCTTAGTTTTGACATGTTTTTGCATTTGTTCCCAAGACATGTCTAGCAAGACATAATGTGAGTGTGTTATAACACACTCACATTATGTCTTACTTTGTGTTAAATGCTACTATATTGAATTTATGTATCTATATTTGTATATTTTTATGTATGTATGCTTGTATGGCATGTATGTATGGACATCTATGTGTATGTATGTATCAGTGTTTGTATGTATGTAAGTAAATGTAGGTATGCTTGCATGTATGTATGTTTGCTTATGTGTATGTATGATTATATGTACATATGTATGTATGCTTGTATGCAAGATTGTATGTACGTATGTATGTATGCAAGTGTATGCAAGTATGTATGTATGCCTCTATGTATGTGTGTCTACTTATATGTATGTATATATGTATGTCTTTAGAGGGAGGGATAATTTTAAGAGATAGATAAATTTATTTAGGTAGGTTGGGAAGGAGATATGGAGGGAGAGACCTAAGAGAGAGAGAGAGAGAGAGGTAGAGAGGTAGTGAGAGAGGGACTTGAGAGAGGGAGAAAAAGGGGGGGGAGAGAAAGAGAGTTATGTCAGTAGGGTGCTAGAGGGAGGGACTGGAGAGTGTGAGGGGGGTGTATAGAGAGGAGGGATGGGTATATAGGAGACAATTAGAGGGGGGTAGGAGAGAGGGAAGAAGAGAGAGGTGATATGGATAGATAGAGAGAGAGTGATAAGGGTTAAGGTTCCAATGTATCAACTAGAGGGTTTATATTTTAAGGGTTTAAGAGTTGAGGGATGAGGTTTAGGGTTTAAGGGATTAGGGTTGAGGGTTGAGGATATAGGGTTGAGTATATAGGTTTTAGGGTATATGGTTGTGGGATTATGGTTGAGGATTTAATCTATAGGGTAGATGGTTGAGAATTGAGGGTTTAGGGCTTAATGTATATTTTGTTTAAAAGAATGTGAACAAAGACTTCAATTTCTTTTAAACAAAGGTCTTATACTCTTACCACCTTCCAATAGAGTCTAGTTTATCCTTCCTTTTCACCCCATACTTCTACCTTTGTCATTGAGGTCAATGATGGAAATTCAATCCATTTAGACCCTTTTCATCTTGGGACTTGGGAGTAGTGAATCCCCTCCACATTTTGGTGAGCTTGACATAAACCTTCCATCTTCTTCTCTTTGGTTCAATTTTTTTCTCTCATGTATAGAATGTGTTGTAGATAGTGTGTCATGAGGATTTTATTAGATTTATGACTCAATCTACAACCTCCAAACATGTTGTAAGAAGAACTCTTCAAAAAATTAGAATGTGATCTAGAAGGTATAGTCACCCTTGAACTGGTCCTACTTTTGAAGAATTTTTTTTGGGAGTCTCTACTAGTTTCTCTTCTCCTTTTGGTGAGGCAACAACTCATGTTCCTAACCCCCTGCCTCACCCCCTATCTCTTCTATGGAGGATGATGTTTCTCTTAGGGTTACTACAAAGAAAATATATTCCTTGTATATTAGGCTCATGGAGCTTGAAAGATTCATGGCACAAGATGATAATTTTTCCCAAGTGGCTCCTATCATTGAGAAATTAAGAACCATGTTGGGTAAGGATTAGAGAGGCATATAGCTTTTTCAAGGGATAGAAAATATTGTAGATACCCATGTCCTCACCTACACCTCTAACTTGATTATTACTCTAGACTGTGGCTCAAAGATCATTGGAAAATAGTTGAATGTCTCAATTCCCGGGGTGTCGATGTGTATGGATGACATGGGTCCTTCTACTAATACCAACTTCATACTTGAGTAGAGAAATACAATTAAAGTAGATAAGGTTCCTTTTGGTTTCAACTATTCTACACCTGAGACTTAGAGTATCCCTATTTTTGGCCTTGTTGTTGATGCCTCTATAGGTATTGATGCTAAGGGCTCTATTGGTGTGGGTGTTGGAGGTTCTTCTTGAGATCCCTCTCATCATACTTCATTTCATGATCTTGTGCTCAATGCTCTTATCTAGTATATGGGGCACATGTAGAACCATCTAACAAGTTTGATTAGTTCTTCTCAACCTATATTCCATCCTTTCCATCATCATAGTCCTCTTTCCATTTTTATTTTGAACACTCCTATCCTTTAGAAAGTGGATATTCCAAAGGTTGATGGATTAGGGATTAGGGATTAGGGTTGAGGGATTCAGGATTAAGGATTAGGGATTAGGGAATCAGGAGGGAAAATGACCAACCTATTGGAAGGTGGTAAGAGTATAAGACCTTTGTTTAAAAGAAATTGAAGTCTCCATTCACATTTAGGTTGAGGATGTGTTAGAAATTTTAGTTTCTTCAATTTGTAAGGTCATTTTCACTTGCTAGATTCTCCTTGTTCATGAATAGAAGGAGGAGGAAACTTAGGGATCCTATCATCCTTAGCATTAGAAGGAGAAAATGGTTGTTCACGTGGAAGGAGAATGTTCAAGTTAGGAGGAGCATTGAAGATCACTGTACTAGAATCTTGAAGTCTCCGAGATTGAAAAGGATGTCTATCAGGATGAGAAGGATGTTGATATCCTAGTCTTATTGTGTTTGCTTCTATTGAGTTTTGGTCAAGAAGTTGATGAATGTTATGTTCATTATTTTTGTCACAACCCTATTTACTTAAAATAATAAAGCCTTTACCATATGTTTCTTCAAGGTTGATAGGAGTGTTGGTCACTTTGTGATTGTAATATGGATATGGTTGTGTTTGGTTAAAGGAACTAGGTTCACTTGAGGGAGGAACCTTAGGTCCATCATTTATTTTAGGATGTAAATATGCAAAATGATCATGAGGTGTAAAAGGAGGAAGATCTTGTGATTTTATGGAAGGATAAAAGTATTCATTATTTTCTAAGTTGTCAAGGAAATCATTGTAGAACTTATTTATGCTAACATCATATTCTCCAATGATGTCTACATCACGAGGAGGAAAATCATGACGAGTTGAAATAGCATGAGAAAGTTCAATGTCATTAGGGTCACAGCCAAAGGTACAATTGGACATGTCTACCAATGATTTTAATGAATTCCAAAACTTATTGAAAGAAAATGTCATGATGCAAATAAACTAAGATGCAAGAAAGGAGGAAAGAAAAAGATTCTGGAAAGTAAAATAGAATGAAAAAATAGAAAACTGTAATAAGAAAAATTCCAGAAAGATGCTGAAGATGTTGTTTAAAAAGTGTAGAGGGATTGATTCACCCTAGGTGGCGAATGAGTTCTAGGATGCAATTTTTTTTATGTTTTTCAGAAATTTTAAATGATTCCAATGAATATGGAATGAAATGAAGTATGAATAATGTAGATTTTTTTAGTTTTTCATTGAAATGTAATACAAAAATGAAATCTAAACCAAGCTTTGACTAATGCAATATGAAAAAGGTCTAAGATGCAAAAACAAAATAATATCTTAATTGAATGTTGATGCAAATGTAATCTAGGATGCAATATGCAAATGAAATTAGAAAATGAAAAGTGTTCAAATGTTGGGTTCACCAAAATGAACTATAGATTTTTGGACCCAATGGACTCTCTAACTCTTATAGGGTTTTTCACCTAAAAGGAGAGAGATTAGATCCAAAAATGCTAAGGGTTCACTCAAATTATGTAATGCAAGATGTTGTCTAAGCTAAATGAAGTAAACTAAATTCAATTAAGTGATTGAAAAGAATAAATATGAATGCAAGACTAGGTTTTATTCTATGTATGAAAACACACTATGACATGCAAACAATGAAGAAAATGAAGAAATGATACAAAACATAAGAAATTATGATAAATTAGAGTGCAACTGGACAATATTTGATGGATTTGGAGTGTCTTGAATGTTGGTTGATGTTACTAATTTTTCAAAGTGGGACTCATTCACCCAGGGTGGCGAATCAGTCCTCCTCTTGGTGAAAAAGTGTCGGGAGCAAGTTTTTGACAGTTAGGATCCAAAATCTGACAAAACTCATATTTTCAGTCCTAAGGTGGGACTCATTCGCCACTAGTGGAAAATCAGTCCTCTCCCAATTTTTTGGAAAATCAGGAGACAACTCTGCAACACCAAATCTAAAAATGTCTACCCTTTGGGTTGTCGAAGTCAGTTCTGTAGGAAACAGATAGAAAACATTCACCAAGCTTAAAATAAGAATAAGTTGACTTGAAGCATCTAGTTGACTTGTTCTCCACTTTTCAACACCAAATACTTGTTAAATTTGCATACAAAAGTTGTAACACACATGCAAAGGGGAAAAATGGTTGAGGGTTAGCAAATAGGGGTTTGCCTTGGTCAAACCTCACTTTGGTAATCAAACCCTTAATAAAATAATGAAATGAAAGAGAATAATAAATTAACAACATGTAATGCTATTAACTTACCAAACCCCTGATGATGCAAATCTAAAGTAATATGAATGGATGCTCCAAAGTGCTTGAATATTGCTTGATGAAATGATATAAGATGCTTAAATACTTGAAAATAAATACTTTGATGAATGCTTGAGTGAATAATTAGATGAATGGGGGTTAAAATGGATGTAAAAACACTTATTTACACCATCTTGTGCCTTAGTAGTTGTTCATACCTCATCACATGCCAACATCAAGTAATTTTTGAATAAAACCCGAAAGGAAATTTGAAATATTTTAAATTTTGGAGCCAAGGGGGACTCATTCGCCACCCATGGCAAATGGGTCCCACCTAGGGCTTCAATCTAGGTTTCAGGAATTAAATTGCATTTAATGTTATTTATCGGGATTATATTCAAAAATACACTTAAATAAAGCATATGAGGGCATAAAGGGGTCAAATAAGTCATAAGAATGGGATAAATAAGAGGAATATCCCTAGAAAAGTGTGAATCTTTGTTACAAGACTTTACAACACTTGAAAATAGGACTTATTGATGTGTAGAAAATTGATTTTTAGGTGAATTATGATAAATAGAGTCTAGAATAATGTGGAAATGTTTTACAACACTTCAAAACACCTTCAGAAGACTTCATTATGTGAATTTTAGTACCTAAATAAGCATGTTCAAGGCATATTACATCATAAAATCATAGCAAAATAAATCAAACACCATGAAACAAAACCTAAAAGGCCATGAAAATGACAAGGGGACATTTTTCTATGGCACACATACAAAAAAGGTGTTGGAATCAAGGAACACTGAGAGGGGGGGTGAATTAGTGTTCTATAAAATTAAACTTTTTTTATTTGATCTTTAAACCACTTACAACATTGAGCCAAAAGAAACATGCAAGCACATAAAGAAATCAACCACAAAACCATAACACAAGGATTTTTATGTGGAAACCCTGTTAGGGGAAAAACCATGGTGGAGGTCAATCCACAATTTGAGTACTCAAATATAAGTGTTTTACAAATGGATAATGCAAATGCATTCAAGCACACTACCTAGAGCCAACTACTCAGATACATAAAGAAGAATCACTATTTTACAAAAGATTTGGATTACATCCAAAATATTTGAACTGAGAGAATAACATCTGCTAATGCTTGATTAAAATTTTGGTTAAGCACATCAATCACATTCTTGACCTTATGTTTGATTCTGCTCTTCTACTCTATCTACTTTAATTCACATCACAAATTCTTTTATGCACAAGTGAAACTATGCATAATCTCTCTAAAATCCTTTTGACTTTTGCAACATACTTTGCACATAAAATTCACACTTCAAAATGATATGAATGATCACTTATATATATCCGCGACTAAAGATTTAATCATTCATATGTCAACTTCAATAAAACATAAAATATTTGCAAACTATCAGCTCAATCCATAAATAATTTTTAATGCGCACCAACCAAAGTTAGCCACAACATAGTGAGGACCCAAAACCCCATCCTCAAACATAAAATACCTTAAATTATTACTCCTTGAATATCCACAACACGCTACATTCACGAGGTTGGACTTCTTGCACTATTAAATAGAAAATCAATCAACTAGATCTTCTGACTTGCACACCAATCAATACAAGGCTCTAAGATTCAAGGATAACATAGATAATACTTTGAAAAACCTTTCTAGAGATCCACAACTCAAATTGATAACAAAAAATTGCGTATGAATCAATGAACACAATTTTGTCAGATTTTTTGTTCTAATTTGATAGTTAATCACTTAGCTTCAATATGACTTCTGGTACAAACAAATACTAATGTGCAGATCGAATCACTAACTATGGTTGCAATCAATGACAACACCAGATGACTTGTGTAGTGTCTCTTTCCAACAATCTCCCCCTTTGGCATTGATGGAAACACTTAGTGAAAAAATAACTAAGTGTCGAATCAGTATTAACATGAATACATTGCCAACCTTCGAAACTTCAAAACACAACTCCCCTTGAGATGAATAAGGAATTTTTCACTATCCCACACTCCTCCTTTGAAATCGATGGAAAAGATGGGAATTTTTATACCAAAAAAATTAAACAAAATTCTATGAACAAACTGCATATGTACAAACATGCTTCTGCAACTTACAAAAACTTGAATATATCTACAAAATTACTCTTCAACGGGCTCAAACTAGTGTCCCAACTCTTTTTGAGATTCTCCAAAATAGTCATGTGACCACAAAATAAGTAAGATTGCATATTTGCTAACTCAAGGTTTGTTGGATCACTGACAACCATAACATCTTGTGCTTCCTTCAATGCACTAAGCATTGTCTCCATCTTAGGACCAATCAATCCTCTGAGCTGACATAATATTTTAACAATTCTACCTTCTTCATGCTTCAAACTTTTGAATTTTTCAAGCAAGGATATGAATTGACCTTCTTGCTTTCCAATAGAGACGGTTAGAGGATCAAATGCTTGAGAGATATCTTCCAACTATTTCTCATATTCCTTCATTTCCTTTTCAGTGTCCTTAGTGAACCTAGAAAATGATAAAAATGACTTGTGAATATTTCCACCTTCAGACAAAGCACCTTGAATGTTCTTTACATAGGTACGTAGCTAACAGAGATTTATCATTAGCAATTATCCCCTTTAGTGTACTGAACCTGTTAGCATCAAATTCCTTCTATGCCTTATCCTAAGTTGACTTCTCAAGTGGCTCGAAGCTAGTACTTATTGAATTGACAAGTTTCTTCAACTAACTAGATGGAGAATCAGATGAATCTTTTAAATATGTAGGCATGATCTCCAAAATATTGGATGCAAGGCTTAACAGCTCACTGTCCTCAATACGAGACTTTAGTATTTCCTTCCTTGCCTTGGCTTGAGCAAATGATGCTACCTTTAGTTTCTCAATGGGAGATAAAGTGGCCAAGTTGATAGGATCTTTAATCAATTTAGGATCAAACTCCTCCTATTGTTCATCTAAAAACTCCTTTACTGCCTTAGCAGTGTCTCTTGCTTCCACATGAATTTCCTTTTCTTTTTCCTTTTTCTCTTCAGTCACGATTCTCTCTTTGCCAGGAATCTCCACTTCTTCAACCAAAACAACTTTAGGAGCTTCAGTCTCCATAGGAATTCTAGTATCTTGCATTTCTGAAGGATTCTGAATATCCTCAAAAATGTCTTCTTTCACTTCTTCAGCTTCTAGACCAGATGGAACATTTTCAACATGAACATCTTTAGAAACAACATTATACTTGTTCTTCAACATAATTGCCTTCAATATTTTCTCAGTATCTTTTGCCACCTCTTCAGTTTTCCCAATCATCAACTTATTCACCCTTGTCTTGCTATTAAAATCAATTTTGTCCTCACTTAGAATTTTCTTCATCTATTTATTGACATCATCAGACATGGATCAACAAGTATCTATCCTCTCATTTTCTCTTCTTTAGTTCCTGCATTCACTCTTCTCATTCCCAAAACTCTATATAGGCCTTTAAGTAACTCAAACATTATTTCAATAAGAGTCACATCATTGAAAATATTTGAAAATACATTATTGTGGCTTCCTCAAGAACTCTTTGACCGGTACTATCAAAGGTGTCATACCATCCACAAAGTAGCATAAGATTGTCATCCTTAATCAAGGCTTTTTCAACTTCTTCTACTGACATACCTGATTTGTTAGTTTTCATCTTCTTCTTTGATTTTTCTTCACCAGAGGGTTTGTCCTCTGAGAGTTTAGATGCTTTTGTGCCCTTTTCCTTAATTTCTCTTACCTCTTCATCAAATTTAGTTTCTTCATCTTCTAAAACAACAACATAATCTTGTGCTCTTATCCTTCTTCCTCTTTCCTGCTCTCTAGGATGTCATGACTTGAGCTTTCACAGGGCTTGACTTCTTTGCAAGACTGGATGAGAGTGCAAAAATCTCCTTGGAACCTTCTTCTCAAAGTGAAATGTGAAAAATGACGGATAGAAATGAATTTTTATCATTCGTGCACCTAGCTTATTCATCACAATAAATTATTTTTCCCTAAGTCTTTCAAATACCTTGTTTTCATAGACTGTGAAAGAATAATTCTTCTACGGACCTTTAAATTTTCACAAATCTCCTCCACAAAATATCCCAAAACATTTGAACATCACCAATACAATCATTGCTATCTACCACATCCCAGTACCAACTACCAACAAGGGGGTTAAAATGTTTTCTTGAGAACTCCCCCTATGCCAGAGGCCATATGCTAATTCTTAGAGGAATTACTTGAAATAGATTTTGGGGTAGAACCATTTCCTGGATTAGGACTCTTCTTCACCCATGTCTTCTTCATTTGCTTCTTGATCTCATATGTAGTGACTTTTCCTTTTCCCTTTTCATCCTTCTACATGTTTTTCCTTTGATTTATCAGACCTTTCCTACTCCAACAGAATCTAGCAATGTGACCGGATTTGTTACAGTTGTAGCACCAAACATTTCTCTATCTAGACTAGTTATTCCATTGATTTTCTCTTGATCTACATTGGTTAGCAATATTACCAAGTCTATTGTAGGTATAACATCTGGCATCTCTATTGAAAGAGTTGTTTGACATGTTTTTGTATTTATGACCATACTTATTGCAATTGAAACACTGACCAGAGAATGATGGGCCACTTTTATTCATTCTACTTCTACATTTAGCACCCACATGACCAAATTTATTACAAACAAAAAAATATCCATTAAACCTTTGAGCTTTAGCTTGTCTTATCAGATACCTTCCAACTTTTTTCATCTAATTTCCTTGCCTGAAATTCCTTTTTCTAGATCCAAAACTTTCTCTTTTCTCATATCCAAGACCTTGCTTTTCACCTTCAATCTTCTAACTCTTAATTAGTTCATCAAGCTTGGCCGAGCTAGTCTTGAACTTCTCGTTGTATTCATTTTTAGTAGCAAGTTCATCTCTCAGAGTAGCAATCTATCTTTTAAGATTTTCCTCATTGTCTCTGGATTGTTGCAAATCAAGAGCTAGCTGAATGAAATTATCATTAATTCTATTGAATTTATCATATTTTTATTTTAAGGACTATGCAAGATTCTCTTCATTCTTCTTCCTATCCTCAATCTCCTTGGTAATCCTCATCATAATAGATTCCATCTCATGTTTTAGAACTGCATTTTCTCTTGTGAGATTTTCACATTCTTCTATCTTCTCCTTCAAGGCTTGATTCAGGTGTTCATCTTCCATGATTTTACTTTTCTTTCTGCTTTAGCTAATCATAAATTTCCTTTCTCTTTTCTCTTGAATCATTGATTTTTTCTTTCAATGATTGAATGAATTTATCAACATTCATGAGACTTTCCTACAATTCCTAGATTTCAAATTTGGACTAATCAAGATCATCTAGGGCAACCAAAAGTTATTGTTGAAGACTATTTGAATCCATTGAATCACTTTCTCAGATCTTCCCCAAGCTTTTAAACTTATTTTGAGGAACTAGGCTTTGATACCAATTGTTGGAATCAAGGAACACTGAGAGGGGGGATGAATCAGTGTTCAACAAAATTAAACTTTATTGATTTGATCTATAAACCACTTACAACATTAAACCAAAAGAAAGATGCAAGCACATAAAGCAATCAACCACAACACCATAACAAAAGGATTTTTACATGGAAACCTTGTTAGGGAATAAACCACGATGGAGGTCAATCCACAATTTGAGTACTCAAATATAATTTTTTTACAAATGGGGAATGCACATGCATTCAGGCACATTACCTAGAGCTCACTGCTCAGATACAAAAAGAAGACTCACTGTCTTACAAAAGATTTGGATTGAATCCATAAGATTTGAAATGAGAGAATAACATATTCTAATGCCTGATTACAATTCTGGTTAAGTACGTTCTGTCTAATTCTACTCTTCTGCTTGGTCTTCTTTAATTCTCATCACAAATCCTTTTATGCACATGTGAAACTATGCATAATCGCACTACAACCTTTCTAAATTTTGCAACATACTTCACACATTTAATTCACACTTCAAAGTGATATGAATGATTGCTTATATTATCTGTGACTAAATATTTAATCATTCCTATGTCCGCTTTAATAAAACATAAAATATTTACAAACCGTCATCTCAATCCACAAATAATTTTCAATGTGCACCAACCAAAGTCGGCAACAACATAGTGAGGACCCAAAACACCATCCTTGAACACAAAATACCTTAAATTATTATTCCTCGAATATCCACAACATGCTACACTCACCAAGTTGGCCTTCTTGCATTGTTAAACATAAAATCAATGAACTGGATCTTCTAACTTGCACACCAATCAATATGAGGCTCTAAGATTCAAGGATAACATAGATCATACTTTGAAAAACCTTTCTTGAGATCCACAACTCAAACTGATAACAAAAAATTATGTATGAATTAATGAACACAATTTTGTCGGATGCTTTACATTCTAATTTGATAGTTAATCACTTAGCTTCATTCTAAATTCTAGTACGAACAAATACTGATGTTCATATCAAATCATTGACTAGGGTTTCCATCAATGACAACACTAGATGACTTGTGCAGTGTCTCTTGCCAACAAGAGGAAGAAATTTTTTTTGTATGGGGGTTTTTCTTGGTCAAACCCAAAGTTTGGTAATTAAACCTTGATAGAAAAATAATGGAAATGGAAGGAAATTATGAATAAAACAATGTGTTCTTACAACTCATCAAACCTTTAATGGTTTCCCTTAAAGGATAGAAGTCAAACAGAACTCTTTCTATGCTTGATTGATTGGACACTTGAAATTCTTGGATGCTTTACGATCAACAATGCATATTATCCTACACAAGATGACATAAACACACATGAAATTTGACATGATGATTAGGATCTTGATTGTTGCAATAATGGTAAGTGCAAGAAGTTGAGTCCACTTCTAGTGGAAGTTTCATTTTTCAACTTTAAAATAGGTACCCATTCATTTTTTAGAATAGGTACCCATTTTAAAATGGGTATTCATTCTAAAAGGTCTTAAAATCACAATCCATGTTTATCATTTGGATTTAGGCTTATAAAATGCATGGTAACCCAACCCTTAGCCATAAACCTACAAGTACAAGGTTATGACAATATTGAGAGAAAAAATTGACTATGTCAATATGGCTGATGAGTTTTTTTCCAAAACTATTTTATAAAATTAAAACCCATTTTAGATAAGATTGTGTAGATTCTAAATATATAAATTTTTTCCAATTGGATTATTTTTTCTATTTTTCAAATAATTTTTGATGAAATTGGTCCATAAACTTGAAATATTAGGTTTTTTACATTTTTTTAATAACTTTTTGTTAAAATATTTTTTTGAAAAAAAAATTGTACATGAACAATATTAGACAATTCTTTTCAATTTGTAAAAAATAAATATAAAAAAAATGATAAGTTTAGGTCATCTTATGCATAGCGTACACATGTATTTTAGAACAATAATTACAACCAATAAAAAATTAACAAAAAAAATACAAAATTAGTAGTCGCATGCACAACCATATGACAATCAGCTAATATGAGTCCACCACATAAGGCTATTCAATGGGGAAGGAGGAAATTTTTTTGGAATGGAATGTGAAATCTAAAAAATCAATAATATTTACAACTGTTCAATTGAGTGGAGAAATGAAAATCATTTTAGCAAGTCAATAGGAAGCAATGTGAGGTTAGTTCATATATCATTGGCTATGGGTGTGATGCTACTATGTGCAAGTGTTTGTCTATCTAAATTTGCAAAATCTAACGAAGAAATGCAATATGAAATAACACAATACCACCTCAAAATTGGGAAATGTTAACACAAATGAAAGAAAGATAAAACTAGAATGGATATACCTTCACTTGTGTTGTTCTTGGTTGGCCCTCAATGCAACTTGATGTGTATACTCCTTGGATGGTAAGTGATGCAAATGGGTGAATATGAAAATGGAGATGCAAGTGATTAGAGTGGATGTGAGATGAATATAAGAGGATGTGATGAAAGCTAAGGATCCAACAATGAACTAAGTATGCTATGGAATGCAAGTAAAAAGACTAAAATGGCTTAAGATCATAAGTTTGTTACAAATGCATAAGGTAATAGAATGAATGAGAAGAGAGGTTATTTATAGGATAAATTGAATTCTCTAGAGAATTCAATGGTCCAAATTAAGCCACCATGGCAAAGATGTAGGGCTATGGTGAGTTGAGGACTCACAAGCCTTCACATCGTGCCATGTGGAGGATGAAGTGTCCGAAGAACATGGTGAGATGGAAAGGGTACAAATGATGTGGAAGAAGGAAAAATGATGTAGAAGAAGGACAAGTACTTTGAAAGTACCTTGGGAGGGGAGACAATCTCCTTAAAAAGGAATTTCTTGTCCCCAAGTTAGAGTGATGGTCACAAGTGAGGAATTTTAGAAATTCCTCTATTATCATCATGGGGATGAGGAAAGTTGTTGGGGGGAATAAATGTAAAATTTAAATTCACATGCTTGGGATTGTCTAGTGGATAAGACAAAGTTCCCAAAAAGGAGGGTGAATTTAGAATTTCCCAACAACTTACATGAGGAAGAGAAATGGATAGGATAAATAAATGTGAATTTCAAATTCACATGGGGAAGAGGTCAATTCCAAATGAAGAAAGTACTTATGACAAGTTGAATTAGAGGAAATGCCAAAAATGGCATGTGATTTAGATTAAGGTTGTGCAAATGCATGATTAAGAAGATTAATGAGGGATTAGAAACAAGTGGCAAAAGTTTGAGGATGTGACATTAATCCCTAATTAAGGGTGTGCACATCCTAATAATGGATTGATTAAACTAATCTTGATTATAAGAGGATTATGGAGGATGTGACAAGGAGAGAGAAAAATAGAATTTAAAATTGATTTAAATTCAAAAGGTTAAATGACTAAATCAAATAAATTGATGTATTTATCTAAGTTAGAGAGGAAGGGGATAAAGTATTAATTGTTAAATTAATACCTTAGGAAACTTTAGGCGAGGAGGAGAATATTAATTAAATAAATCAATTTAATTAATTATATTAACGAAATAGATGAATAAAGAGGTAAACTTGACCGTGTGGGAGCAGTCAAATTTAGATGTCTACATTTTTCCCCTTTTTGAAATATTGTTAGAATAATAGTGTTTTGAAGAAGAATAAAATGTAGATGACTCGATAGGGGAAGAAACTAGAACGCGATGCCTCAAAATGGAAGAAGTTTCAGGAGCTTCCCAAATGGAAGGGAATGGAGGGAGATGCCCCAATCTCACAAGAAAATCATCGTGATGGAGGAATGGAAAAAAAATGGTAGGGTATACCCCCTCGAGAGGGTGGTTGGGGAAGAAAAAGGGGCCTTGGGTGACTTCT
Source organism: Sequoia sempervirens (assembly GCA_007258455.2). Lineage (NCBI taxonomy): Eukaryota > Viridiplantae > Streptophyta > Pinopsida > Cupressales > Cupressaceae > Sequoia > Sequoia sempervirens. The sequence goes on from VDFB02168118.1 coordinate 162,598,223, forward strand.
TGATAGATAGAAATGGAAGATTCCATTGGATAAAGCTTTAAAAATAAGAAAATTTTGTTTTTGAATGGAGTCAATTGGATGCACAGTGTGCAAATGGTGGCCTGTAGAAGATTTGGAATTAATTAGGGCCTTAAAAAGGTTAAATAAAGAGGAAAAATACCCCACTTAAAGGTAATTAAAAATGAGGGGGAATTTACTTATAGTAATTTGAAAGTTACCATTCCTCATTTGCACAATAGTGGAGGAAGAGAGAGAGAGGAGGGAAGGAGGCGAGGATGCTAGATGATTATGATGACGACGTCATCCATCGGGCTAATGAGTTGCAAGATTTCTACCACTAGCACATAGTTCCACGCCAGGTTAGGTTCCAAAACCCCTTTTATGATTTTAAGCATTTTTAATTACATTTTAAGTTTTTGATACTTATTAAACCCATGGGTTTTGGGAAGGGGGTAGTTTAGGAAAATGGGTTGGGGGTGAAATTGGGATTTTACCAATGGTGGAGGTAAACTAGTTAGTTATAGGTAATGGGGGAAGGGGAAGGGTTTTCCAAATTAGGGGAAAAATTTTAGTTGAAAACTAGAACAAGGTGCCCAAAATGGGCTAGGGAGAAAGAGGGAAAGGTAGGTTAGCCCCGGGATGGGCCCAAGATGAGCCTGCCTTGAAGAATAGCGAACTGCCTACAGAGGGGTGACCATGCCCCAAGGTAGTGGTGATCTCGCCCAAGTGGGGGAAGCCATGCCTTGGATGGGGCGACGCCGCCCCGGTGGGGGTGACCCCACCCTAGCGTAGGAAATCCTACCTTGATGGGGGCGACCCTACCCGGTGGTGGGTGATCTCGCCTTGGTGGGGGCAACCCCCCTGCACAGGTGACCTAGCCCCTGAAGGGGCGGTGATGCTCAGGAAGGGGTGGTGACACTTAGGAAGGGGCATCCCCACCCCAAAAGGGGAAAAAGGGCCAAGGGAAAGGAATGGGAAAAACAAAAAAAAGATGATAAGTTGGGGAAATTGGGGAAACTTGGTCAAAAGGGGAGGGAATAGGTAATTAGAAGATAACCCGAGGCTAGAAAATGAAAGAATATGACATATCTAAGATGGCATTGTGGTATGAATGTAGTGATTTGAGAGTCTACGGACATGAGAGAGGCGGTCTAAGGTTCTACAAGTGATGCTGAGGGAAATGATCAGAGTTGATCATTATGCACTAGAGCAGGTGGGATTGTTACACCTGCGAGGATATTCGACAGTGAAAGTGCATCAAGCTATGCTAACAACACTCATAAAGTGATGGGACTCATCGAATTCTACATTCTATCTCCTAATAGGGGAGATGATGGTGATGTTGGAGGACATATGGCATCTATTAAGGATCCCTACAACAAGGTAGCTAGTGAGTGAGATGACGTTGATTGGGGAAGAGCTGGATCAGATGATGTATGTGTTGTTTGGATGATATGACTATTGGTGCAGAGGTAGGGGTTAGATGTGGATCAATTCCTGATGGTGGAGGTACCACCACTACCACTATATTTATGTGGGTTGATTAGTGGTTTACTAATACCAGATAGGAGTAGGTGTTTTTGTAGCCTAGAGTATATGGAGGTGATTCGACATATTGTCAAGGGTAGAGAGATGAAGTTTGCATGGGGGACATGCATGCTAGCATAGTTATACAGGGATATGCACTTTGTGTGCTATCGCGGGGGCCTCAACATGATGCAGGTGACCCTATTGTATGTATGGGCCTAGGAGAATATTAGTGTGACCAGACCAAGAGTGGTGAGATCAGGGATAGAGGATGAGACAACACCCATATCATGGTTGTAAAGGATAGAGTATGGTTGGATATTGCACTATGAGGGCTTGGGGCATTTAGACAAATAGATGAGGACCATAGATGACCTATAGGAGGATCAAATAGAGTGGAAACCATAGATGTTTCAATGATTCATAGGGTGGAGGATAGAAGAGGCAAGACATAGGGGCTACTTCAGTACTAGGTGCTACATAGTGGGGAGGGGGCCTCACATAGTGGAGTCTCATAAACCAGATAGGGTGATGAGATTGTTTGGGCTAGCACAGGTTATTCCTCTTGCACTAGAGAGTTTTTGGCGGTACTCACAAGAGTAGCCATGGGGAGAGCTGATTGACCCTAAGTTTGCAAGGACATATTGGATGATACAACAGCTAGTACCCTACCTAGGGAGGACTAGAGGAGACTAGGTGCTAGTGGCGATGCCTCAATATGCTAGATGGTTCTACAACATTTAGTGGGAGAGGATTACACCTGAGGAGCCCATTACAGAGGCACTAAGCTTTGGATTAGAGAATGAGCAGAGGTTGGTGGCAGAGAGGAGAGGGAGGGGGAGAGCCCAACAGAGGAGAGGTCAAGATGTCATTAGGGTGAAAGGTTAGTAGGATAGAGGATAGTAGGAGGCAAGGGCTATAGGACAACAAGAGAGGGGATAGGAGGAGGCAAGGGCTATAGGATAGCTCGTGAGGGCACCAAGGAAGGGGAGTCAGTGAAGGAGGGAGTGAGTGGTACTTGAGCAGGAGAGACAGAGACATGATGCATAGATGATAGAGGAGCCTGAGGTGGAGGTAGGAGCTATAGGATAAAAAGTAAGGGTAGGGGCCATAGGACAACCAACGAGGGCAGCAAGGAGGAGGAGATAGCATAGGAGAGCCTATGTGGAGATTAGGGCTAAGCAAGAGCATGTGGAGCCAAATATGGAGGTGAGGGATGATCATGAAGGGGAGGCAAGGGCTACAAGATAGCAGATGAGGGAATAGAGGAGGAGACAACCAAGGAGAGCTCAGGTGGGGAGCAAGGCTGAGCAGTGTCATGATGTGGAGATGATGGATGAGAGGGATGATCCTGAGGGAGAGGTGAGGGTTGTAGGATGACATATGAGGGTGGGGAGGAGGGGACAACTTACGAGAGTGTAGGTGGTGATTGGAGTAGAGCAGGAGCATGAGCCACAGGAAGATGCTATGGATGTGGATGTTCTCATGGTGGAGCCGTTGGTGACGATAGCATATGTACCACCTGAGGACCCTATAATATTGTTGAGGGGGGTTGAGGTGAGGCTAAAAATGATAGATTAGAGGTTTGAGTGTGGTAGAGGCTAGGGTACTTAGAATTGGGGCCGAGAGGAGTAGGCTTCAAGGAGAGGTAGCTAGGTTACAGGCTAAGGGATAGAGGGATTATGAATTCATTGTTGGCCACCTGACCTCATAGGTTCATGATATAGAGAGAGAGAGATGAATTGCATGATGAGTTGGCCAAGGTGAGTTGGTGCCATGATAGGCTATAAGAATAGATGACCATATTATAGGCTAGGGGATAGCAGGAGCCAGGAGAGGCAATAGATCAGGCATCAGCATAGATTGGGAAATAGGTAGAGAGGGAGATGGAGGAGTTGAGGGTATAGATGATAGGGTTGTTGAGGGAGAGGGTTGAGCTCCAGGACAAGGTGGCTATAGTAGAGGCATCACTTGGGGAGACATGGTCAATACAAGCAAGGGTAGAGGTAGCAAAGGCACAATTGGAGATTGTACAGAGAGAGACACATAGAGCATAGACAAAGGTGTAGGTCCTTCAGGGTGAGAGAGATAGAGCACAAACACATACAAAATTAATGTAGGAGGAGAGGGATACTGCACTTGCATAGGTTCAGGCTATGCAGGGGAAGAGGGATGTTGTACTGGCATAGATATCAACATTGCAAAGTGGTAGTAGTGATATAGAGGCAGAGACACAGAGACTATAGAGAGAGCAGGATGTCATAGAGGCAAGAGCAAGGGATGTGAAGGAGGTGAGAGATCGACTATAGAAAAAGATCACTCAATTGGGGTTGGCTCAAAATTCATGGGTGCAAGAGAGGAGAGGCATCACCAGAGATCGAGACAGATATAGACATAAGTGAAACATAGACCAATATCAGGCTATGGAGCGAGATGAGTATATGAGGGAGGCATCCTTCTGGATGGTTGCTTATCAGCATGCAGTTCTAGATCCGGCACAACACACATTTCACTATGTTCAACAAGTGCCTCAAATTCCCACACCATCCTAGTCACTAGGGACATGGACCCGAGGATACATGAATACTCAGGGGACCCCCCAGGAAGAGGACTGGTATCTAACTCTCCACAAAGGTTAGACATGGGAAGCTCATTCTGTAGATGATAGGCTACAAGTTTTTGACAAGTGTAGGGTGGATGGACAATACAAATTACCAATGATTATATTTGATCCAGAGCCATGTAGTTGTACTTTATTTTGTGATGATGATGTATGATGGATATGTATTTTGATATCGATGGACATTATTATAAACTATGTGATGGACATTATTATGTGATAGAAATTTGACTTTGATATTTATATGTGACATGTGACAGCCCTTATTGACACCTATGTTATGTATATGATGGATGATTCAATTTATGCATATGTGTACGTTTATGATTTAATAGATAATGATCATGTTGATGTAATGTGTGTGTTTATGATATGATATGTTGATGCTTATATGGATGTGACTAATGTGTGTAATGCAATATGTGATGTATGTGTTATGACTATATCTATGATAGATATGTGATGTAGGTGGCGATGCATTTAATACATAAATGTTATAATCTAATATCAAAATGTATGGATATTAAAATGCATATAAAATGTTTATAATAACCAAACATGATTAATCTAATCAATCTAATATGTATATGGGATAAAATGCAAGGGACCTATAATGTAACATGCAATGTGAATGATAAATGGACTTCCTTAACATGTAATGCAACATGAGCACAAATGTCAATAAGGGCTTGCATGGGAATATGGGTAGATGATAGGTGTAGTGTGAGTGATACTGCACCTGTCAAAAACCATTAGTATCCTGAGAAGAATGGGAGATGGAAGGTGAAATATTTTCACAACCAAAATCATAAGTCATAGGATAGGTATGAATGCAATGCAATGATATTTATCATGTAATGCAATCCTAGTGTAACTTTCCATCTTCAAAGAATTGATTTTTGTTGTAGCATAAGACACCAAGTGCTAGGGTATATTAAACCAAGCAAAATTAGTGTCGAATGCATGAAACAAACACATCAGACAAGAAGGCTATCCCAACACCCCAAAGTGACAAAGAATTTGGTTGATCCAGGCATTGGGATAGCCACAAGCACAAAGGGATGTACCAGTGTAACACAAGATCTCATGGATCTTGGTGGATACTACGTGGGACAACCCAACAAACAACAACACACAAAAAGGAAAAATCAAGATATGCTCCTATGTTAACTAGTCAAAAACACCATAATATGATAGATCATGGTGACCTTAACTAGTGGTAATAGGGAGCTCAAATGATAAAAAAAATCCAAAAGCATCAAAAATATCACAATCAATTTCAAATGTCCTTTGCTATAGGATCAAAAGGAATGGATGGGATTGATGAGGTCTATTAGGAAGGATGCATCTTGTTAAGACCAAAGATGAAACTAAGCTAAAATGACCCAGATGACAGAATATTTGATGCTAACCAGATCTCCCAATACTAGAGGATCCTGTTTGTTAAGAACCAACTAGATAGGGACACACTTGATGACAAAACACAAGACACAAGACTGACATACCCTACAGACCTAGGGGCTCGAGGGTTCATCATAGATTAGCTTTGCCTATGTGAAAGTACATAGCCCTCGTAGTTCAAGAAAAGACCATGGATAAAGTGGAAAGAGGACAATAAGGGCTAGACATAATGGAAAAATTCCCTTGGGGAGGATCAATTGATCAACCTTGCCTATGTGAAAGCGCAGGGGCAACGTAGTTTGGAAAAGACAAAAGATTGACATGACAAAGTGATGAAAGGGGTGACGAGGGACAAATGATGGTGACCAACACGATGGAGGACTCAAGACGATGATGAGAGACTGACACAAGCTAGATTTGGATAAAAATTCTTAGGATTATAGATAGATAACAATCGTCCAATGCTCAATAAAAACATACCAGGCAACCAAGGATGGGATGTAGATGAAGTGATAGGATAGGATGGACTGTTAGGATTGGATGCAATAACTAGGACACAAGATAGATAATGATTAAGCTCACTACAGATGATGCCTGTTACCAGGTTTTCACTAGCTAGAATTATCCAAGGTGCCACCAAGGGTGGTTTTCACCATAGGAAGAATTTATTTCTCTTTACTATTTTGGATTTTTTTGTATTTTTTTGATAATTTTTTACTTTTTTTGGATTTTTCTGATTTTGGCAAGATAAGAGGACCCAACTGATTTAAGTATAAAACCTTTTCAGGAGTATGATTTTAATAGGCTCTTCAAGGGGTTCCCTTTTGGGTGTGGCAAGGTGGTATTCCCCTGATCCATACTTGTAATAACATAAGGACCCTACCAATTAGGTTCAAACTTTCCCTTCTTGTCTCGATCCTGCTGGGTATGTTAATTCTCTTTAATGACTAGATCTCCAATGTTGAATTGATGAGGATAGACCTTTTTCTTGTAACTTCACTTAAGAAAGTTTTGATATGCTTGAAGTTGGTTGTATGCTTTGATCCTCTTTTCATCTAAGAGATCTAATTGAGTGAGGCGAGCAACCTGGGTGTCTTCTTCAATGATAAGATTTTTCAAGGATATTCTTAGAGAGAGGATCTCGACTTCAATCGACAAGATGGCTTTGAAACCATATACAAGGGAATATGGAGTAGTGCCTGTGGGAGTGTGGATGGATGTGTGATAATCCCAAAGAGCGGGATGGATGTGGAGGTGCCAATTGTGACCAATGTTGTTGACAACCTTTTTCAATATTTTAATCAAAGTTTTGTTAGTGGCTTCCGCCTATCCATTACCTTGAGGGTAATAGGGCATGGACCACCGATGTTGGATATAGATGATGTCACATACTTCTTTGGCAGCTTAGTTTTTGAATGGTTTACCATTATCAAAAATGATGGTGGAGGGGATGCCATTTATGCAAATGATACGATAAAGGATGAATTTGGATATCTGAGTACCTATTATCTGGGAGAGTGGTATAACTTCCACCAATTTAGTGAAGTACTCAGTAGCAGTGATAATGAAGGTATTTCCATTAGAGGATGGAGGGTATATCTTTCCAACTAAATAAAAACCCCACTAAGAGAAGGGCCATGGTGCTACGATGGGTTGCAGATCTTGAGCAAGAGTGTATTAGGTCCACATGTTGCTGGAAAGGTAGACATCTCTTCATGATATCACAAGAGTCATGCTCCAATGTAGGCCAATAGTAACCAGCCCTGAGAATCTTCTTAGCTAAGGCCATGCCATTTGAGTGGGCCCCACAAACACCGCTATGTACCTCTGTTAACAAAGTGTGAGCTTTATCCTTGTTCAGACACTAAAGAAGAGTATGATCATATCCGTGATGATAAAGAGTATCACCTATGATGGTGTAATGGGATGTACATTGCATGAAGGACTTGCATTGGTTATGGGTAAGGTCAGTAGATATGATGTTTTCGTGAAGATAAGTATATATATCATGGTACCATGGGGATGTAGTACCTACAATTTTTCACACCATCTCAATTTTAGGGATGTCATATGTAGGGATTAAGAGCTGTTTCACCAGAACTTCACACTATGTCCAATCCTTAGGCATGTCAATTAAGGAACCAATGGTAGCCATCACATGAATTTTTTTTTGTATTTTGGGGATTTGATCAAACTCAATGGAGGTGAAAGACTTCTTAAATTCATCAACCATGTGTTTATAAGGCAACAGATTCTCATCCTTTGTTAGGAACTCATCATCGACCTATTTGATGAATAATTGCAAATCGCCAAAGACCCTTACATGAGTGATATTCCATTTGATTGTGATTCTTAGGCCAGTAAGAAGAGCTTCATATACATCTATATTGTTGGTGCATGGAAAGGAAAATATGAATGAATTTGGGATATAATCACTTAGGTGGTGATGAACAAGATGCCCACCCCTGATCCATTATGTGTGTATGATCCATCAAATTATAGTTTCCATGTGGTTACTTTGCTACTGAAAATACCTCTTCATCTGGAAATTCTATTACTAGAGGATGTGCACCAACCAAGGGAGCATCGAATAACTAATTTTCTATCACCTATCCCTTAATAGCTTTGTAGTTCATATATTCTATGTCAAATTCACTCAACAACATGACCCATTTAGCCATACAACCAATCAAGGTTGTTTTGGATAGTAGGTACTTAAGTGGGTTGAATTTTGATATTAACTTGACCGAATGACTAAGCATGTAATGTCTACGCTTCTATGAATAAAAAACTACATCTTGGCAGGCTTTCTCCATTGAAGAATAGTTGAGCTCATAGCCAACTAAGGTTCGACTAATGTAATAGATTGTTCGTTCTCTGGATGACTCATCATGTTGTGCTAGTAATTCCCCCAATTCCACTGAAGTAGCTGAGATGTATGATAAAAGTGGCTTCCCTAGGATTGGAGGTATAAGGATGGGAGGATGAGCCAAATATTCCATGATCTTGTCAAACCCTTGCTGACACACATGGTCCCACTTGAAGGATGTGTTCTTTTTCAGGAGATGGGTAAATGGTTGACACTTGTTAGCTAACTGTACTATGAACCTTCTGATGGATTGTATCTTTCCTTGGAGACTCCTTAATTATTTTAGGTTGTGGGGTGGAGGCATATCTATAATTTATTTCACCTTTGTTGGATCCACTTCTATACCTCTCCTAGAGACAATGAAGCCCAACAACTTCCCAGATGTAACCCCAAACACACACTTTTTTGGATTTAGGCACAACTTGTAGTGCTCTAGGCACTCAAAGATCTTCCTTAAGATTGTAGGGTGTTCTGCTCTAGTTCTTGATTTCCCTAATAGATCATCAACATAGTCTTCCATGATGATGTGGATAAGATCATGAAAGATGATGGTTATTACACATTGGTAGGTTTCCCTCGCATTCTTAAGACCAAAGGGCATAAAATTATAATAGAATGTACCCCAAGGTGTGATAAAGGGTATTTTATGTTGATCTTTAGGTGCAATCTTGATTTGATTATATCTAGAGAAGCCATCCATAAGGGACAACATCTTGTGTCCTATAGTTAAATCCACTAACATGTCAATGTTTGGCAAGGGGAAATCATCCTTTAGACAAGCTTTGTTGAGGTCTCTAAAATCTTTACACACCCTAACATTTCCATTGGGCTTGGCTACTGGCACAACGTTGGAGATCCATTCGAAGTAGTCAATGGGTATTATAAATTAGGCCTCTAACAACTTCTCTAATTCTTTCTTGACCAATAAGGCAACTTGCAGATGCATTTTGCAAAGATTTTGCTTAACCGGCTTTGCATTAGGATGCACATCTAGATGGTGTATAGCTAAAGCAAGATCTAATCTAGGCATGTTTGAATATGCCCATGTAAAGTTGATTATTCCTTCCTTGAGAAGCTGCACATTGTTGGAGTATTCTTCCTCTAAGAGGGCTTTGGCTACATATGTTATTTTGGGATCCTCTTTAGTTCCCAAATTTACCTCTTGTGTTTCCTCGATTAGAATGGATGATCGCTTTGACAACTGAGTTCCCACAAGGGGAAGATGAATGTCCCCATCTTCCAAAGCCTCATTGAGGTTTTAACCATCATATAAATCCTTTGTTTTTACTTTTTCCAGGTCAAGGAGTGCCACATGGAGGTTTTCACTAAGTGACCCTTTCTGATTTTTCTTATTCTTACTTTTGCAACTAGGGCATTCATCCTCCCCCAATCCCATGAGGTGTACATAGGTATTCACTAAGGGAAGTGATCTGATAGGTGTGCTTTCACATAGGTCCTAGTCTATGAGCTTGGGATGATAAAGGGAAAGGCTAATGGTGAAAACGGATAGGCATTCAAACATGGAGGAAATTTCTACATGATCTATATCATCGTATGAGTGTATGAAACACTCTTCTTCTTGTATGTCTTCCAAAAGACCATTGTTTGTATTGAAGTTGTTAGAAGTATTAGAAGATGGTGCAAGACCCTTTCCCTTTTTGTCATATCCTAAACTTGAGTTCTTTGGACATATGGAAGTATCAATTGGCTGCTTTCTCCCTAGCTCTTTTGGACCAAGACCTCCCCCCTGATAATTGTATTTCTTAGCATACTTGGAAGGCCAAGGATAAATTTATTGGAAATATTCCTTTAGGGGGGGAGTAGGTTTAGGTTCTTCATGATATATACACTGGCTTATATCATCTTCAGGTGTATATTGTGGTAACATGAGAGTTACATAGGTGTTGGTTCCAACATTCTTGGAGCTCAAGGTGATTGTCTCTTGTTCCTCCTTAGTAGCAGACTCAGAGGGTTGACCATATGTGTGTGGTGAGGGTGGCATGGTTGCCACATTCAAAGTAGTACACATCTTATATTCACCACATCCTTTGTCAATGATATGGAATTTGGTGATAGTGGAATTGGATATAGAAGATGGAGCAGATGAGGTGGCGGGTGATGGGTCAGTTGATGGATTAGAGGAGGATGTTTGTGGTGGTGCCATTTCCACTCTTGGAAAATAATGGGAATGAGGAAAGGAAGCTTTGAATGAATGATAGTATTCAAATGGTTGGGGATCAGCTTGTATTGTAACTTTCATCCCATTGAATGGGAACTTCAAGCATTGATGGTAGGTTGATGGAACAACCTACATGGCGTGGATGTATGCTCAACAGAGAAGGAGGCTATAGGGGAGGTCCAAATCAAGGATGTGACAAGTGGTGTATTGTATAACTAGGCCAACTTGTATTGGAAGATAGATAACCCTTTTAGAGTCTCTTTCTGCATTATCATAGGCCTTTATAGTAATAATTTGATTGCTTGGATCAGTATGGGTATAGCCTACCTACTTTATGAATTTTAGTGTACAAAGATTGAGAGCAGAGCCATTATCTATCAAGACCATTTTTACTTTATGTTTGGTGACAAGAAACTTTATATGGAGGGGTCTGTTGTTGTTAGAGTTGATGGTGGGCATGCCATTTTAGCTGAAACCTAGTTGATAGGTTGATGAGAGATGCCCCACTAAAGCTTGAAACTACATGGGATCAATGTTATTGGGAATGTAGGCATCCTGTAAGAATTTTTGTCAAAATTTCCTTATATATAGGAGAAGACTTTAGCGAATCTAGAATAGATATTTATGCTGCGGTCTTTCCTAGATGATGAAGGATGCTATATTGAGAACTCACAGGAGGTGATCGTTCTAATGTGAAAGCTCCAGGGACAGTGATGTGGGTATGTTGAGTTGTAACAACACATTGAGGCTCCTTGCCTTTAACGTGTTTCATAGAAACACATGGTTCCGCTTGCCAAATATGTGTGATGAGGGTCTCATAGTTAAGCATGACATTCTTGTATATTATCAGTGTTGTTATCCTGGTTGTTATTGTTGCTAGGTCTAGGATTGGTGTTAGATGTGCTAGGACCTTGGTTACGCTTGGGGAAAGCATTTTGATATATGCGTAACTAAGCATTGGATGACAAAGCTTGGTTGGAATCCACATGAATATCACCTCGATCTATAAGATTTTGGATGTACATCTTCATACCTTGACATTTGTTTGTGGAATGACCCTTGATCTTGTGAAAGTCACAATACTCATTTTCCTTATACAAGGTGGTTTTAGGCTTAGAATCATCAAAAGTTTTAGTTACAGGATAAGTGATGGGGTAATTGACCTACAATAACCTATTGAAGATGGTGCTCAAGGTTCTCCTAATTTCGTGTATTGGCATTCTCCATTCCCTTGATTGTTTTGATTGGATTGTTGAGGAGGATGAGGTGCCCCCTATGGGATGGAGATGGCATTGGGTATGGATGGTTATTGAATTTGGGAGGTACAGTCCACTTGAACATGTTTGGTGTCAGTAACACCATCATTGACTACTTTCTTGTTCATATTCTAGTAACGGGATTTGTCATTGGATGACTTGTCCTTATCCGAGTTGTACAATTTAATTTTCCCTTTAGTGACAAGAGCTCTCTCAATGATATGATTCTTCTTGAGAACCTCTGCAAAGGTAGTGATGCAATAAGGATTAAGAGCATGCACCATTTTAGGATGGGAATTTGCTACTAAGATGGTTACCATTTCCTTTTTGTAGGAGGGGATTTCATGCAACTAGCTATTGCTCGCCACCTCTGCAAGTATTTAGTGAAGGTTTCTCCATCGTGTTGCTTCTCCTTCAAGAGGTCTAAAGTTTCATTTTCCTTCCCAAGTTAAAGGAGAATCATCTGAAAAACTACTGAGAAAGATCGATGAAGGAAGCAACTATCCCCTTCTTTAGGCCCATGAACCAATCTAGGGCTGGCCCTCCTAAGCTCCTAGGGAATAATCGCAAAAGGTAATTGTCATAGTGTTGAACATCTTGACATTGTGCATAGAACTCTTGTAGATGGGGTTTCAGATCTTTGGTTCTTGTATACTTGTCAAACTTGGGTGTCTCAAAGTGTTTCAGAAAGGGGACAAGTGAGATTGACGAGTCAAATAGATAGGGGAAAATATCCTCAAACTTGAAGGATTTCTTGGATGTACCTGCTTGTAAATATTTTAATACAACTTTAAGCTCTTATAGATATTTTTTAGTAGGTGGAGTTGGATTAGTTGAATTGGGCTGGTTGTAGGGTGGATATTGTTGGTAAGCATTGGGATCATATTAGGGTGTAGGTTGATATTTATTAGCATAAGGTGGATAGGATGATAATTGGTTTTGGTGATAAGAGGCGAAGGGTGCTTGTTGATGAGGTGGTTGTTGCTAGTTATATGAAGTAGATGGGGCATTCTATGGAACTTGGTAGTACGAGGATGTGGAAGCACCCTGTCATTGTGACAATGGTTGTTGGTAGTAGGAGGTGGACAAGGCACCTTGTTGATATGGATTGGATTAGTAATTATAGGAAACATTTGGATACTACATGGCATACAGTGGTAGTTTCAAATTGATAGTTTGATGGTAGGGATTAGTGTAAAGTGGAAGTTGAGTCTACGGTGGATTCTAAGAGGCCACATGGATTTGCGGATTAGGATTAACATAAGAGGTATATGTTTTGGACGAATGGTAAAGATATTGCGCGAGAGGATTAAGCTGCATTTGCATGGGAATGTATGTATGTGATTGTTGATAAGGAGGGTGATATGGGACATGATGCTATTTTGGTATTGTTGTAGCAGAACCATGGGGTGGTGGTTGAGAGTAGGATGTAGTTTGTGTCACTTGATGAGGAGGTTGTATATGAGTGACAATATGTTATTGTGGGTTCAAAACATTTTGTTGTAGAATGTTCTATTGCTAAATGGAAACTTTTTGTTGTGGAGGTTATTGATGATGTTTTTGTGAGGGAATGGTAACGACAACAACATACTATGGGGGTGCTTGTGAAGGGATAGTTTTATGCTATGGTGGTGCTTGTGAAGCAATGGATTGATGAGGATTGACCAAAGGCTATTGGAATGTCAAAGTGTTACCATGAGGTGGTGGTAGGAGGTTGGTTGTAGGTATAGATCCTGGTGGTGGCATCAATGCAAGAAAGGGGTTTCCCCTAGTGTTGATGGGTGGTTGACAAAGATACTAAGGTGGGAGTGCTGGAGCAGATGGAATGTTTTGTGGCATTCCATAGGCATAGGGATCATAAGGATCAATTCGTACTATAGAGGTTGTAGATGGGAGGGGAGGATAATTGGCAACTTGATGTATCACATTATTTCCAAACTCAGGATGATACCAGTTATCTATGGGTGTACCCTCAGGAACATAGGAATTTATGGGAACATTTTGCAACTCTTGATGCATTGGAGGGGCTTGGGTGTTGGTGTATTGTGATATGTCAAAATTAGGTGGTGGTTTGACTCCTTTCATGAGTAGAGTAGCGAGGATCTTATCCCCATTCTTATTGAGGAGGTGATCTGTCATCTGAATGTTAGTGAGATTGCTTAGGTATTCATCAACGGTGACTTCAGGCTGATTGATCATGTTCTCATTGTGATGAAGCACCGTTATGGGGACCTTGGGGGATATTCATAATGTTGTTAGGATCTTGAGGGATGTTGGGATGAGAACCTTGACCTTGTTGTTATGTCATTTTATTCTTGCTTTGTGATAGAGTCTGAATGGGCATGAAAATGTAAAACTAGTGAGTGGACTAAGATGAAACTAGATGCAGGGATGACGATTGGAGGATCGATTGGAATGGGTAAAGGATTGATTGATTGGATGATGAGATTGAATGAATAAATAAGGATTGATTGGATGATAGGATAGGATTGATTGGATGATGAGATTGGATTGATATGGATGATAGAATAAGATTGATTGGATGATGAGATAGGATTGATTTGGATAGTTGGATAGGATTTAGATGATGGATTAGGATCAGTTGATGAAATGGCCAACAAGATTAGATGATGGATGATACAAGGGATTCTACACCTAGTTCAAAAATCACCCTAGGTGACTTAAGGCATTGATTAATCGAGTTGATGGATAGATAGATGATCATGACACTAAATACACCTCAAGATGGAAATGGATTGATTGGGTCGAGGATGATAACTTACAACACTGAATCCATTTCAAGATGGTAGTGAATTGATTGGGCCGAAGTTGATGATTGATGTGTAGGATAACGATCAAATTCAGATGCCTAGGCCAATTCAAATAACAACCTTTAAAACAAGGTTTAGGGGATTTGGATTTAGAAAACGATGATAAATGACACAACCTAGAGATGCTCTAAGACAAATGATGAATGAATGACCTTTGGAAAATGCAAATGGATTTAAGCACAAATTATGAATGAATGAAAGGTGATGCAAATGACAAGGTTTAAGGTCCCTAACTATTTGATTCTCCAGATTGGGCTGTGTCATTTAAATGATGAAACAAACTCACTAAATGATGGAACAGGTTCCCCAAATGGAAAAACAAGGTCTCCAAATAATGAAGTAGGTTCCCTGAATGGAAAAATGGGTTCCCCTAATGGTGAAACAGGTTCCTTGAATGGAAAAATGGTTCCCTGAACGATGAAATGGGTTCCCTGAATTACTAAATGACTCCTCTAAATGGATGAATAGGTTTACAGAATTGGGGAACAGACTCTCAGAATGGGAAAATGAACTGATGGAATGATGAAATAGATGCTCAAGATAGGGGAATGGACTAATAGAATGATGAAATGAGAGATGGAACTAACTTTTTGGAGTGCAAAAATAGTTTTTTTGGGTGGGATTTCCCATAGAAAGGTCAGGGTCACCCATCTATAGGGTTGGGATCGCTCCTCTATAGGGTTGGAATCATCCCTCTAGTTGGGATCACTCCTTTGCAAGGTTGAGATCACCCCTCAAGTTGGGATTTCCCCTTTGCAGGGTCAGGATCGCCACTCAGGTTGAGATCACCCCTCTGGATTTAACTTAGACAAAACAACTATGGCAAAGGAAAAAAAATACTTCAAACAACAAGCATAAGGTAAGGCTAACTTGACTCAAACAAAAATTCATTGGTTGAGCATAAGAAAGAAAGTTCAAGCAACACAATCCTAAGAGTATTGTTAAGGGTATGGCCAACATGGTCCTCTAACTAGGATGAACAAGGAAACTAGGGAGTCCTCAATATATGCTTGGTACATGAGGCACAAACCATGAACACCAGCCCATCACAAGCTTGAGTTGAGAACCTCAACAAGATACTGAAGGCTCAGGCCAACTCTTCATGTCTATCTAGGTATCACCCTAGCTTTGACGCTTCGTTAGACATGATGTGACTAGATTGGGCTACAACTTTGGCTCTCCCCCCTTTATATACCCCACTAGTACACATGGTTGGAATCCTCCCTTGGGGTGATGAAATACCCAAATAGGTCCCACTAATAAGAGAAAGCTAACCATTTTTAGCTACTCCCCAGGCTCACATGAAGTGCAAGGGGAAAGCTTGAAAGATATAATGCCCCCTTGGGTAACACAAAGAACTTAGTAAGCTACGATTTCTCTTCACCTAGGATCTCTAAATAGGGCAAGGGGATTGGATACATAAATAGATTACTAACAAAAAAAAAAAAATGTTTATTAACTCCCCCTACTTAAACTATGTGCCTATTTAGTGTAAAAAATGAAACCAAACAACTAACTATAGCCTTGGTCCTTTCATTGTGCAAAAAATGTGTTAGTAGTCTTAACCTTTGTTCTTCGTCAAACATGAAATAACTACACAAACGTTATTAAAAACCTTCACAATCACAAACAAGATGAGTTAGGGGGTTAATAATAATCAGAACAATAGAAAATGACAGAAAAGAGCCTACAAAATGATCCAAAACACTATTTTTTACCTTGCAAAAGTTGTTGTTTGGTCAAGGTCACCCCTTTTCTGGTTGGGATCGCCCCTCTACAAGTCATGATTGCCCCTTTGAGTCACTTGAACTTGAAAAATATCAAAAAATAGCAAACGTGAGGGTAAAAAGACCCATTTGTGGGTCCCACTAGGTGTTCCAAAGATATGTGCAAGCGTTTTTCTATCTAAATGTGCAAAACCTAACTAATAAATGTCATATGAAATAACACAAGACCACCTCAAGATTGGGAAATGTTAACACAAATGAAAGAAAGATAAAACCAAAATAGATATACCTTCACTTGTGTTTTTCTTGGTTGGCCCTTGATGCAGCTTGATTTATATGCTCCTTGGATGGCAAGTGATGCAAATGGCTAAAGATGCAAATGGAGATGCAAGTGATTAGAGTGGATGTGAGATGAATATAAGAAGATGTGATGAAAGATAAGGATGAAACAATGAACTAAGTATGCTATGGAACACAAGTAAAAAGACTCAAATGGCTTAAGATCATAAGTTTTCTACAAATGCATAAAGTAATAGAATGAATGAGAAGAGGGGGTATTTATAGGAGAAATTTAATTCTCTAGAGAATTCAATGGTCCAAATTAAGCCACCATGGACAATATGTAGGGCTATGGTGAGTTAAGGAATCTCAAGCCCTCACATCTTGCCATGCAGAGGATGTAGTGTCCAAAGAACATGGTGATATGGAAAGGGTACAAATGATGTGGAAGAAGGACAAGTACTTGAAAGTACCTTGGTAGGGGAAAAGATATCCTTAGAAAGGAACTTCTTGTCCCCAAGTGAGAGTGATGGTGACAAGTGAGGAATTTTAGAAATTCCTCTTTTATCATCATGGGGATGAGGAAAGTTGTTGAGGGAATAAATGTAAATATTAAATTTAAATGATTGGAGGGGAAAAGTGGTTGGGAGAATAAATGTGAATTTTAAATTCACATGCTTGGGATTGTCTAGTGGATAAGACAAAGTTCCCAAAAAGGAGGGAAAATTTGGAATTTCTTAACAACTTACATGGGGAAGAGAAATGCATAGGATGAATAAATGTGAATTTTAAATTCACATGGGGAAGAGGTCAATGTTAAATGAAGAAAGTACTTATGACAAGTTGACTTAGAGGACATGCCAAAGATGACATGTGATTTAGATTATGGTTGTGCAAATGCATGATTAAGAAAATTAATGAGGGATTAGAAGCAAGTGGCAAAAGTTGGAGGATGTGACATTAATCCCTAATTAAGGGTGTGCATATACTAATAATGGATTGATTAAACTAATCCAAATTATAAAAGGATTATGGAGGATGTGACAAGGAAAGAGAAAAATAGAATTTAAAATTGATTTAAATTCAAAAGGTTAAATGACTAAATCAAATAAATTGATGTAGTTAATTAATTTAGAGAGGAAGGGGATAAAGTATTAATTGTTAAATTAATACCTTAGGAAACTCTAGGTGAGGAGGAGAATATTAATTAAATAAATCATTTTAAGTAATATTAATGAAATAGATGAATAAAGAGGTAAACTTGACCATGTGGGAGCGGTCAAATTTAGATGTCTATAGTTACATATGTTTTCCACAAAGATGAAAAATTGATATGTGCATGTGCACATAGAAAATTACTAGCTGAATATTGATTAATGTAGATGTAAAGTAAAACCATAGGCCATGTTGAATGAATCTAGTTAGTTATAATATATCAAGCAAGTAATCATGAATAAGTTTTTTTTTATTAATATGTAATATTTAATAATTTTAGTTACAATAGCTATTAAGAATTGATTTTACTTAATAATGTTACAAATATATTAAATTAATTCTCAACAAATACAATTTTTTAATATCTTGAAAATTGATAATTGAAAAATTAAATCAAATATAAAATTTTAAATAATTATTTTTCTAACAAAAATAATTTCTCACCAAAATTTAAGCTATGAGATAATTTTTCCTCTATTTTAGTTTTATATATATTAGCCCTAGATGTATGTGCATATTTTAGTTTTTTCTCTAGGTTATTCAATCAATTAATTCATTATTATTTAATTATGATAAGATACATATGCATACAAATACATGGCATATTTTTTAAGAGTTATTACCCATGTGCTTAATTACTAATATTGCATTAAAAAGTATTCTTTAAAAAAGCTAGTCAATAACTATTTGTATCACATATTTTTGAACAAAGAAAGACGTTTAATATTGAATACTTTTTATAATTACTATTTAGTCCATAATTTTTCAAATTAAAGTTTTAGTATGCATGTGTTTTTTGGGTTAAGAGTAGCAAAATAAAATGGAGACAAGTATAAAGGATTGAAAATTAGTCAATTACAAGGAAATTGAGAATAAAAATATCAATTTTAAATGAATTGCTTCATATTCTAATTGAAGACTCCATGATAGCATCTTTAATCAAAAAAAAAAAAAAGACATCGCGAAAAGAAGAGTGTGATGACACTATACACATTTTTTTACATTGTTAGAATAAATGAATAAAAGATATGGCTTGCTTTAAGTTGACACGACAAAAGTCTCAAGTGCTTCCCTACCACTTGATATGACATAAGAAACATATTATTATAAAGTATTTTTTTCAAAGCCAAATATATGTAATAATTTGTGTACACACATGTATCTATGTAAGAAGAAATATTTGGAGTGAAAAACCAAAGCACAAAACCCATGCTCATTATCCACCCTACTATATTGGTATCATGGAGCCTCAAGGACTCTAGCCAAACCCCTAAGAAAAAGAAGTATGAAACGTACACAAGAATTTTTGTGGAGTTCCATTATACATCACAAAATATCAAATTTGGCCAAAATTCAATGTTTCCATTTATGATCTATTATGTTGCAGTGTTTTTTTTTTTGCGGTGACTTTGTAAAAAATAAGCATTGTGATTTTGGGATGGTTTCACATGCTTTAGCCTAGCACCTGAAAATAGAAGAGAGAGGCATGTCAGTGGATGGGAAAGAAAGACTGGGAAGCAACCATAAAAAAATAGTAAGTATATGGGTAATATCAATATAGACAATTTGAAACTGGAAATAAAGAATAATATTTACATTTGGTTCACTGAATCTATTTATTGATAATGGAAAATTTATGTACTTACATGTATTGTTGATAGTGTCTAACAAGTGCGAGCAACATTGGATTAAGTTGTTGGAGCATTAAACAATTTGAAATAGATAATTTAGAATACACTAATTTTTTTAAATGTCTATTATGTCTCTGCAACATTGTAAAGGAAATCATATAGATCTACAATAAAAGAGGTTAGAATTGTGTTTTGTAAATAGAAAGAGATAAAATGGAACATTTTGAATATATGGTGAAATATATAGTAGAGTGTATAATAACTAAAAAGGTGTATCTAACTTCACAAACATATACATCAGTATAAATTTTCTCTTGCAAGTGCTTATATTTGCATTGCATGGCTAAGATGTATATCCAAAAATGTGTGTGAATCATGGCCACATACAATAACCAATAACCAAAATAGCAAAGGAATTTTTTGTGGGAAAACAATCATACATTTGGCTTGAAAGAAGATAGTCTAGTCTACTTCATTGCATTTTTGCATATCACCTCTTATATAATTTCTCTACATCTCTTCAATATTTATTAACAAAGAACATAGCTCGAACCTTTTATCAATATGTTTCACGATATTCTTTTTTCCCTAATATAGACTGATACATAGACACACATAGATAGTGAAGAAAAATAGAGTAATTGTATAAGAGGTATTAGAATAGCACTTATTTGCTACTAGATATATAGACAATAATTGGCACTAAATATTAAAGACAAATAAGGAAATTGCAAAAAGAACTCTTAGGGAAAAACTTAAGAACCATACACAAATTATAGAGCTCAAAACACAAAAAAGAGGCTTAGACTAGGAGATCATAGGATGCTATATCAAGAGGGTGTTAAAATAGAATTGCAATCTAAGGAACCATTAGTAAAAAAGGTCATCGAATTGACAAGCCAACTATTACATAGTCTAACAATTGTTATATAATGGATAGTTTGCTTTGTGGGATAGGAAAAATGAATAGCATAAAACATATTGATACAACACAAGCAATATATATAGTAGTGGATGTGGTGGACATGGAAGCAAAAGTGAAACCAATTGCACATGCAAGGGTTAACTACATCTTGGTATTGTTGTACGATGGCACAAGATGAAGTAAATGGAATGTTTGATGTTGCAGTGTGAAAAAGTATATTTATTCTGGATGAATTCTCATTTGAGGGTTTTAACATAGATGTGCTTCAAAATGTGTAAGAAAATATATTGATTAAGTTGCATTGTTGAAGAGTTGCTAACTTGTAAAGCCAATGAATACCAATAACCTATACAAAATGCCTATAATGCCACACAATTAATCAAAAATTTGAGCTACATTTCTTGGCAATAAATATTATAGACAAATAGAGAAATTGCAAAAGAGCTATTACAGTAAAAATCCTATTCACAGCTTGGCTGATGAAAATCCCGTCAGAAACTTCAAACATTTTTTTCCTTTTTGGTTATTGGTTGTTATATGTGCCCATGTTTTGCAAATATATTTTTGCATATAAACCTTAGCCATGGAATGCAAATAAAGTCATTTACATGGGTATTTTGCATAGATCATTAATTTATTGTTCATATCTTCTTGTTATATGTTTCTATATTTGACGTTATACTAGTGTTGCAGACTTTAAAGAGATTATCACTATGTATGGATAGAGAAATTGTAGTTAAAACAAGAGATTGTTGTAATTTTTTTGGCCTTGGTTTATTGTTTTAGTTGTTTGTGTGCATCTTTATGCACCTTTTTATTCACTATACAATCTTTATAGTGTGTGGAATGAAGCTTTGTGGATGGGTCTCTAGTTCAAACATATGAGAAAAAAAAAATATCATGAAGCATATCAATACAAGATTCGAGCTACGTTCTTTGGTAACAAATATTGAAGACAAGTAGAGAAATTGTATAAGAGGTGCTACAGTGATTAATTTATTGTTCATGTCTTTCACTCTCTGCTTATTATTCCTTGTTATATTTTTGTATCTTTGGTGTTACACGATCCATTTTGGATACTTCAAAGAGATTATTCCTGTGTATGGATGGAGAAATTATAGTTAAATCTTCTTTCTTTCGTCAAAAAATATGCTTAGGGTTAGTAATTTTTTTGCCCTTCATTTATTGTTTGTAGTTATCTCTATGTACCTTTGGCATTATAACCATTAACATATGAGCAATTGTAGATTAACATAGCAGTAATTGCATATATATATATATAGATATATATGCAAAGGCTTAGCATGAAAGCATAAACATTTTGGAGACAAAAATAGTTTAGTGGCTGTTAAGTGTTATTCTAATAACTCTTTTACAATTTCTCTATTCACCTCTGGTGTACTGCCAAAGAACGTAGCTTGAATTTTCAATTGACAGCTCAACTCTTATATAAACTACTTATCTTTTATTAATATGTTTAATGTGGGTTTTTGATCATGTGCCATTTACCTATTATTCTTAACTGTTTTTCTAATAGTTCTTTTACAATTTCCCTATTTTATCTATAATATTTAGTTCCATATAATGTAGCTTCAATTTTGAATTGAGAAGCCAACTGTTACATAGATTACTTGTGTTGTATCAATATACACTTGGCCATAAAAAACTATTCATTATTGTAGGTCACCTGTTCTATTCTCGATGGTCTTAAGGTCTATTTAGTGTGGGTTTTCAACCATCTGTGCTTTTCTTGTGATTGTTAAGTGTCTTTCCACTTATATAAGAGGTATTAGAATGACACTTATTTGGTCCTAAATATTATAGAGAAAAGCCACATTAAATAAAATTTTAAAAAGTGCAGCATAGAAGAGGGAAACTATAAGAATGAACAGTTAGTTATGGGGATTTGGAAAAAAAGAGTACCATGAAGAACAATTTCCCATGTAGAACTTCAAACAGATGAGGGGAAATAAATATCATGGAACATATTGATAGAACACATATAACATGTTCCATCCAAACAAAATAACCATGACAATTAATAGTTTGTTATAAGGAGCTTGAAATAGATAAGGGAAAAAGAGTATCATGAAACATATTGGTACAAGGCAAGTAGTCTATGTAATAGTCGCAAGATGCATTAGAACAACACTTTAGAATAACACATAAATTTGATATAACAGGAACCATCTACCTTTTTCAAATTTTTTTATCCTGTGTATTTTTTTCTAGCTCTCTTAAACCTGTATTTGAGGTGGGTTTTTTTATCATCTCCCATTTACCTATGATTCTCAAGTGTTTTTGTCATAGCTATTTTTGAATATCTAAAAAGGAAGATCATCTAAAATAGATTTTAAATGGAAGTTTAATTGTAAACCAAATATATGAATACTTTCTTATACAAAGCTTCTATTGTAGAAAATGCATATAGCACCAAGGATGAATAGAGATAACAACAAGCAATAGCCAGGGCCGAGGGATCATACATGGGAAAAAAATAGAAACCAGTCAAAAGGTACAAGTCAATCTTATGTTTGATGAAGGATACAACAACTAAACTACAACAACAAAGACCTTGTTATAGGAAACTTAAAAGAGATGAGAGAAAGAGAATATCATGAAACATATTAATACAAAATAAGCAATATATGCAATAATTGGCATTTAGCTATCAGCTATTTGTTAGAAATTTGCATTGGGGTTTCCATAAAAGAAAACTATAGGAACATGGACAAATGTAATGTGTACAACATATAGCAACAAATATATAGAGGCTATCTATCCATGGAGGAAGAAAAGGGTTGAATGTATAACTCAAGAAAATATAAATATATAAAACAAACCTTGTTTACACTTACAACTATGGTCATCTTTTAGGTACCAATTGTCTGAGACATGGGCTTCATACCTCCTTGTCCATTTATGTTTTCATTGAGCCCAACATGATATTACTAGAAAGCAACAATATTTTATTTCAAAATATCAAAAAAATGTCTTTGATAGGTACATATGGAATGGAAAAAAGCATTGAAAAATGACTTACTGCAACAAAAGAAGCCAAAACATTGTAGATTGTGGACCACAACAATTGGGAAGCTCTCTAAACTGATATATAATGGAGGTGGATGGAAGATTTTCTCACTAGTTTGCTATGAAACCAATACCATGTTGTGTCATTTCACAAAAGAAGCAAAATGATAGACATCCTTATATTAGAATAATGAATATTACATGTACTCCCTTCTATGACATCACACAACAATTCCAGGATGTATCAACCATCACGTGAGAAAGAGCCTACCATTCTATTTTCATTGAACAAGGAAACTAGTTCCATGACCACCAAACCACGCAGCCAAAAAACTCCATCATTGTTTTAAACAAGCCCAAGAAACCCATCACAAATAGCATGGAGTTTTATCATATATAAAAAAAATAGAAACATTGTAGACAAGACTATATATTTGTGAATGCAATATACAGGAATAGTGAAACAGTGAAATGATGAAAAGAGAATTTTGTAGATCAACATTTCCAACTATTTGAATCGAATAAAGCCAATAAAAAAGCTAACAAGAAGACATAAGAATTTGTGGAAGAAAAGCATGAAGGAAAAATGTGAAAACTGAGGGTATATAGGTAGAGGAAATAGTAAACACAACATGGAATGTTCAAAACAAATTTTTGACTTATAGAAATTTTGGGCTCTACTTATTGTTGGTTCCAATCTCTATGCATCTTTGACACTTGAAGTTTTTTGTATTTGCATATGTATCAATTTTTAATAGCTGCAACTATATGTTTAGAGCACTGCATGTTAAAATTAGTTGAAAGAGAAATGTAGGTATGTTGATAAATAATTGACATCATTGAATTTAAAAACACTTGGACAAACATGGATAGGTGGAATATACATAAGAGTGCATTCTTTTGAATGTCATATACAAAAAGTATCACACAACAAAATGTTAAAATGAGAAGTCAACAAATTAATATTTATGGGTACATATTTGCACACTGAATTTAACAAAAAATATATTGCTGAAGGTACAAAAGATAGAAAACAAGAACAAAATTATCTTTATGTATAAAGCTAAAGAGGATGAAAAGCATTGAATAAATGGGGGAAATTTAATGTGGAAGTAAAAAATAGAGTATATAGGCATAGAAAATGGGAAACAAAGTATAGGTGCAAAATTTAAAACTAGTCAGTAAAATACAACACAATATTGTTGAGAAAGTTTCTAGAACAGTTGAATATATACTTTAATAGAATGGAATCATCAAAACATGCCACTAGCTTGTACAAGTTTTTCCCTCTACTTATTGTTGCCTAGTATCTTTGTGCATCTTTGGAATTATACCCATTTTGCACAGATTATTACTTGGTGCATTTTTTGTAAAATTTAACTTAGAAATCCTTGGAAAGACGATGGTATGCAAGCTGGGGAGAATGTGACAATAGTTGTTTTGGAGCCTTTTTTATAAGCTAGAGCATGATTTGGGAATGGAGGCATCTGGAAAGGGTTGGATTTGTTCCAGATGCATCTCTTCACTGTGACATTGAGTAGTGTATTTGTTGTTGATAAGTTTGGAGTATCGCTCAAATGAGAAAGTTGGATCAATGCAGAGTATTTTAATTGATTTAACATGAGAGATAGCTGTAAAAGTAAAACCTTGCCTCTCTTTGCTACTTATGTTTATCATTGCTCTATCTAATTTTAAGCCTTGTGCTTTATGTATTGTGATTCCCCATGCCATGGTGAGTGGAATTTGTGTTCTGAGTTATAGCTGGGATGGGGATGTATTTTAGGTTTTCTGGGTCCCATGGTGGACCAATATAATTTTGAAATTGAATAACAACATAGTCAAACAGATCTAGCGGTTTACAATGTGCATTGTACACAATAGCTATAACAAAACCAAGGGATCCATTAACTAGGCTAGCTTGAATCCGCAAATTTTTTGTTAGCATCACCTATTCACCAACACAAAGAAGCAGTTCTAGGAGAATCTAATCATCATCTCCATGATCAGATACCTATTGTCATGCTACTATAGCAATGCTAATGGCCATCGGTGGATTTAACTATTTGATCATGTTTTTGTTGTGGAATATGACTAAGCCATTTGTGGCAAACAAATGAGTAGCAACATCAAATTGTTCTCTTTCTATGACTGAGAGAATTTTATTTATTTGTTTCATAAGATCTTCTTGGTCATCGTGGAGAGCCTCACCATTTCTTATATGGAAAAGGATTGCCTAAAAATTTTGCTGTGAAGGGCTATCTCCTTTTTGGCAGAAAATAGTGTCCAATGTTACTGAGACTGTGAAATTATGCCATAAGGCTACAACCGATGAGTGAGAAGCATAAATAGGGGTATCCATGATAGGTGGAAATTGGGCAAGATCACCAACAAGGATGATAGAAACACCACCGAATGGCTCCCTTTGGTTATTGGGGAATGCTTGGCACAATTGGCTATCTATTTTTAGTAGCAACTTTAGGCCTAGAAAACTCATTTTATCTATCTAAATGTATTGAATATATTTAAATTATTCTTGGAATATTGTGAATGGCTGGCCTTGCAAAGAATTCATATCCTCTATGGGAATCCGAAGTGCTGTATGGATTTTGGAGGCGTATATGTTGTACACAGAAACAACTATAGGAGCCAATGTGAGCAAGGAGCTATTGGATCCAATAGTAGAGGTGTTTATTTGTTGTCTGATATGATTTATCAAAAAATATTTTCCACTACCAATTGTCCCTTGAATGATCATGCGAAGAGGGGTTTTGGGGGAAGGCTACATGTGATGGGACTAGATGATTTGAAGAGCCAATTGTTGTTTTACTGAAAGATGATGGGTTGATGTATCTACAACCGAAAATTGTATCGTATCTTGCTGACGTTGTGCCTTGGTTGATGGGATGAACTGCAAATACATATTACGAAGTTGTTTAGGAACATGGTTTGTATTCCATGAATGGTTCATATCAAAGTCCTACCTACCCAACAACTAGAGCTGATTTATACTAAAGTTAGTAGTAGTACCAAGCTGAGAGAAAAACTTCCCATTCATATTCATCCATAGAAGGTCGATGGTTCAAATCATTAGCATCACTACCATGTTCTTCTTCAATCGTGGATGCAACTAGAAGTCTATTAACATGCTAATGATGATAACAAACTATTTTCAAAACTTTCCAATTTTGTATTATCTCTTGTTTGACAAGACCTATATTTGTCTGAATTTTATGGAAAGGTTTGTATGACATAAGTTCAGTCCAACAAAATGTCTCAAATATCTTTGTATCTTCAATAGGAACAGTCTTGAACAACAAGTACACAAGGACAATTGCAGGCTACTATCTTAGTTTCCATTTTGTCTTTTTATGCTTCTCTAAATGTGTATATAGGAAGACTAAGTCAATTAGTGATAGAACACCTAGCTTTGGAGGCCTTTGCACATAGCAGTGAATATAATTTGTTGGCAGGTCTTCATCAACATCATCTTTATTTATACAGAACCATCCCTTTTTTCCAACATTCAAACCAACATATCGTCAGCTTGAAGTGAGAAGAGGAAATTTCTATAACATATGGCACATCTCCTATGCAGATATGTCACACTCCACAAGAATATTCATCATGAATTTTTTATATGCAAGTAGTGCTCTATCCTCGACTAATTTTGTATTTGCAAGTCTTTTCAACATATCAAGATAATTTTCTAATTTTTTCTCAGATTTAGCTGCATATTTAGAAATATAATTTAAAACAATTTTCCTAGAAACAACTGGTTGGTAGTCAACATTGGCACACCAAATTTCAAGCATGGTTAGGCAATGAATATTTAGGTGGTCATAATTTCTAGCTGGCTTGTAGGATTTCTTTGACTAAGCATCAAATGTCAATGTAGAGGTAAGTTGTTGTTGCCAAGGTGCTTTATACCAACATTGTAATTGCTCTCCTTTTCTCCTAAAAAAAGTATATTCAGAGCATTTTGTGTTCCTTTGAACTGTCTTTAGCAACTCTTCATAATCTATGATTGGATCACTGGAAAGAATCTGGCTCATGGAAAGAAAGCATGAATTTTCTTTAGAATAATGATATATTCTAAGCAACCTGTGTATAGGGCAACATGTATTCCAAGCTAAAACATATCTATCAAAAAATTTCCTTACCATGGTAACATCATGGTAATTGGACCAATCAAGAGTTTCCATGTTGGGAGCTTCTTGAAGCCATAAAAAATCATGCACATATGTAGAGCCACAATGCTACCATTCATATCTATACCAATAATATTTTGCATGCAAAATATTTTCAATCACCTCCTCATGGAAAATTGAGAATCTATGATGCAGGTATAAAGATGTTATATGTGGATTCTAAAAACCACTATCTATTAGTGTCTTTGTTGAAGGTTCCATCACTAAAAAAGCTACATAAGAGAAAAAATTTTGGAGATCAGCCCATTTTGTGTCTGTACAGCTCAAAGTGAAAAAAGGGTAGGCATGCCAAGTTATTCAATCATTACAATTAGCTAGGCCCAACAAGAGTTCCAAAAAGAGAAAGTTTCATGCAATGATGCACTAGAATGCATCAACTGCTCAACTATTTTTGCATCGGAAGAAGCTTGAAGCTATTCACACAATACAAACAATGACTTCAGGATTTTGTCTTCTAGATCCACCCTAACAAAAAAAATAGTTTGTTGGCTACGATGTATCATTATCAAGTTGTAGAGGAAATACCTAAACCTGACATGTTTTCGAAATCTATGGTCAAAATATCTCATTACGTGGAGGGAATATTCATGCAAGTGAATTTTAATATTTCTTAGTTGAAGGGGAAGTGTTACCCCAGTGGGAAGCAATGTTGGAAAGGCCATTGAAAATAAACCTTCAATATTGTATTCATTAATAGGAGAAGAGCTAATTTCAGGACAACACAAGATATTTTGCTCTTTTTTTCAATTTGTAACATGTATGTTTGATTGCTTGAAGCTCTTGTCTAGCATTTGGCAAGGAAGGAATAAATGATGAAAATTTTGAAGAGCCATTTTCATCTTGAAAAATATTTTTTGAGTTGGTTGATGGCATTAGCTCTTCATCAAAAACTTGTTGTATTGTATGCAAGAAATTGGAGACATCAACAACAACATCAGTTAACATATTAAGAGCCTGGACATCAATCTCAACATCATTGTAGTATTTGGCGTATTGAATTTTGTATTTTATTGCATCCATGACATGATGTTTATTAGCATAGCAATCGTAATTTACACCTTCAATAGTGCTTCAGAGTACGATCATGACCTCAAGGTCTTGCAATCAGTGCGGTAAAATTTTTGCTATGCTCGAGATATCCTGAGGGAAGCTTATCGTGTGACCACTTTATTTAAGTTTCCCTCCTCTAGTGTGGGAAAACTATAAAACTAGAGCCACCCTGGCAATAAGCATTTCTTCAACCTATGTCAGCTTTTTTAGCAAAAATTGTTGTGGGTCTAGGTCCATGCCATTTACAGAGCTAAAGAATTGGGTGCCTTTTTCAAAACAACACCTTACACATTTCATTGCTAACCCCGACATACGAGTGTGCATCCCATTGTTGCTTTCTTTACATATCTAGAAAACAAAAAGATTGGAAAGTGAATCTATGTGGTGCTGAAATCATTGAATATTTCTTTGAGGTGTTGTTGTTGTGCTCATGCAACATGGGAAATTTTTTGAGATTGTATATAAGGGGTGGCATCTACCATTGCAAATGGGCACTGTGAGGGAGGATTGTTAGCAGGAGGACCTGCAGGTGTGCTTA
This sequence comes from Sequoia sempervirens, assembly GCA_007258455.2. Classification (NCBI taxonomy): domain Eukaryota; kingdom Viridiplantae; phylum Streptophyta; class Pinopsida; order Cupressales; family Cupressaceae; genus Sequoia; species Sequoia sempervirens. Next base: position 162,627,509 of record VDFB02168118.1, read on the forward strand.
TTTTACTTAGCCTTTGTTGAAATTATTTCCTAGGATGCTTCATAGAAATTTCCTCTATATGTTGCCTATAGTACAAATGGTTCCATTTCTATTTTTTAGCCTTTTTAAATTCAACAATTGATTGGGCTGTACAACTTGAACGTTCCTGCATAGTCTACGAGTATACATACAAGCTCAAGCATGTTAGCATATATCAATATACATGTATAAGCATAAATATATTTAAAGTAGCAATTACACATAAACATATAACAAAATATATATCTGTATCCATGTGTATATAAATGTATATCTATCAATGATTACAAAAGAAATACCATAGTTTGAACATTTACAATATATTAAAATATATACACAAGGATTTTAAATATTTTTGTGTTAACCATTTCCACTATTTCACTATTGTTATATCCCACGTTCAGAAAAATGAAATATTGGTTGCATGCAACTAGTTGAAAGTTATGTTTGTCATAGCCAAGTGTATATAAGGATTTGTGTAGGAATGTATCTACACACACATCACACGATAAGAAAGTTATGAGAAATTTGTTGTCTTCATATATGATCTATGATATTGTAGTGTTTGCTTTGTGGTGCAGTCACGGTAGGAGGGTCCTCAAAGAGAATAGTCTAGACTGTGCAACAAGAGTTACACAACAAAAGACACATGGAATATGAAGGAAAATATAAATTCAAACATTCAAACTACCAAAAATCTCAATTACAATCAACTAGCAACATTTGGGTTTATAGATTAGGCTCACAGACCTAATACAACATGCTTGAAATACATTATTCCTATATGCTCCTTAACATGAGTTGAAATATTATATACCAAATCCAATATTAATATAATTCTACTACTAATACTATCCTAATGATTGGTTACAATGATTTATATCATATCTAAAGATCTAGAATCCTCAACGTTAGCTAAAGATCATTACAATCTTCGATGAAGGAAAGGTAACGTGTGTGTGAAATAGGTCAGCCTTAAATTTGAATATCTCCTATGTAGGTGCATAGGATGAAGTGTGGACCAAAATTAAGGTCAAGGACACCCCATGGAACAATTCAAAACACACCGCAAGGATCCACAAGTTACGGGAAGGATCTGCAAGAGACAAAACTAGCCGTTAGGCTTGAAACTACTCTGGTGCTTTGTTCTAGAAACTAACACTTAATTCATAAGTGATAACTTTCTGGAAAAAGATCCAATCATTTTGAAATCTTGAAATAAGGGAAAATGAACCTATCCACGATGAAAACATAGATCCGCAAGGTCCAGTGAGAAAATATGATGAAATGTTGAATTTTCCAACTTGAACTGAACAAGGACAAAACTAAAATGAAAATATTTTTGGTTGATGCAGGATTGCAAAGAACCAAGGATGCTCCTACATCAAACATCTGGGGTTATTTGAAAAGTGAGTCCTTCACTTTGTTGGGTCTAAAGGAAAACCAATATGGTTTACCTCAGCCTGAGAAATCCAAGAAGAATCCTCCACTGGTTTTCCTTTCCACTTCATAAGATATTCTTTGTACTATCTTCCACATATTTTCCTCCCATCTTTGATATCCAAAATCTTTTCTACCTCATATAATTGTTGTTTAGGAAGCTATTTCTCTAGTTTTTCTCTACTATCTCCACTAAACTCTGCTTCATGGTATTGATGTAGATCTACAATGTTGAATATAGGTGATATACCTATGCCATCTAATAACTCTAATTCATATGCATTTCTTGAATCAAATTTCTTCAAAATATTACAAGGTCCAAACTTCCTCATTTTTATCTTACTATATGTGCCAATTGGAAATATTTCCTTCCTCAAATACACCATCACTTCATCTCCAACATTGAACTCCGTATGTCTCCTCTTTTCATCTGCTCACTCCTTATACTTTTGGTTCATATCTTCCAATTGTTGCTTTACTTGAGTATGCACTTTCTTTATATGTTTTGCAAATTCCTCTACTTCTGCACTCCTTTTATCTGCATTATTAAGGTCTCACAACTTTGATACTCCTTTAGGATGAACTATAGTAACAATCTCAAATGGTGCTTTTACGGTACTCCTGTTTACTAAATTATTGTAAGAAAACTCTGCTTGTGCAAGGACTAAATCCCAACTTCCGATCTTTTCTCCAACTAAACATCTTAGCAAATTCCCCAGGCTCCTATTTATTACCTCTTTCTATCCATCAGTTTGTTGGTGAAAAGTAGAACTAAAATTTAAATTTGTCTTTAACTTCATCCAAAGTGTCCTCCAAAAGTAACCAACAAACTTTGCATCTCTGTCTAAAACAATACTCCTAGATAATAGATGCAATATGACCACTTCCTTGAAAAAAAATTCTAATACATGTGTACTACATATGTTGTCTTCTTACAATGTATGAAATGTGCCTTTTTAGAAAATCTATCCACCACCACAAATATAGAATCATTACATCTTTGTGTCTTCAGCAAGCCAAGTATGAAATCCATGTTGATACCCTCCCAAGGTCTCTCTAGAACTCTCAAAGGCTTATACCATCCAAAATTTTGACTACTCTCTTTTGCAGCTTGATAAAATTTGCAACTTTGCACAAATTTCCTAACATCCTTGTGAACCTGTCACCAAAAGTAATTCACTTACCAATACTACTTTCTTATCAATTCCAAAGTTTACTGCCAATCCTCCACTATGCTTTTCTTTTACCAATCTATCCCTCTTTGAACTCTAGGGTATACACAACTAACTACCTTTGAACAACATATCCTCTTGAATGAAATAATCCAACCATTGACTCCTATCACCCAAGACTAGTTATTTACAAGCTCTCCAAGGTTCTACAAAATTTGGGTCTTCCTCATACAAGTTCTTCAATTCATCAAAGCCTAATGCCTCCACTCTCATCTCTGCCAATAAATTCCTTCTCCTACTCAAAGCATCAACAACTCTATTTGACTTTCCACTCTTATGTTTCAAAACAAAAGCATAAATCTGCAAGAATTCCACCCATCTCATGTGTCTTTGATTCAACTTACCTTGAATGTTTAAATATTGCAATGCCTGATGATCTATATACAACAAAAAATATTTAGGAAAAAATTAATGTCTCCACTTCTTCAAGGCTTGAACTATGGCATAAAACTCATGTTCATACACTAGATACTTTCTCCTAGCATCATTTAATTTATCACTAAAATAAGCTACTAGTATACCTTCTTGACTCAATACTGCTCCAATTACATTTCCACTTGCATCATAGTCTACCTGAAATACCTTATTAAAGTCTGGTAAATCCAACATAGTCTGCTCATTCACCTTATATTTCAACAACTCATGAGTCTAATCTACTCCAGATATCCACCTAAAATATTTCTTATCTCCTCTCATTGTTTTTGTCATAGGACTACAAATAGAATTGAAATTCCTAATGAACTTCCAATAGAAACTATCCAATCCATGAAATGATCTTACCTCTCCAATTCTTTCCAGTGTAGGCCATTCAACAATTTCTCTTACCTTCTTAGGATCCATCTTCAATCCATCCATAGATATACAAAATCTCAGATATACCAATTCTTCCTTCATGTTTATTAGGAACTTCTCTTCTCTCAACCTCTACAAAACTTGTCTTATATGCAACAAATGTTCTTCTCTAGTCTTACTGAAAATAAAGATGTCATCCAAATATACAATCACAAACTTACCCAAGAATTTCTTCAATACCTCATTCATCAACCTCATGAAAGTACTCAGTGCATTTGTTAGTCCAAAAGGCATCAGCAACCACTCATAAAATCCTTCATTTGTCTTTAATGTTTTCTTCCACTCATCCCCTTATCTGATTTTGATATGATGATATCCATTCTTTAAATCTATATTTGTAACTTAGTATTTAGCTCCACTCAAACAATCCATAATGTCATCCATGTAGGACAAAGGAAATCTATACTTCACTCTGATTTTGTTTATGGCTCAAGAGTCTATACACATCCTCCATTCTCCATCTTTCTTAGGTGCTAGCATAGCAGGTACTGTACAAGGACTTAAGCTTTCTCTGATCAAACTCTTCCTCAAAAAATCTTGCACTTATCTATTCAACTCTTCATTCTTTGTCAGTGTCATCCGGTGTGCTGCTTTATTAGGAAAACTAGCTCCAGGAATCAGATCCATGCAATGACTAATACTCCTCATAGGTGGCAATCCATCAGGTACATTATCTGAAATGATATCTTCATATTCTACCAGCAACTCCTTTATCTCCTCTGGTTGTTCTTCTACATGCTTCAAGTCTCTAGCCTTCTTAGGAAACAAGGCATAGTACATGTTCTCATGTCTCAGTCCATCCAAAAATCTCCTTCCATCAACCAAAAAAATCGTAACATTCGTACAAACCTCAATTTTAAGAACACCCTCCATTGGAAACAAAGTCCAATTCATCCCATTAGCAATAATGGTATATGTGTTCTTCTTTCCATCATGAATAGCATATCTATCATACTACTAAGGCCTTCCCTACAGAACATGTCATACATCCATAGGCATGATATCACACAAAACTTCATAATGATAATTTCCTATCTTCAATTTCTCCAAAAATTGTTCACTTACCAATATCTTATTCTCATATTGAATCCATGCTATTTGATAGGGCTTTGGGACTTTCAATCTTTCTAGCTTCAATTTGGTCACCATTTCTTCATAAACTAGGTTCTTGGAGCTTCCACTATCAACAATCACTCTGCAACATTTACCAGCTACCTTGCATTTGGTTCGGAACAAGTTCTTTCTCTACAATGGTTCCTGCTCCATCTCACTTTGACATAATACTCTTTTGTTCACCAACACCTCTCCCTCTTCTGGTTTATTAGATAATTTGGCATGATCCTCCTCAAAAAAGTCTATTCTTCTATTGTTCATTGTCTTTCTACTTGGCTCTCCCTGATTACATTCAAATGCTCCATGTCCTTCTCCACCACAATTAAAACAAATTCCCCTAAATACTCTTTTCTATAACTCTCATTCTGGTAACCACCTATCCTCCGCTTCGGTAAGAGTTTCCATCATCTCTATAGTATGAATTATCATTCTTACTAACTTCCTTATCTTTATTTTGATTTGCAAAAGATCATCTTCCTCCTCTGGTTAAAGTTTTTCCTCTCTAAAATCTTCTGCCTCTTCCTCTTTGTCTTTGCTCATGCCTTTTATTCAGCTTCTCTTCTTCTTTTAGGGCATATTGATATGCCTCTTTCACACTCAGCAAATTGATCAAACTATTCTCATCCTATATAGACAACTTCAAGCCATTCACATATCTAGATACTTGCTCAATCTCATCCTTTGAATGCCTAGATATGATATTCAACCTATAGAACTCCTTAGTATACTATATCACACTTGACTCCTTTTGCTTCAAATTTTGCAACTTCTGAAACAAACTGATCTGATAGTCTGCAAGAATAAACTTCATCTTTAACTTATTCACCATCCAATCCCATGATTTTATCTTCTCTTTTCCTCTTCTCTGCCTATCTTTCTGCAAATGTTCCCACCAAAGGGATACACACCCTTTCAACTTTGTACAAGAAAATTTCACCTTCTTTTCTTCAGTGGTACCTTCAAAATCAAAATACTTATCCATCTTCATTATCCAATCAAGCAATTCATCTGAATCCAACTTACCACTATAATCTAGTGGATTGAAGTGTGGCTTAGTATTTACTCTAGTTAGGGCTCTTCTAAACCTCTCTTCTTCTTGATCAAGGCTAGGTTGATTTTCTCTTTCCCCTTCTTCCTGTTCTTCAACCTCTTCATCACTCACATCATCAACTAGTCGACCTCTCCTCTAGGCCATTTTGACTGCTTCTAATCTATCAATAGTTCCTCTCAACATCTCAATTACAAATGGATTTACATTTTCATGCACTTCATTTCCTCTACTATTACTTCTTCTTGCCATTTTTACACAAGTCCTTTGTAGCTATAGGTCAGATCCTCAGTCCACCACCCAACAACAAATCTTCAACAAGACTCCATAAACTCTAATGATATCTCATAGAATGAATCTCACTATGATACCAATTTGGTGCAGTCACGGTAGGAGATAAGTCCTCAAAGAGAATAGTTTAGACTGTGTAGCAAGAGTTACACAACATAATCCATATGGAATATGGAGGAAAATGCATATTCAAACATTCATATTACCAGAAATCTCAATTACAATTAGTTGGCAACATCTGGGTTTACAGATTGGGCTCACAATCGTGATACAACATGCTTGAAATAAATTATTCCTATATGCTCCTTAACATGAGCTGAAATGTTACATATCAAATCCAATATTAATCTACTACTACTACTACATACATATACACATACACATACATATACATATACATATACTTATACATATACATATACATATGCATATGCATATGCATACATATACATATACACATACATATACATATACATATATATACATACATATAGATATACATATACATACACATGAAAGGGATGCTTGTATATGCTGGAAAATAGGAATGTGTATCTACTTCCACATCTATATGCTTTGTCAGGTTCACCCATGTATGTATACACCTTAAATCCAAAAAAAATGCAAACAATAATGCCAAATTTACAATAGGTATAACAAAAAGGGAAATTATACTTATGGAATTAGGATCTGAAGGCTAGTAGATCATGCCCTTATAGCTGGACTCCACAATGGGACCAGTGGATGGTGTTAGCAAATCAATATTGGGGGGCTTTGGAGGCCTATCCTCAAAGCCCATATCTATAGACATAGTTCTAGGAACTTTTTGCAAGGAGAAAATGTTGCAATTTGAGTTGACTAATTGATAGCTCTATTTCACAATAAAAATAAAAGTTTAATGTATTGCAACATTAGAAATATCAATCTATAACCATTCCACTTTTAATACTGTCCAAACAACATGAGATACAAGAACAAGAATAGAAATCCACTTTTAGTACTGTTTAAACACCAAGGGATACATCAACAAGAATAAAAAAGATAAATGTGAATGTATATACCCCTATATGTATTAGTCTATCTTTAAGGTTGCTTATATATGTATCCATGTTGTTTTTTTATTATTTTACTATATTTCTACATATAGCTATAAGAAAATATTTGTATATGTTGTTAGCTAGTACTTTCACCCTTTCTTATCCAAACAATAGGCTATACAACAATACAAATAGAAATGATTAAGTACATATATGCATTGAATTTCCCCTTTGTCTACACATTTAAAAACACACACATATAACCTGAAATATATATCCATATGTACACATGTATATATCTATTTATATAAACACTACTATATCTAAATAGATGTGTCTACATATTTTTTCCTCACTATGTAACTCGTCCCCTTCAAATTTATGAAGAGAGCAAACATCTAGACTAAATTTTCCCTCAATTGACTCACCAGCAAGGCTATGAATTCAAACCTTTTGTTGCCTATATGATACTGTCTACTCCAAAGCAGGGAATTATTATAAGCAACAAAAGGTTTGAATTCATAGCCTTCTCAGCCAATCAATTGAGGGAAAATATAGTCTAGATGTTTTCTCTCTTCATAAATTTCTAGGGGAGGCGTTATTAATCTACAAATGCTCCTATGTTAATGCATATAATGCCAAAGATGCACAAAATGGGCATTATGTGGCAGCTACATAGTGGGTAGAATGAACAATAAGCAAGGGGAAAAAGTTGTCCAAACCAACAAGATGTTTTAAACTTCTCAACTTATTAAAATATATATTCCATAGGGGTACTCTTGACCACTTTCGAACACAAAAGTAGAATGGAAAATAATTTCTCACAATGCTGAACAATGGCAATCAAAATGATGGGACGAAAAAAATGCAATCTACACTGAACATTTTTAGTGTTTTTTAACCTATTCAGTTTCAATAGGGACATTCACTGCCAAGGTGCAATCAATTTTACAACTTTCTTATGAACATGTTACACATACTGCACCATTAAATACTATGTTATTAACAACATCTCAATGCTATGTCATTTAATTTTATTGTTGTATTCTACAAATTTTCTTAGAAGCTAAATGATACTTACATATACTATTTTTAACTCAATATTTTAAATCAAATTATACCTAAATACAAATAAATATAACATACACAACTATTTAGATATACATGTGCATATATAAATTGTTGTTCAATTCTCAAATGAGCCACACTAGTCTTCATCTGTATATATGGATATATATTTATGCCTATATGTATATTTTTAAATATGAAATAGGGAATTCAATACATCTATATACACATAAATTTTAGCTACATTTCCTGCAACTAAATATTATAGACAAATAGAGGAATTGTAAAAGAGCTATTAGACAACAAATCCTATGCATGGTTGGGCTGATGAAAGTCATAGTGGAAACTTAAAAAAAATAGCCTATCAAATCAAAAATATAAAGTTGAATAGATAAAAGAGCCATTAGAATAACACTTAAAAGCCACTAAACTATTTTTTCTATACACTTATACATAAATATTTTCAAATTTCCAAATCAATTATTTAAGCCCAGTTCTTTATGGCGATACTTATTTTCTTTAGGCTATCACAACAATTATATGATGCAACAATGTCTACAAAATGTGTATAATGCCACAAACTTAATTCTAAATTCAAGATACAAATTGCTTAGCATTAAATATTATATAGAAAAAACATTTATGCATAATCCCCATGTAAAATAACTTGTAGCAAATAATTCTTGTTCTAACACCTCCTATACAATTTCTCTATTTGTCTTCAATATTTATTAACAAAGAACATAGCTCGAATCTTGTATTTTATTCAATGGGTAAACGCTTTTGACCGGAGCTATGAACCGGAATGCAACCATTCAACAATACCACCCCAACGGGTTTGAACCTTGGTGGCAAGAACAACAATGCCACCTATAAACCATCACACCATGCCAATATCGGCAGCTCGAATCTTGTATCAATATGTTTCATGATATTCTTTTTTTCTGGATCTGCTTGAAGCTCCCTAGAACAAACTATTGAGGTCTATTTATGTAACCAGTGGAGCTTGCTAATTATGTGGGATGACAGTGTGTTATATCAATATGTTTCATTATATTCTTTCTTCCTCATCTGTTTCAACTTCCCCACAAAAAATTGTTCCTCATGATATCCTTTTTTTCAGTTCCCCATAACAAACTATTTATTATCATATTTTTCCTCTTCTATTCTCCATATTTTAAATTTCTATTTAATGTGGGTTTTAGAACATCTATCATTTTCCTATCATTCTTAAGTGTTTTCCTAATAGATGTTTTTTTCCAATTTTTTTTTTGTCTTGTACCAATAAGTTTCATCGTATTCTTTTTTCTCAACTATTTGAACTTCTCCATAACAAACTATTCTTCATGATATTCTTTTTTCCAGTTCCTCATACCAACCTGTTCATTATCGTAGTTTGCCTCTTATATTCTCTATTTTTTAAAGTTCCATTTAATGTGGGTTTTCCAAAATATGGCATTTTCTTGTGATTACTAAGTATTTTCCTAATAGGTCTTTTCCAATTTTCCTTGGCCAAAAAAGTTTAGATATCAACATCTATGTGTGTGAAATTACTTACAAAGAATATTCAAAGTTAAGAACCTAGTTCAAGTCAAATACATATATAGATTTGAGTTCACAATATATTCTTGCTTACCTAAAATTCTATCAGTATCTAGACAAGGTGTAACAAAAATTTCTATGTAACAGTTGGCTTCTCAATTCAAAATTCAAGCTACATTATTGATCTATATAGGATCTAGGACAAATTGCTTACAGAATGCGTAACGTAAAAGATCTCTTAATACAATGCTTAACATAAATGATTACATAATAAAATGCTCAAATGAATAAATGAACATAATATAAATGCCAAGATAATGAACTGAAAAGAAAGAGAGAAGAATAAGAGGAGACAAACACAATTGATAACGGAGTTCGTCCCTAAGGACTACGTCTCCGGGCCCCTCTCCAACGGAGTGACCGATCCGATTATACTCCAAAATCAATTACAATTGCAACAACATCACTCCCTTCAAGCACATCGATATCACAACATAACTTCGACGTACATGAACAATTACAATCATCTCCCGAGCATTCTCTCGTTCTCACCACCTGGACTTGGAAAATCAAGGCCTACATCCCTCTTTTTATACATAAAGTTTGCCTAATTAGGCTTAACCATCAAAATAAATGCTCAACCTCCTCTAACAACTCGTATCATGACTGATTTATCCTCTGCAATCTTTTGGTTTAGGTGGTTGGTGTCAATCTTGTTTGTTTTGGCTTAATATGCCTTTTTGTTAAAGGCTCGGCCAGTAATCATACAACAAAATCAACAGTGGCCTATATATATTTAACAAACTACGCGTGGTCTACCGGTGGCATGATATTTTGGTATTTCGGTGATCGGCAGTTCCAACCCCGCTGGCCACGCTTTTATAACAAACCTCCGCGCAGTTAAACATCAAAACAAAATGCCTCCATATTTGTATTTGACGGCTTTATTTGGCACAACGGCCACCGGTGGTTTCAGGCTCATTGGAGGTCATAGGTTCGAGCCCAACAAACTTTTGTTGAAACTAACTCACCGACCTCGCCGATATAAGAACACGTGTCACCCTTTCATTCGTTGGAACTGTCGATGTGTCTGCTGACAAGGCAAGCCCGTATGCTGACAGAGCCATCCACGTGTCGCGCTCTTATTCGCCGGAGATGCTAACAAGGCAATTGATGTGTCGCTGACCAGACTGCCACGTGTCGCTAACTGGACTGCCACTTCGGATGCCCGTACTGTACGGTTGGACACGTGTCACTCTGTGATTAGTACCCTTAAGTCAACCGAACTTTGACTACCTGTAACTTGAGCATATGATGTTGGATTTCGACGAAATGAACACCATTGGAATCGTCTCGATGAGCTCTTCACGATGACGCTGGTTCTATCAATTTTTGAGATGATTATTTTTTACCTTTTGGATGCCCCTGAAGCTAGTTTGACTGGAAGTTTGACCGACCGTAACTTGCACAAACGGAGTCCTTTTCGCCCTATTCAAGTTGTGTTGGAATCAGGACGTCGTTCTCTTTCTGATGATTCTGAAATCTAGAGCATTGGGAACATTTCAATTTTCACTAAAAAATTGTCCCCCGGATCAGGCCTCCCCACTAGAGAGCTTTTGGACCTCCGAAAGCTTGATTACTTGGAAAGTAAGTGAGGGTAAAGTTCCCTCACTTTACCAATCTCCATCCATCTTGCTTTGCTTGGATGCATCCCCTTCAGGCCCACTCTGAGGTACTCAACATCTCCTCTTCGTGAAGTTCTGACATTCCTGTCGAGAATAACATCTTCTGGCAACTCTGACATGTACTCTGGTGAAAGGTCATCAACTGATGGAACCTAAATGTCTGTGACCTCATCTAGGATCATTGGAGGCTCATACAGTTTCAAATTCTCAACATTAACAACCGAGTAAATATGAATGTATGGAGGAAGATTGAGGCGAAAGGCATTGGTACCAATCTTCTCAAGGATCTCAAAAGGACCATACCTAATTGGTTTAATATTTTTACTTTCACCTTGCATCCTTTCCTTGCTAATATGTAGCCAAACTCTGTCTCCAAGCTGAAAATGATGATCAGTGCGATGCTTGTCATGGCGAACCTTGTATTTTGCTTGGCTCTGTTCCAACTATGCTTCCACTGCCTGATGAATTGCTTGGACTTTCTGGATGAACTTCAAAGCCTTCTCTGCATCATGGTGTCCATCTTCAACATCATCTTTCCCAAAAGCGAAATCCATTGGTGTCTTGGGCACATAACCAAAGCATGTCTCAAAAGGAGACCTCTTAGTAGAAGAGTGTGATGCATGGTTGTAGGCATGCTGCACATAATGAAGAATCTCATCCCACAACTTAGGATGCTTGCTGTAATACCCTCTGAGTAGATGCACCACTGTCTTGTTTACAACCTCTGTCTGCCCGTCAATCTGCAGATGGAAGGCTGTACTCTTCTTCAGTTTGGTGTCCATGAGTCCCCACAAAGTTGACCGAAATTCCCCCAAGAATCGAGAATCTCGATCTGATACAATAGAAGTAGGCAACCCAAAATGAACCCATACAAATTGAAAGTACATATGAGCTGTTAGTTCAGCAGTGACTTGCTTTTTACATGGCATTAAAATACACATTTTGCTGAATCGATCAACTACTACATACAAATAATCATGTCCCTTCCTAGACATAGGTAACCCCCCAACAAAGTCCATTGACACACTTTCCCATGGACGAGAAGGTACAGGTAGAGGTGTGTACAAACCCAACTTCCTGTTACTAGGCTTACTAGTTGCACACATAACACAACCTCTAATATACTTAGTTACCGTTTCTTGCATACGAGGCCAATAAAAATATTTCTGTAGCTGAGTCAATGTTTTGTTTACCCCAAAGTGTCCTGCAATCAATGAGGTATGTGCCTTTCTAATAACCTATGCTTGTTCATCCTTTGGAACACATAATTTTCCCAAGTGATATAACAGTTTATCTTGCATATAATAATCTTTCTCTTCTACATGTTTACCATTCATTAAAGCAGCATAGATATCCTTAAAGTTCTCATCATTAACATATTGTTCTTGAAAAATTTCATGAACCATAGAACTACTCTGAAGGATTATCAAAGCATTCATCATAGGAGGTCTAGAGAGCATGTCTGCTACTTTGTTATGGGTACCTTTTTTATACTTAATAACCAAATGAAATTGTTGTAGAAAACCCATCCACCGAAAGTGCCTACTTTGTTGCAGTTTAGTTTGTGAGTGCAAATATTGAAGTGGTTGGTAATCAGTGTGGATTACAGTTTCTTTCCCCATTATGTAATGTTTCCATTTTTTAACACTCTGAACTAAAGCATAAAGTTCTTTATCATAAGTGGGATAGTTACTTACTGCTCCTGAAAAAGTTTCATAGTAGTAGCAAACTGGTTTACCTCCTTGCATGAGTACTGCTCCCATGGAAAATCCACTCGCATCTGTCTCGATCTCAAATGGTTGATGTAGATCTGGTAGGGCCAAAACTAGTGTGGTGCTCAACTTTCCCTTCAAAGTGTCGAAAGCCTTCTGCTGTGGACCTCCCCACTGAAAAGTTTCCCTTGTACTGGTTAATGCATGCAATGGTGATGCTATGTAAGAGAAATTTGCAATAAACTTTCTCCAGTACTGAACTGCACCTAGGAAACTTCTGACCTCTGTGACTGTACTTGGCTTAGGCCAGTTTACAATAGCTTCAACCTTCATAGGGTCTACTTTCAATTGACCATTCCCTACGACATAGCCTAAGTACACTAAGGATGTCTTAGCAATTTCACATTTAGACATCTTTACATATAATTTTTCTTTTCTCAATACATCAAAGACTTTCTGTACATGACTTACATATCTTCCCAAGTTCGACTGAATACCTCAGATTTATCATCTTCTTTGGCTTTTACAAGCATCAATACAAAGTTCTTACTTGAGTTGACCAATCTCTTCATTTGACCAGCATTAACTAAAGTAAGATTAGTCTTCACCTTATGTGCCCGTACAATGTATTCTACCCCATCTTTAAAAAGATGATACTTATTCTCCCCCCTATAAAAGATTGCTTTTCTATCATAAAGATAAGGACTCCCTAACACAAGCCCACAAATATCCAAAGGGACCACATCTACTTCTACCTCATCTACAAAGTTTGCAGTGATAGCAAATCTCAATTTACACTGTTTAGTTACTTTTAATTGTGCATCATTGCAAACCCATCCGAGTGGATATGGTTTCATATGAGGTGTTGTAGCCAAATTAAGTTTCTTTACAACTTCTTCAGATATTAAGTTGACTTGTGAACCCATATCAAACAGAGTATCAACCGTAGTATGTTTTGTTACAACACGAATGTGAAACAATTCATTTCTTTGCTTATCAATCTTAGGAGAAGATTCTTTACTTGTACTTGCACTGGCATTAGAAAAACTTGCATCAGATGAGAGAGATATACCTTTCCCTTTACCTTGGATTCCGGTAGCAACAATCTTTGTCTCATCTCGGAGTCAGAACCAAGATCCTGTTGAATCACTACGCAGTCTTCTGCTTGCCTTTATTACCTCCATATCTTTTCGGCCTCAACTCAGGATGAAGCTTCCAACATCTTGAATCATCATGCCCCTCTTTCTTGCAATGGGAGCATGTGGGTTTCTCACCCTCTTTCTTAGCTGTAGCTGTCTTCTTCCCTTTGCCTTTATCTTTGTCTTTGTCTTTCCCTTTAGACTTACCCTCGAACTTAGATGGCTTCTTGGAAAAGTTATCACTAAAAGTATTCTTACCCCTTGACTCTATATGAGTAGCTTGAACAGACACCTCGTCTAGATTGTTGGGACTCAACATCAAAATAGTGTGCCTAAGGTAAGAATGTAAACCACCAATATACTTAAGTAATGTGTCTTGGGTATACAAGGGAACATTTAGAGCAATGGCCCATTTTCTAAACTCATGAGTATATTCCTGGACAGACTGCCCCTTACCTTGCCTAAAGGTTTGCCAATTCATGGTTAACTGTTGCATGTAACCTAAAGGATAGAATTGTTTCCTAAGGGCAGCAACAAACTCCATCCAAGACATATTAACTTGACCATGGTGACCAATTTCTTCCCGAGTTTTACTCTCCCACCAGGTGAGAGCTGTACCTCCCAATCGGAGAGTTGCTAATTGAATCCTAGAAGCATCTTCTACTAGGCCTTGAATCCTACAGTATACTTCTACTTGTTGGACCCAATTGTCTAACTTCTCAGCATTTAACTCCCCACAGTATTTAGGTAACTCAAATTTTACATCAAGCTTAACTACAGGCTTAGACTTGCTCTTAAATGGATTTACATTAGAAGAAGGAGAAGGAGAAGGAGGAGAAGAGGGAGGAGAAGAAGAGGGAGAAGATGGAGGAGGAGTTTCTGGAGCTTTCTCCTCTGTGTCTTTTTGATCTTCCTGCTTCTCGTGCTTTGAAGAACCTCCCTTTTCGCTCTTCTTCTTTTTTGCATAAATTTCGTCCACCATTGCCTTCATGTCAAGAAATAGCTTCTGGAAATCCTTGACACTGAGCTCTGAACTTTGTCCACCTTCTTTTTCTTCCATCTGTGAAGATCGATTAGCTCTTCGTCTTCCGATTTCTGGATTGTATTCTTCAAGTTCTCCTTCACCTCGTTGCAACCTGGATCTCGTTAGCATTCAATTTGCAATACAAGCCACACACAAAGCTCTGATACCAACTTGATCTATATAGGATCTAGGACAAATTGCTTACAGAATGCGTAACGTAAAAGATCTCTTAATACAATGCTTAACATAAATGATTGCATAATAAAATGCTCAAATGAATAAATGAACATAATATAAATGCCAAGATAATGAACTGAAAAGAAAGAGAGAAGAATAAGAGGAGACAAACACAATTGATAACGGAGTTCGTCCCTAAGGACTACGTCTCCGAGCCCCTCTCCAACGGAGTGACCGATCCGATTATACTCCAAAATCAGTTACAATTGCGACAACATCATTCCCTTCAAGCACATCGATATCACAACATAACTTCGACATATAGGAACAATTACAATCATCTCCCAAGCATTCTCTCGTTCTCACCACCTGGACTTGGAAAATCAAGGCCTACACCCCTCTTTTTATAATAAAGTTTTCCTAATTAGGCTTAACCATCAAAATAAATGCTCAACCTCCTCTAACAACTCGTACCATGACTGATTTATCCTCTGCAATCTTTTGGTTTAGGTGGTTGGTGTCAATCTTGTTTGCTTTGGCTTAATATGCCTTTTTGTTAAAGGCTCAACCAGTAATCATACAACAAAATCAACGGTGGCCTATATATATTTAACAAACTACGCCTGGTCTGCCGGTGGCATGATATTTTGGTATTTCGGTGGTCGACGGTTCCAACCCCGCCGGCCACGCTTTTATAACAAACCTCCGCACAGTTAAACATCAAAACAAAATGCCTCCATATATGTATTTGATAGCTTTATTTGGCACAACGGCCACCAGTGGTTTCGGGCTCATTGGAGGTCATAGGTTCGAGCCCAACAAACTTTTGTTGAAACTAACTCACCGACCTCACCGATATAAGAACACGTGTCACCCTTTCATTCGCTGGAACTACCGATGTGTCCAATGACAAGGCAAGCCCGTATGCTGATAGAGCCATCCATGTGTCGTGCTCTTATTCGCCGGAGATGCTGACGAGGCAATTGACGTGTCGCTGACCGGACTGCCACATGTCGCTGACTGGACTGCCACTTCGGATGCTCGTACCGTACGGTTGGACACGTGTCACTCTGTGATTGGTCCGTACAAACTAACTTAGCTACCATGTGTCAGGTCAAAATTTTCCCATGTATATTCCATACAGTATGGACTGCCACGTCAGCATGATGACATCATCTTTTGTACCCTTAAGTCAACCAAACTTTGACTGCCTGTAACTCGAGCATATGATGTCGGATTTCGATGAAATGAATGCCGTCGGAATCATCTCGATGAGCTCTTTGTGATGATGCTAGTTCTGTCAATTTTTGAGATGATTATTTTTTTACCTTCTGGACGCCCCTGAAGCCAGTTTGACTGGAAGTTTGACCGACCGTAACTTGCACAAACGGAGTCCTTTTCGACCCGTTCAAGTTGTGTTGGAATCAAGACATTGTTCTCTTTCTAATGATCCTGAAATATGGAGCATTGGGAACACTTCAATTTTCACTAAAAAATTGTCCCCTGGATCAATTATTTTCCACTAAATTTTATAGAGAAGATAGGGAAATTATAAAAAAACTATTAAAAGAACACTTAAGAATCATAGGTAAATCATAGATGATAAAAAAACCCACACTAAACATATTCATACAAGACAAGCAGACTATGTAAGAGTTGGGTTGTCAATTCAAAATTCAAGCTACATTCTTTGGCACCAAACCCACATTAAATAGAGCTTGTAAAGCCAATGAGTAGTAATAACCTATACAAAATTCCTATAATGCCACAAAATTAATTGAAAATTCAAGCTACATTTCCCGGAACTGAATATTATAGACAAATAGAGAATTTGTAAAAGAGCTATTACACAAAAAAATCTTGCTCACAGTTGGGCTGATGAAAAACCCGTCGCACACTTCAAAAATATAATTTGAATAGATAAAAGAGATATTAGAAACAATAACACTTAACATCCACCAAACTAATTTTATCTCCAACATGTTTATGCTTTCATACTAACCCTTTGCATATACATATATATACATATATATATGCAATCACTCTTATGTTAATCTACAATTGGTGCTATGTTAAAGCATCTAACAACAAAGATGCACACAAATAACTAAAGCAATAAATGGAGGCCAGTAAAATTACTAACCCTAACCATATTTTTTGATGAAATAAATAGGATTTAACTACAATTTATCCTATGGTAACGAGTATAAGGCTAAAGATGGACAAAGATAACTACAAACAATAAATGACAGATGAAAAAATTATGAACCCTAACCATATTTTTTGATGAAAGAAAGATGATTTAACTACAATTTATCCATCCATACAAAACCATAACACCAAACACTAATGAAAAATGACTTACAGATTCTAGGTAACAATAGTTTTAACATAAACACTAAATAAATCATTTATGCAAATCACCCATGTAAAATGACTTATAGATTGCAAAGAACTATAGTCTTAAAACCCTACAATCTGTCATAAAACAAAATAGGAGTTGATGATTAATACAATAGTCTCCTATCAAACCAACCAGAGAACCAAAGGTGACAATGTTTGGAATAGTTTGCTATCAAACCAACACCACAACAGCTATCAAATCAAATGCATATATAGATTTGAGTTTGCAGCATATTCCTACTTACCTAAAATTGTATCACTATCTAGAAAAGGTGTTATAGGAATTTCTATGTAATAGTTGGATTCTCAATTCAAAATTCAAGCTACATTATTTGCCACTAAATATTATAGAAAAAATGGGGAAATTGTAAAACAACTATTAGAAAAACACTTAAAAATCAATGGTAAACCACAAATGATTGAAAATCCACACTAAACATATTCATGCAAAACAAGCAACCTATGTAAGAGTTCAGTTGTCAATTCAAAATTTGAACTACATTCTTTGCCACCAAACCCACATTAAATAGAACTTGTAAAGCAAATCAATACCAATAACCTATACAAAATGCCTATAATGCCATAGACTTAATCAGAAATTTGCGCTACATTGACTAGCACTAAATATTATAAACAAATAGAGAAATTGTAGAAGAGTTATTACACGACAAATCCTATTCACAACTTGGTTGATGAAAATCCCATTGGAAACTTCAAAAAAATAAATTGAATAGATAAAAAAGATATTAGAAAGAATAACACTTAACAACCACAAAACTAATTTTATCTCCAACATGTTTATGCTTTCATCCAAACCCTCTACATATATATGTTAATCTACAATTGGTCCTATGTTAATGCGTCTAATGGAAAAGATGCACACAAATAACTAAAACAATAAATAGAGGCCAATAAAATTACTAACCTTAACCATGTTTTTTGATGAAAGAAACAAGATTTAACTACAATTTCTCCTATGGTAATGGGTATAGGGCCAAAGATGCACAAAGATAACTACAAACAATAAATGAGCAATGAAAAAATTACTAACCCTAACCATATTTTTTGACAAAAGAAAGAAGATTTAACTGGAATTTTTTATCCATACAAAACCATAACGCCAGACACCCATGCAAAATGACTTATAGATTTTAGACAACAACAGTTTTAATATAACTAATAAATAAATCATTTATGCAAAACACCCATGTAAAATGACTTAAAAATTGCAGAGAATGACAGTTTTTAAAACCCTCCAATCTACCATAAAACAGAGCCAATGTTGATGATTTTTACAATAGTCTCCTATCAAACCAACTAGGGAATCGAAGGCAATGATTTTTAGAATAGTTTGCTATCAAACCAACACCACAATGGCTCTTTTGACAATGCAACCTAAACAATATACATTCTCACACATTACATAACACATCAGTGTTAAAACCCTCCAACCTACTATCAAGAGCAACAATAAGTAGAGAATGAAATACATGAACAATAAATTAATCATCTATGCAAAATACCCATGATATAAAATGAATTACATATTTTGCAACACGACAGTTTTAAAACTCTCTAACCTACTAAAAAATTGTAGCCAAATGTGACAATTCTAACAATAGTCTGCTATAAAACCAACACCACAATGACTCTTTGAACAATACAACTTCATCAAAGTATACTTTCCCACATTGCAACATTGAATTTTGCATTTACTTCATCTACTGCCATCGTACAATGGCAAGATGCATTAAGCCTCGCTTAAGAAAACACTTACCATTGAGCTTCCGCGTATCAAGGACACCAAATCCACCACCACCAACCCACGTAATTACCAAGGTCCATGTTGCCACAAAAAAATCCAGCCAAGTCTCTGCTGGCTGAGACATATCCAGTGCTAGCAAATCCAATTCATGGTTGGGCTGACGAAAATCCCAGTGGAAACTTCAAACAAAATAGCCTATCGGCTAGAAATATCATGAACATTATTTAATGTGTTAGAGATCATTTCCCAAAAGGATTTAGAAAAACATAATTATTTAGGTCAAAATATGGATGATGTACACATGCATGGTATGGTAAAAAAAAGTGACTTTTAAACAATGGCTTTTAGACATGCCTATTAAAAATCAATTTTTGTCATGTGGGTATTAAAATAAATTACATATTTGGAAAATAGACTCTGATTGCTACATTTCATATTGCAATTTTTTTTTAAGATTCAGTCTTTAAGTGCTTCAAATTTTTAGGTCAATTTTAATAAATTCTAAAAATCAGGGAAAACGCTTCCACCTTTTGGCCAAAAAGTGAACTCAACTTCTTCCACACACCCATAAGTGACTGATAAATCTACTCTTGAATGCTCTTGACAATAATATTTTCTCATAGAATTGATTTCATAAAGTGTGCTCTTGCTAGTTAGATTTCAAATGATCAAATGATTGTGTATTTATAGGTGTTTATCTAATTTCCCAAAAATTAGATTCCAAAAGTAGACAATTGCAATTTGAATTTTTATCATTAAAAGACTACCAAAAACATATTTAAAAATGGGTCTTAGGACTCAAAAGGGACCCATTCACTCATGGGCACAAATGGGTTCAAGCCTAAAAAATCCAGGACACTCATTCTTCAATGTGATTTAATTATTAAATACATTAATTAAATGTTTGTTTTCCTTTCAAAAAATGGGATAAACAAGGCTTTGGAATGCATAATTTAGAAAATTAGAAGCTTAATTAAGTCCAATTAATTAAGGGACCCAAACAAAGTGTGAAATTGTGAAGGGTATATAATTTTGTACACTACAATTTTAAGATTTAATGTCATGGTATCATATAAAACTTGTTTATTGCTATTTTAATTGTTGGGTGGTCTCATATAGTTTTAATAAGTATGATATAAAATTTTAAATCTTCTCCTAGTATAGTGGAGAAACTATAGTTTAGGATCATAAATAAATGGAGAGGGAGCTCAAGTTATGCCACAACTACTTAACAGGATGATTTTGTTATGCATTATGACTTCCCTCCCTCTTTTCTTTCTTTTAAATTTTACCTTCAAAATCTAGTAATTACAAAATATCATTATTTGGTAGTTATTTGAAATAAAGCAAAAATAAAACAAAAATCATGGTGTTCATTTGGATTTAAAATTAATTCAATGTAATATACAATAACAAATTATTATTGAAACATAGTAGAAAATTTATATAATACAACATTTCTTGATGATCATGCTCTTTCTCATCAAACTTGTATTCTATTTTTTGTGAATAATTTCTTATCAATCCTACCTATATGGGTGTCATAAAAAAAAAATCCCAACTATATACTATTATAAAATAGCAACCTAATATATCAACTATCAACGAATTTACATAATTATTGAAAACTACACAATAACTATTACACCGTAACTAAGTATTAACTCTACCAAGTATAATATATGCTATAGTTTAATATAAAACCCAACCTTTCCCCTTATATTTAAACCTACATGATAAGTAACACCCCCTAGAACCAAATATTTAACTTCAGCATGCATAATAGACACCCATACATCATACTCCTAAATTTTGGAGATAACATTTTTTGGGTGGACTAGGACAAACACACAATTTTGCATCATTTTGAACATTGATGTACTTAACTCTACTCCTCAATAATAGTGACCTCAGTAAAATATAAACCAATGATATGGAAATAATTAGTTATCCAAGATCTAACTAGTATGAATATGGACACATACCCTATGCTTTGTTGTAGTACAAACAAGGACATACATAATCATCCACCACACTTTGTGACTACTTAAACACACACAACTAGTCATAGATGATCAATCAAACTAGGTCTTACCAATCTATATAACTTTTTGAATAGGGGTTAAATTTATTATTCATAATAAGCGTGGCATGTAATCATACATAAAACTGTGAAAAAAATTGTGTACAAGTCTCAAATGTAAAATAAAGTTATATTCATGGCAAGCCCATAAATAATGAATTGTAGAATTTTGTCATAGATTTTTTCATGCCAATATCATACAAGGCCTTAACTACCACCTAGATTCAACCTATTGGGGATTCCTTATTAGAAAAATCCAAGGGGTTCCAAGTGCTCAAGAAAAGCATCAACCTAAGGAGGAACATCACAAAATGATTTGGGGGGCATGTGCCCCCTATTCCATTTTATAGGAGGATTTGATTAGAGGATCCTTGGGAATTATTTGTTGATGTGGCCCACTTCATGACATTTGTAGCAATGAAATATAGACACTAATTATCTAGGGTATATGTTTAGCTAGTAATATTTGCATTTAGACATGTAGATGTTAATAATGGATTCAAGAGTTGCATTATGAGATAAATTCAAGCATAGGTAGAATTTTTTTTGAAATTTTATGACATTGTGAATATGTATAAATTCTTCATTTTGAGATTTGATCATTTAGATCATTTTGTGATTCCAATAAATTGGAGGTAGGACATAGATTCTCACCCAAAAAGGGATGGGTGGAGGCCTATCAAAGCATTTGAAATGACAATCTTATTTTTGAAGGTAGAGAACAATAATTTTTTTTTTTAGAAGTATTGAACCATGACACAATAAAACATAGGTTTAAGATATAGATATCAAGACACCCCTTCTATTTGTGACCCAGATTTGAAGATTGCAAGCATTGGGTCATAAATTGACAAAATGACTATTCATTATAGTTTTAGTTAATGAGATAATGATGTCATTAATTGGGGCATTGCAAATGACCATTGAATGCATACAATGATCTAAAATAAAGGACCCAGTAACTAGGATATCAAAGTGTAATCATATTATTCATAATTTTTTATTTCCTTATAAAGGCTAGAAATTTTACTATATTCAATCCATCCATATAGTGACAAGAGGAAAGTTGGGTTTTATTAGGTTGCTTAATCAATTAACAATTAACATTTAAATTAAAGAAAATTATGTAGGAGGAGGGAAAAAATGGTAGACCTACCTGTAGGCCTTTCCTCGAACATCCTCCCCTTCACTTGAAGTTTCCTCCCTCTCCTAAATGTTGTGAGCTTTGCTCAATGATGGTGGCAGTGCTAATTCTTCGTTGGAAAACTCTCTAGGCATTTTTTTGTTCAAGTGAACAAACAACTACATTTTTCCAGTTTGAATATAACTCTTAGAAAAACAATAAAATAATACCTTTGAGTGAAGTTCATCTTCACTTGAAGGTATTGTTTTATTTTATTTTTTATTTTTTGTTAACCTAGGTGTACCCCCATGACCTAGCCTAATACCTAGAGGGGAAAGTTGGGTTGAGACTAATCCCCTGGTGATGAGCACAACCACTTGCAAGCCATGTGCATCATTTAAAGTCAGACCCCAGACTCAAACCCAAGAGCTCGAGTAGCATACCAAAGACTTAAGCCTCCTCTGCTATCTGTGCGAGCTCTGAGTGAACCCAAAGGTAATATTTTATTATTATTTTTAAATTAACAAGAACCTTCAAACAAAGATGACCTTCACTCAAAGTTCAACACTCAAATGAAGATGACCTTTTCTTGAAGGTAAATCTTTGATCAAAGGTTTTTGCTTAAAGACCTTCAAACAAAGGTAGTTCAAGATTTTCTTTCCACTCCCAAAATTTTCATGCACCAAGTTTGGAACCAATTATTGTGGGATTACCCATATGCAAGCACCAATTCCAATAGCCACATGCAAGACATCACAAAGATATTTGCATTAGTACTCTTCTCACATTGTGCAACTTTAGAAGTCTACACTTCAACTTCATCACATTTTTAAATCTTGCAATGCTTTCCACATGTGCACATGTACACATGGGAAACACATACACTACACTAATACATTCAGTTTGGTTCCATATGCATCTAACACATGGACATGTCTACTCCACGTGATCATGCCAACCAACTGACACCACTTTCATCTAACATTTGGCAAAACCATGGTAACATGAGAAGTCTATCATGCACACATGACACCTGTTAGTGTTGTAGGTGTAGGAGAATTGATCTAGATGAGAGCTACCACTGACCCTTTGAGAATAAAAAACAAAGAAAGCACAAGAAGCTAAAAGAAAGTTGCAAATAGATTGATAGAATATTGGATAAGTAAAATGTACAATTTAACCTTGGTTAAATAAACAAGGTAGTGAAGGTAGTCAATTCAAACACAATGACTGACTAACCCTTCAATGATGGAACACTTGTTAACTCACATGACAAGTGTTTTGTGAGTGGCAAGTGACCATGCAAGAGGTGTCTCATAAAGCAAGGGCACTTGTCTCAACCACATGAGGTGAGACAAAAATATAGAAGTCCCTAAGTGAAGACTTAATCAATGTGAATAGGAATCTCCTAGTTAGGTTAATAGCTAACTAGTTTGATAAAGTCACTATTTACACCAATAGTTAGCATATTATGGAAGAGGGCCTATTGTATAAATACACCCTACTGTCCATTTCATAAACTAGTACACTAACTAGGGAGCCTCTACCACATCACTCAACCAAGTATGGTTGTACTCTAGGGTGCTCTAACAAATCAAGTGTGCATATTTATCCTATGTGATCATAGGAATGTATATTCTCACCATCACTTCTATAATATTATACATTTACACAATATTAATGAAGGTTTTCACACTAGTTGCATGCTCTATTATTTCATAGTGTGCTTCTTATAAAGCTACTACATAACAAGCATAAAAAATAGATATAAACCTACATTTACATTGCTTCATAACCTTGTACCTACATATAAAAATTTCCTTCCATCTCAAAATTAGCATTGAATTAGAACACATGCTAAAGTAAAATTAGATTAGAATCAAATGTCAAAGATATAATTTTTATGTTAATAGATTCTAAATTTTAAGATCATAAATTAAAATATAAGATAAAATATTCCCACATAAAGTCTCCATTTAATTTATTAATTAATGATTATACAAATATCTTAATTAATAACCCCTTTAATATATAGAAAAATACTTTAATAACTTACACCAGTTTATTTTATTATAGATTGTAGTGACCAATAAATCTCAAAATATAAAAATAAATCTTAATAGGATAAGATGAGATGTAAATATTCATTGATTTTTTTCTTTATAATTAAATATTTTTTATGAGCCTTGGAAAAATTAAGTAAGATATTAATCTTCATTAATTAATTTTTTATTTTTTCTAATTAATAAAAACTTTAAAAAATGGGCAAGATAAAGATATGAACCTTCCTTTAATTTTTGTTATTAATAAATCCATATACAAAATGAAACAAATCTTAATTAGACTAAAATGGGATTAAATGAAATGTGAAGCTTCATGAACCTAAGCCTAAGTTTAATTAACAATTTTGGTTCAACAACTAAGCCAATTCATCTTCAGTGTCCTTAAAATCAAAGTGACATTCTTTAGTGCAACTACAATTAACAATATGAATATGGATAGTTGTAAATTCCTTAAAGACCTCTTTAATTCATTTTAAAGATTTCTATTGTGAAAATATTGAACTAATCCCATTTGTTAGGTGAAATTTGTAAAAAATTATTCGCATTATCATTCTTACAATCGATTAGTCTTCTTCATGATGTTAACAATTTCCTTCTCAACCAATTCATTTCTTGGGTGAAGCTCTAATAAGCTCTTTACATAATTGTCCTTGAGTATGTTAGTCTTCTTCATGATGTTAACTTCCTTCTCAAAATAAGATAATATTGTTTTTTTTATCAATTTCCTAGATGAAAATTTAATAAGCTCTTTACATAGTTGTCCTTGAATATGTTAGTCTTCTTAATGATGTTAGCAATTTCCTTCTCAAAATAAGATAATCAATGATCAAATTAGATGCTTAGATTTAGTGTATATTAATTGTTTAAATTGTATCAACCTCAACAAATAAGGAATCAAAGAGATTATTTCAAGTAATCACCTATTTTTCATGCTTACTCATTTTTTATTTTGTGTGGAGGGTAAGATCACTTTCTACAATTCATCCTTGCTATTTTTCAAAATGTGATCAATACCAACATCAATGTTTATTTGACTCATATAAAATGATAATCTAACCTAAGAAAATGGTTTGCTTTTTTTTTTCACATTTAAATCACACCAAAGTGAAAAAAGAATTTACTTTGATAACAAATGAACAAGGTTTTAGGAAGGATTTCACATTTGTTGGAGTAGGAAAACTGGAATAAACAATATTTATGACAAACATAAATATTATGATACTTGTTTTATTGATTCAAAATAGACATTTTTATTTGATTTAGGAATGTTTTGATTCAGTCACTTAAATCTAATAATCTAATTAAGAATATTATCTTGTCATCTCTTCACAAAAGAAGACATTCTTGCATTCAAGGGGTTATATGTAAAGATTTTAGGAAGAATTTGATGTTTGTTGGAGTAGGAAAATTGAAATAAACAATATTTACTCATTTTTTATTTTGTGTGGAGGGTAAGATCACTTTCTACAATTCATCCTTGTTATTTTTCAAAATGTGATCAATACCAACATCAATGTTTATTTGACTCATATATAATGATAATCTAACCTAAGAAAATGGTTTGCTTTTGTTTTCACATTTAAATCACACCAAAGTGAAAAAAGAATTTACTTTGATAACAAATGAACAAGATTTTAGGAAGAATTTCACATTTGTTGGAGTAGGAAAACTGAAATAAACAATATTTATGACAAACATAAATATTATGATACTTGTTTTATTGATTCAAAATAGACATTTTTATTTGATTGAGGAATGTTTTGATTTAGTCACTTAAATCTAATAATCTAATTATTAGAATCCATTTCAAATAGTCAAGAAATCAAGAAATCAGAGAATATTATCTTGTCATCCATTCAAAGGGGTTATATGGAAATATTTTAGGAAGAATTTGATGTTTGTTGGAGTATGAAAATTGAAATAAACAATATTTATGAAAAACATATACATTATGGTACTTGCTTTATTAAATCAAAATAGACATTTTTTTATTTGGTTTAGGAATGTTTTGATTCAATCATTTCAAATATTATAATCTAGTCATTAGAATCCATTTCAAATAGTTGAGAAATAAAAAAATCGGATAATATTAACTTGTCATCTCTTCAGAAAAGAAGACTATCTTGCATTCAGAAGGGTTATATGAAAAGACCTTAGTTATGACAACTGCAATGTTCAATTCTTTATTAAGACAAATAGAGCTCATTATAATTAAATAAAATAAATACACAAGAATACAAAATATTCTCACAAAAAATTATTCATGAAAACGAGTTTAATTCACATTATAAATAAAAGACACTTTCATACTAATTGGTTAAACAAAACACATTCGTAAGATTTCATATTTTCAAGTTATTGAACCGCTAACATGTTGATCACAGGTAGCAGTTCATTCGAAACCAACATGCTCGCTAGCTGTTTTAAGATTAGAATTGCCCCATAATCAATCTTTCATCAACGATCTTAAACAAATATGTAGAATTGCTATAAGAAAATTTTAAGACAATTCACATTAACAAATTGTGTAAATAACACATCAATCGGCTTGTGTGGTTAATGACACCTACCCACTCCATTTGATCCAAAGCACAAGGTCCAAGACTTGAGTGATGCTTAACAAGTAATCATGGAATTAATAATTAACCATTTCTCTTTCTTTGCATCAACTATTTTGGAAGATAATTGTGGCAAAGTGGATACCTGAAACCAAAGACTCGTTTGACACGGATGCCACTTTTACACACAGTGCATTAAAGAATCAATTTGTTAACTATTTTGTTGAGCTTTGAAGTACGTAAAAATTGTTAAACCATAAAAATTCTTTCGCCATGAGAATAGTCCGCCCGACTAAAATGTTTACCTTGACCCTGAATCACACTCTAGGGGCAAAGAACGTGTACTAACGTGCTCGTTAATAAACAATGTAATCACGGCCTTCAATTGGTTAGGCCAATAGTCAAGTTGAGGCATTTTTGTAGAATTCCTTGCAGATCTAGGAAGACAATTATCAAGCACACAGAAAACAAGAACATGCACAATCTGATTTCATTCTTATTCACACTAAATCAAATGCAAAGATATACAGTTTTATAACCACCCGTAGAGAAGGAAATTGCGGTGAAAGGCAGACTTAACTGCAGTTTCCTATGGTGATAAGGGACAGAAAAAGCAAACTGACTGTCGTGTTTGTTCCAGTTAGCATATCGTAGTGAACTGTTTGCTTTAGTTAGCATATGCATGAAAAACAACACTCATGTTTACTTAAGTTAGCTTATTGCATGAAACGTTGATTACGGAGGAAAACTAACGCTAACACCCCCCCTTAAGTCTAACTAAGTAGACAGAAAAGTGAAAAGAGGGAAAACCTTGTGGGAACAAAACCCCCCCTTAAACCTAACTAAGGAGAAAAATGTCTATAGAGGCAACAAATATGGGTCCTGACATCAAGACCATTTTAGGTACCCATTTACATATAAAATCCCCCCAAAAATATAGAGAGAATATAAGAAAGGAAGATATGAATCCCCTCATATTAAAAGAGCTTCCGTGCCAATGATGAACACCTGAAGACAGAATATGATCCACTTCTTGCAAACAACCTTTCTCCCCTTAGGAAGGAAAAGATCCATTGGTGATTGGAGAAGCCAATCCAAAAAGATGGGTGATACTGGACTCCAAATCCAAATGTGTTCCTCTAAAAACTGCTCACATGTCCACTTGTCAGAAAGCGATGATGGCAATCCAAGATCTTGTGAAGACAGAGCTGGAGCAAGCTGCAAAGGAGATGAAGATGGCGGGCCAACAACATTGATATGGCTGTCAACAAAGAGGAGTGGAATGTCCTGAAAGTAATCCTCCAGATCTGCAATATAGGACTCTACAAACAAGAATGATATGTCTGCAATATATGAATCCCAAGTAGCTATGTCTAGAAGTTGTATGATGCCTTGTTGCAAGAAGCCATTGGAAGCTTTTGAAAAAGCAACACAGAACTTAAAATCAACAATAGATGCAAGGACAAAAGAGTCCTAAAAGAGAAGACATATGCCCTCAATAGTGTCATCATGATCAAGGAGGAGAGACTCTGCAAACAAATGATGAATGTCTGAAAGGATGACATCTCGCTGATCAAGAGGACAAGAGTGAACCTGCAAAATAGGATCTGAAGTAGCCTTCGGAGAAGCCAAAATCTCTTTTGAAATAGCAAGTGAAGGAGACTGAATAGCTGCCAATATAGGAGGTGTAGAAAAAGGAGAAACATGAAGAGATGTCCCTGTGTCATCAAGACAATCAAGACTCTTCCAATAATTAAGCTCCTCTTCAGTATCATCATCATACAAAGGATCATCCTCATTATCACAGGAGAGAAGCATGTCTATAGTGGGATTATCTAGGAATGGAGGTTCAGTGGGATCTCCATATATTTCCCATAGAGTGGTCCAAAGAGTGCAAGGGCACTCAATGTGTGACAGAGCCCATGATGTGTGGTCCCCAAAACTTAAACCGATTAATCCTAAGACATGATCATTTCTACTTTCTCATACAGATTTCTGCCAACATGCAATTGGTTCAGGAATAAGTCCAAACAAATGTGACAATGAATGAATCTATCGGCAGTGCTTTAGGATTCCATCACGCCAATACTTATAGTTTCCTTCTACCAAACTGATGACAGATGAATGATTTCTAATTCCCATTTTTAGACTAGATATTTACTCCTTTTGGAACTTTATTTCAATCCATTAATTATAAAATGCCCTGCATAATCCCCCCAAAGAAAAATACAGAAAAATGGCACTTTATAAGTTGAGTGTATGGATTATATAAGTTGGCTGCATGAATTTCTAATAAATTCCCCTTGATTTTTGACACTTTATCATTGTGCATAAACAAATATTGTTTAGTTGCACTTGCAATTTTAGAAAATGTCTATAAAAGAGGAGAAACTAATTACATGCAAAAGCCAAACTTTAGCCTACCAGAGAACTCCACGCCTGCTTGCACCTTGGTTGGGCATTGAGAAGGGTGAACTGGTTGCAGTAAAAGAAAATCATACCTCTATGAGTTCCTGCTAATGACCACCTCTCAGTAGCCTTCTCACTATGAGTGCTAGCCTGTGTGACAATGGCTTCTAAACAATGTAATGCATGATGCTTTCCTTTGCCAATTGGATCAACCTCTCTACTCTGCCAATCAAGCAATTTGTAGCCTCTAGTCACAAATTTATGAATCGCTGCACCATATGCCTTGCCAAAAGATCTATGCAAGCTTCCTTCAAGAGTTTGCAAGAGTTTGCACTACTATCAAAAGCTTCTATTGGCTTGAAATTACCTCCTCCTGTTCTAATACCATGTAGAATTCCTTGCAGATCTAGGAAGACAATTATCAAACACACAAAAAACAAGAACATGCACAATCTTATTTCATTCTTATTCACACTAAATCAAATGCAAAAATATACAGTTTTATAACCACCTGTAGAGAAGGAAATTGCGATGAAAGGCAGACTTAACTGCAGTTTCCTATGGTGATAAGGGATAGAAAAAGAAAATTGGTTGTCGTGTTTGTTCCAGTTAGCATATCGTAGTGAACTATTTGCTTCAGTTAGCATATGCATGAAAAAAAACACTCATGTTTACTTAAGTTAGCTTATTGCATGAAACGTTGATTACGGAGGAAAACTAACGCTAATAATTTTTCATCCACAAGAAATTGTATCACATCCTAAAAAAATGGAACACTAGCACAATCACCAATTGGGTGTTTCAATGTTTTGAATACTAATTCTAGCCACTTGGTTTCTGCATTAAGACATGTACTGCCACAATAAAATAGCAATCTCTCTTCCTGCATAATGTCATTGCAAACTTTGTGTACCATTTACCATTTTGAGTGCCCAAAAAACCCCACATACTTGATGCAAGATGTGAAGTGTATGGAAGAAAGAGTGCAACGAGGATTAAACAAACCTACATAGACAATGACCAGTAGTTTTCTATAAGTTTCTCAATGATGACAAGTTGAAATAATAGTAACACAATCTCTTTATTTTGCACTTGTACTGATAGAAACTACCAATCCAACTCCCATATCCAATACCATGAAAAATCTAAGGGTGATTCCACAATACTTGTTTATAATTTTTGGCCAAATTGGACACTAAAATATTTTTTTCTAATTAAATCTTCAATTTTTGGCCAAATTGGACACTGAAATATTTTTTTCTAACTAAAACTTCACTTTCACTGTGAAGAACTTGAAGATGATGAAAACTAGTGATTTGTCAGATTTTGTTTCTAGATTCTAAATATATTTTTTTAAAATTTTTGGAATCAGATTTCACTTCTTTTTTCATCTCCTTCGAAAACTAGATAGTTTTTTATTAAATATTTTTTTGTTAATCAAATTTTGACATCAAACTAAAGACAACTCACACATAGGCAGACTTTATAACTCTTTTTGTATGTATCAAAATTCAATTCTTTTTTTTTTTGCATGGGGTCATTTTTTGCAAACCACTTTTATAGGTTTACCCCTAGCAGAGAACTAAGCTTTGAATAGGTGATAGTTTTTCATGAATTTTTTAACAAAATCTTGTTTCATTCCTCATTCTAAAAACACCTCATTTAAGTCAAATACAAACCCTAAGAAGCATATTTTAAATTATAACTAAAATCATAGAAAAATTCTCAAATATCAAATGAGCAAGTTCATTCTTAGTGTGAGGAAGATAGATTTAACAATCAACCATTAATCACTATATCTACATTTCTAAAACTTGAAAATCTAGACCAACTCTAATCACATTGATTAGGAATTAAGATCCAACCACAATCACCTAGTACTAATCATCATGATTAGCAGGAATTAACGACCAACCACCACTACATTTCCAAGATTCCAAAGTGCCAATTCATTTTTCCTTATACTCATAACTATCCTTTTAGACATCAAAAAATTGCAATTTATTCTATTATCTGCTTAAATGTTATTATCGGAAGAATGTATATTACTTGAAATAGAATATGTAGATCATTAACTTATACTTTGTTACCTTCCTCATGTACTCAAGTCACCATAAATAAGACACTTGTAGATTAGAACTTAGAAGATCTAAAAAAGGCCTCAGGAATAAGTAAATATAGCATGTCTTGTTCAAGCCCAATGAAAAAAAAAACCCAAGAAACCTTTGGAAGGACTTTGTACTAAAATCATTAAAGAGTAATGATATGAGATTTCCACAATTCATGTTGAATGTGATTATGCTGCTTGATGGGAAAATTGCACACAATCTAATCCAGAAACAACATAATCACAATTGTTAAAGAGGTTTTTGAATATCAAATGAACGGGATCTCACAACAATTTGTCATATTATATTGCATGTGATAAATGTTTGAGGCATAATAAACATTATCAACCATCGTAACTACATTTCTAACTCTTACAAAATCTAAACCCCTAAAAATGTATGCCATTAACACATACACCAAACAATAGATCACAAAATAACTTTAAATATGTCACATGAAACAATAACATACAACCGAACATATGCCAAAAGACAGATCAAATAATGGGATGAATCCAAAATAATCAAATGATAGAATAGCAATACTTCTGAACATTATGAGAATTCCATATGTGCCATTAGTCAAAGCTAGGAAATAAATAATCAGATTAATCAATAAAAACATGCACACACCAACTATAATCAATATTAAACATTTACTCAATGATATTTTTTTCCACGCCAACGGCAATCAGTATTGAAGATATTAATCAATGATAGTTCTTAATAAAAAAACCAACTGCAATTAATTCTGAAGATAATCAATGATACTTTTGATTATATAAAAGTTACTGATTATAGTTGGTGTGTGAATGTTTTATTAAAATAAATTATTAGCAGTTGGCAGCGAATAGTTTCAAATTGTATCAAATTTTAAAAACAGGAACATTTGAGTTGTATCTTTACAAAACAATCAAAATAAAACAAACCATACTACCTTCGCTCAAAAAATTGTCAACTTATCACCTAAAACTGCTAAATTTAATACAACTTAAGTCCAGGAAACCAGGCAAATACCAGTAATCAAATCTCCAAGTTCTTAAAGAACAAAAGTCATTATAAAGATGCTTGGTAAGAAAACCAAGTCCCATGCCACAAAACTATATATAATGTAACTTCCTTGCGACATCCAAATCTACTCAAAGGCCCATTGATTTTCTCGCCTGACTTCTTCCTCCTCTTCAGGAGTGAAATCATTTTTTATGTTTAATAATTTTCGGATCTCTTCTGGGGTTTTGCCCTTAATCATATCAGCTACAGTTTGGCACGTTAAGTCCAGAAGATTCTTCATATTAAGGTAGTTGGCAGCCTGCTCACAGCAAAGAAATATATATAACAAGTCATCATTTCCAACCTACACCTATAGGAAAAATAAAATTTACTATAAGCATAGCAGCAAATATACTACTGCAAATGATTTAACCGCTAAACCTATCATCTACTAGCAAACAAACACATCCTCAATAACAGAGAAAGTGGGAGACCGGGTCAACTCCCCCAAGGTAATGTAAAAGACACTACAGGGGCATTTTCCAGACACTGTCCTCACTTTCAATGTTTGCACCACATGAAGAGATGAAATCAGAACTCAGACTTTATAGATGGCACTACAGATATCCATCTAAAGCATGCACTATACAAAGATACATATGCATTTTTCTTAGCATTTGGACTATATAAAATTTGTTTCCCTCTATTACAAAATGGAAGTTGTTTACCAGAATACAAAAGAGCCTTAAAGTTAATATAAAGAAACAAAAAAATAACAGAAGAAACCCTGGCTAGAATAACCTATAGGCTACACAGTACACACTCATTCAACAATTTGAGGGTCTAAACTTCAATAATCATTCGCCAGAAGTACTTCAAAATACTGGCCCTTTTCATTAAAATATCCGCTTAAGGTACTTCGGATGCTGCCCTTTTACAGAAAAAATTTCTGGACGACCTTAAACATCTAATTTTCAATACACACCAAGATAGGTTGTCCAAGGGCACAAAAATGTGAAACCTACAAAACAAAACCAGGATAGGCAAAAACACGAAGCCTACAAAACAAAACCAGGATACACAAAAATATTAAGCCTACAAAAAAGAAATCACACAATAATTCATCCCGCAAATCCTGCCCACAAAGACATTACAAGCCACATTAATCCGCAAACAAAATTGCTTCAATTTCTCCGAAAACACAAAAATAGGTTAACCAAAACCACAGCGAAAATAAAACCACTACAAGTACGCGAAATCCGAAACCCTACAAACCAAACGATAGCAAAATTCATCCTACGATTTAATACACGTAATCTAATCGAAATCCATGTACTTTAGAGCCAAAGTATCTTTAATATTTCCGGAAAACCCTAATATCCACTCTCAAACCTTACAACAGAAATAGGTTCAATTTGGTTTCTGAAACCCTACGCAAAACGTCAAAAACAATATCTAAACAACCTTATAAAGGGGCGCTGAAAACCATACGTACCAGGATAAGATCGAAAAGGGTAGCCTGATCCACCTTCACAAACTCCTGATCCCACGTCTTCACATCCTTCTCCGAAATGGCGCTCTTTTCTTCGCTGGTCTTGGCGGCATCCACATGATACTTACAATATTCAATAACTTGAGCCAAGATTTTACTGCTTACATTCGGCAAGGGCAAGGCACTCTCTTTGCCAGTATCCTCTATCATGTTCTTTATAGTTTGGCTTTCAAAAGCCACAGCTTCATCTACCTCAAAAAGCTCATCGTCAGAGCTTTTCAATCTCACATTGCATTCCTTCGCCATGGACGTTTTGGGGATTGAAAACAGAGAAATGTTGCGGAGGGTAATCGAACGAAAATCCAAGAAAGAGAAAGAACAGATCTAAGCCTCGCCTTACAATAATCTGCAATGACGGGCGTGAACCTGTATTTATATGTGGGGGATGAGCAGTTTTTTTATATGAATAAAAATAGCATGGTGAGTTATTTGTGGCGATTTTTTTATTTTTAGCTCCTGACCTTTATTCTTAACCCTAACCCAGGTCGGCGATTTGCCATAAATAGGGTTTGGTTTTCCTCATCTTGGACTTAACTTTTTGTTTTTTTAAAACGGTGACTATTTTCGTTTTTCTAAAAACCGCCGGCCCTTTAGTTATTGATCGTTTTCTATTAGGATTCAATTATGTTATATTTTTAAGCCGAGAGGCATCCTACAGTAACACTAACAGCTGAATGCATGAAAGTTTTATGTGTAACGTCTGCTAAATAAAGTGTCTCATATCCGTTACAAATCCATTAATGTGCTGTCAGTAACCTCTGAAATTAAAGCGCGTCCATTTTTGAGCAGCAATAATTTATGTGTAGCAGCGGTTTCTATCTTTGCCAATTTTTGATCAGCAACAATTTGTGTAGCAGCGGTTTGTGTTTCAAAGACTTAATTGATTGGAGGAGCCTCACAAGCCATGGCTTCTTTGCACAGGTAATCTTCGCCAATCTTCAGCTCACTATCATGCATTTTTAACAGGTAATCCTTGCCATTCTTTGCAAAACAAAAACATTTTAAAAATCTTGCTGAGAGTGCCCGGTTGTGTTCGTATGCTAAATAGTCTAGATTGCCCATACAGTAGATCTCTGCTGTAGCGAAAGAAATCATCAGCCATCAGGAGCAGAAGCGTCTGTCGTAGTGGAAGTAGAAGCGTCAGTTATTTCTCTTTTAAGACTGCCACATTTTTGTCCATACTGTGTCATTGATGAAGATATTTTGCACATCCAAACTGGATCTTGTTTAACCCAAGTGCAGTTGGATCCCCTGGCCCCTGGCGAATTGTGAATAATATCACGCATGCATATACAGTGGCTATGCAGATCTGATCATCCATTGGTTTTACTAATACTTCCACATATTTTTGTGCATTCCTTATTGATAATGAAAATAGATTGCACATCCGATGGCCGTTTATCTCATCATATAAGGAGTATTGAAGAGTCCTTTGTGATTTGCTCTTAAGGAACAAATCTATAATAAACTGTCAATTTCAGCAAGATGTACCAGATGATGATGCGAAAATGGCAACTCCTCCTAAGTCTGTATTTCTTCCTTTTCTCTCACTTTTTGTAGTCTTTTTGGGAGTGTCTCAGATTTATGGAGTAGTTTTTGATATGGCAGTTGCATTAAGGAAATCATCAGATTTGGCATGGCAATAATAAAATGGTCCATCTCAAAGTTTTTTTAATTTCTTTGCAAGGCACAAGTAGTGGGTTGCCCTCCTTTAGGAAAAACACTTTGATTGCTAAACCGAATTTTGATCAAGAAGCTCTGTATGTCAAAGTGAGCATGGATGGAGCTGCCTATCTGAGAAAGGTGGACCTCAAAATCTATGGCAGCTACCATGAGCTTTCCTCTACACTGAGGTGATTCAGATTAGGTTGTTGACTAGGATAGGTGGCGATTTATTTAAAAAAAATTCTACTATGATGCCTGCAGTTGCTACTCAGGAGAAGGCAGTGAGTAATGGCACCACGAAGGTGCTCAAATCCCTCCATTTTTTATTCATTAACTTAAGCCAGTTAAGCCATGCGTCATGCTAATTAATTCCTTAAAGCTTTTCTAATATAAAGTTTTAAAAATATATATTTTAATTCATTTGTTTATTTAAACATATAAAAATATCAAAGATATTGGTTGTGCAATATCTCCATTGATTTAATTATGACATTAGTTGTTATGATATTTACCTACAAGTTTTGGATAAACATTGCAGACTGCCAAACTATCATTCTCTTTTTACTTTGTTGTTGCTCCTTCACACTACTTTTATGACCTGCGCAACATCAACTATATGCCTGAATTATTAAGTGATATACATGATCATATAGCCTCTGCAATTTCAGTTCAATCTGATTTTCAATGCCCACTTCTACCATATTCAATCCAAACGAAACCATGTGAACAAGTAAATTAGATTGGCAGGAGAGAATCGTTAATGTAAGAGAATAATAATTGTGTGCAAGACTAACAAAAACAACCAAAGCAGCTTATGCTTTTACCGATGTACAAGAAAATAATTTTTTGCTGTTTTCCCCGTGACTGGTTTTAGAATGTAATTGGGTGGGCAAAAGCATAAAAAGATAGTCCGGGACAGTAAAAATAAGATTATTATGTTTATGTGGAAAGATGCAAATATCACATGTGAAAGTGAAAGGATTTTGCGATAGAATACTTTCTACTATACGAAAAGGTCTCTTAAGTTACACTTTTCAAAGAATTTGTTAAGAGAAATTTGTTTGATATAGTATTTTGGTTTGTTCATTTTAAATATATAATTAAAATATTATATTTTTAACATCAAATTCCTTCTTCAAGTATTATTAGTATATTATAATTTGTATTAATAAAATAAAATTTCTTAATATTTAAAATATTGTTGTTTTTTATCATAAAATTGATTTTAAGTTTAATATAAATATTATTATAATGGTATAACAATTTTATATCATTAATTTTGGAAAAACAATTATTTTTCCTTTTTATTTAATATGGAAATAGAGGCTCTAGGAAAATTCATCACGAGCGGTCCATTAATATTTTTTGTTGGTAAATTGTCCACGGCAATGAAGGTGGTGAATTGCTAGAAATTTTATAAACAAAAATACAAGTATGTATTTTTTAATTGATTTAAATGTTTATTTTTATTATAATATTTATTTCTAAAAATATGAGTTTTTAAGCCTATGAAATCAATAGATTGTTTTTGGATTCAATATTGATCATTGTTATAAAATATAGTAAAAAAAGGAGAGTGATTTGAAATATGAGTACAAAAATATACATAATTATTCTAAAGGCATTCTCTTCTAACTTTAATGTTGTTTAATATTTAGATTGTCTAAAACCATTCCGTAAAATCTAGGATTTAATGTAATATTAAAATATTATTTCTCATATCAATTAATTACACAGTTATACAGTGAAAGCAACAAAGGAATATTCTCTCTTAAGAAAAACCTTTTACATTTAAATTGACATCCTTACGCTGTCATTAGTGCTAGAAATATTAAATTTATATTGTAACCGTTTTTTGCATGGACAAAATAGTTACTAAAGTGGATGAACAGAAAAATCCATCGAAATTTTTCTTGTAAAGCCTTCTTCCAGACGTCCGAAGAAGAAAATGGTGGCAGTTGGGATTATTTCCAGCGCATTTTAGGGTGTGATCAACATCATTGCTGGGCCACGTAACCTCCATAGGATGTTACCTGCCTTCTAGAGGTAATAATACCCGATTTCCCTACCTTCAATAGCACATAAAAACAAATTCACATGCATTCCTCTCACCCAACTATGTTAATCCAACAAAGTATGTAGGAAATAGGTGGCATTTCTACTACTTATGCTTGATTGGTACATCCTTGTTTGAAAATCTCCCTTCCAAATTTCTGCGCAAATTACAAAAGTGAATGTTAAGGAGAAAAGCGTGGATAATGGCTGCTGCGAGAGAAGAATGTGAGTTTGGGGGAGCCATTTGATTCTTCTCAAAGTAGCACCTTAGAAAATCCATTGCATGCTTATCCAACTTGCCTAAAAAAATGGTGGTGCTTGCAGTAATCAATACACCTAAACTGTACATGCTTATCGATCTTGCCTAAAACATTGAGGCGCTTGCAGTTACTGATGATCAATGTGCGCGAGTCGCTTGCAACAGGAGAATCAGATATGGATTAGCTTCTCTATTCAAATACCATTTTTACAGAATCATGTGGGTTCAATGGTTTTATCTTAGCTGTTTTCTTTTCTAATTTTGGGAGATACAACATAAAAAAATAATGGGAGTGCGTCGGTGAAATATGAAGAGGGTAGGAGGTGGATTATTTTTTTGGAAGGCTGAAGATGGGAGACCAGGCATATTTGAAATTGTTGCCAACATCAATCCAAGATTTGTAATTCTTTCGAGTTGAATAGGATGCCCATAAGATTAAATTGAGTTATACAGACGAAAGATTTCATTGTGCCATATATCATGCTGGTGGAGAATATAAAAGAGACTCAAATTCTTCGAGTTCAGAAGTTGGGGATGCTCAACCTGAGCATATTACAATATTTCTTCACTTCCATGCCAACCGACGACTCTCTCAAATCCCATTCACCTGCATTCTTGAGGTAAATCACCTGCCATCATTTTAGTGAGTTTATTGTCTGAAATTGTAAATAGAGATGGATTATTTGGTTGTATTTATCTCTCTATGGATATCTGTACCCGACAACACATCTCCCACATTCTCATTATGGGCGTCAATAATGGTTTAGCTTTTGTTTTCACGCTTGCTAATTTCTTTAGCTTCATTGTTTTGAAAGCCTCTTAATAAATTCATTTGGTGCTATCCTCCAATCGATGCAGAACTATTTAAGGCATCCTATCAAATAGTTAAGGCATCCTATCAAATAGTTCACGTGCCTTGTTTGTGTTGGAAATAATCCCAACTACCACCATTAACTCCCACCACTGTAGAATTTCAATTTTGGTTCCCAGCACAAATTTTGCAAATCCTCTCACATGTGTGAGATTTTGTTCTCCAGCTAAATGCATTTAAACTATATTTTGCAAATTCCAAGTGCAGGACAGATTTTGAATTAAGATTCAAATGTATATCTTTTTAGACAAGATTTCCCAGTTGGCAATATTAAATGCGCTTAAATGCTTTTACTTTTCCCTCCTTTGCTGGGCTCATTCGTAGCTTCCAGAAAATCAGGTCTCACGATGAGACACTTGAAGAAAGAAGAGTGGTTGAGAAAATCTTGAGAAGTTTACCTGCAAGGTTCGATCCAATTACTATTACCATAGAAGAGACAAAGGACCTCTCTCAATTTTATGTTGGTGAATTACATGCATCACTCATTTCACATGAGCATAGGTTGAGTAGAACAAAAAATTCATCTTTGGAGTAGAACAAAAAATTCATCTTTGGAGCATGCTTTCAAGACACAAGCTACAATTAGCCATGGTAGAGGGAAAGGAAGATCAAACTCAAGAGGAAGAGGAAGAGGAAGAAATTTGTATAGAGGTGGAAGAAGTATCCTATAAAACCCAAGTGGAAGAAGCAGCCCATCAAACTCAGGTGGAAGAGGTAGCAGCCAAAGTTTCAATCAAAATCAGCCCCAAGGACAAAGGTATGATAAAGTACAAATCCAATGTCATTATTGCAAAAAATATGGGCATTATTTTAGTGAATGTAGGAAGAAGCAATATGATTCTGGATAGGAAAATACAAATTTTACAAAAGAAAATGAAAATCAGGCAGTATGTTTTTAGCTTGTAATGTTGCACAAGAACAACAAAAGGATGTATGGTTTTTAGATTTTGGATGCAACAATCATATGACAGGGAATGCAAAACTATTTTCTAGTTTAGATGAAAATGTAAAAGCTGATGTCACATTAGGAAATGATAACAAAGTTTCAATTATGGGAAAAGGAAAAATTGACATTGTAACTAAAAAGGGGGAGAAAAAGTTTATTTATGATGTCTATTATGTCCCTGGGTTAAAGCATAATTTGATGAGTATTGGGCAGCTTGTTCAAAAGGGATACAGAGTATTTGTCAAAAATGGAGAATGCACAATCTTAGATAAATACCCCAACAATCAGCTTATTGCAAAAGTCCAAATGACAAACAATAGAATGTTCCCCATTAGGATACAACTAGATTTGAAGGCAGAATTTGTTAAAACACAACTTGTAGACAAAGAGAAAGGTGCAGCAGTCACCCAAACAATATTTCAAGCTGAAGTTAAGGATGAAAATTGGTTATGGCATTTAAGATTTGGACACTTAAACTTTGGAGGTTTAAACTTGTTGCATAGAAAAACATGGTAAGGGGATTGCCACTCATAGAGAAACCAACAAGGTTGTGTGAAGGATGTATTCTGGGCAAACAACATAGAGAATCATTTCTAATAGGAAAGTCAATGAGGGTAGCAGATCACCATTAGAGATTGTCCACTCAAATTTGTGTGGTCCTATGCAAACAACATCAATTGGAGGAAGATATTATTTTATGACATTCATTGATGATTACACAAGTAAAACATGG
Organism: Sequoia sempervirens; assembly: GCA_007258455.2. Classification (NCBI taxonomy): domain Eukaryota; kingdom Viridiplantae; phylum Streptophyta; class Pinopsida; order Cupressales; family Cupressaceae; genus Sequoia; species Sequoia sempervirens. The sequence goes on from VDFB02168118.1 coordinate 162,668,470, forward strand.
ATTTACTTTTTAAAGCATAAGGATGAAGCATTTGATTACTTCCGCCAATTCAAGGCTCTTGTGGAAAAGCAAAGTAGGCACTCTATCAAAGCATTGAGAACGGATAGAGGAGGTGAGTATATCTCAAATGAATTCCTAAGATTTTGTAAAGATAATGGTATTCACAAAAAATTCACTACAAGGTACACACCTCAACAAAATGGTGTAGCTGAAAGAAAAATAGAACAATTATGGAAATGGCAAGGAGCATGGTAAATGAAAAACATTTATCAAATGAGTATTGGGCTGAAGTTGTTTCATGTGTAGTCTATATAATGAATAGATTTCCAACCAAGAGTCTAAAGAATATGATTTTGGAAGAAGCATGGAGTGGAAGGAAACATAATGTTGCTCACATAAGAGTATTTGGATGTGTGGCATATGCACATATCCTAGATGAATTGAGAAAGAAATTGGACAGCAAAGGAGAAAGATGCATATTTGTGGGATATAGTGAAGAATAAAAGGCATATAAACTATACAATGCAATAACCAAAAAGGTAATAATTAGCAGAGATGTGCAATTTATTGAAGAGGAAGAATGGGATAGCAGTATAAAGCAAACAATGAATGTAACAAAAAGGATACAACAAGAAGATGGAGAAGAATTAATACCAGTAGGTATCCCTTCAAATGTTACTCCTACTCCCATTCAAGCACAACAAAGTGGTCCTCAAGTAACACCTTCAACAAGCATAAGGACGGCCTCACGAATTCAAGTAAACACACCTTCAAGTGGAGAACAAACACCAGCAACAATAGGAACTCATAGTGCAGGCCCATAAGTCCACGTTCTACAAGTTCAAATTCAAGTGATATGTCAAATCCAACCTTGGAAAGCATGAAGAGACAAAAAATTAGAAGTTTAAGAGACAATTATGAGCAAAATGAAGGTGAGAACAACACAGGTCTGAATTCTCTTTATGCATTATATTCACATGTTGATGATCCAATTCATTTTGAAGATGCAATTAAAGATGAAAAATGGATAAATGCAATGGATGAAGAAATAGATGCTATAGAAAATAATGAAACATGGGAGTTAGTGAGTCTTCCAAAAGGAAAAGAAGTTATAGGAGTAAAGTGGGTGTATAAGACAAAATGCAATGTAGAAGGAAGAATTGAAAGGCATAAAGCAAGATTGGTTGTCAAGGGATACAAACAACAACTAGGTAGAGATTATGATGAAACATATGATCCCATTGCAATAATGGAAACAATAAGGGTAGTATTTGCAATAGTAGCTCAACACCAATGGAAGGTATATCAAATGGACGTAAAGTCAACATTTTTAAATGGAGTGTTAAAAAAGGAAGTTTATATAGAGCAGCCTCCTGGATATGAGGTTCAAGGACAAGAAGATAAAGTCTATAGGCTGAAAAAGACAATTTATGGGTTGAAGCAAGCATCGCGGGCATGGTACAACATAATTGACACATATTTCTTGAGCAATGAATTTAGAAAAAGTGATGGTCAGCCTACTCTCTACATCAAGGAAAGTGATGGTAAGATATTAATTGTTGTGTTGTATGTAGATGATGTAATATTCACAGGGAATGATGATATCCTCATTGCTGATTTCAAAGAAACTACGAAAAATGAATTTGAAATGAATGATTTAGGGTTGTTAAGATACTTCCTAGGCATAGAAGTGCAACAAAAGAAAAATGGTATTTTTATTTGTCAATCAAAGTATGTAGATCAAATCTTGAGGTTTAAGATGCAAAACAACAAGTCTGCTCCAACACCAACAGCCATAGGTCTGAAATTAAGTAAAGATGATTGCAGCAACAATGTCAATCCAACACTATACAAAAGCATGGTAGGAAGTCTAATGTATCTGACTGCAACAAGACCTGATATAATGTATGCAATGAGTTTAATTTCAAGGTTTATGGAGACCCCAAAGGAGACACATGGTTGGAAACAAAAAGAATATTGAGATATGTTAATGGAACCAAAGGATATGGAATCTTGTATGGTGCAGCAAATGACTTCAAATTGGTTGGATACACGGAAAGCGATTGGGTAGGAAGTTTAGATGATTGAAAAAGCACATCAAGCTGTGCATTTCATTTGGGTTTGAGAGTCATTTCATGGGCTTCCATGAAATAGCCAATTGTTTCTCTATCTATAGCTGAATTTGAGTATGTAGCAACAACAAGGGCAACATGTCAAGACACATGGATGAGAAGAATTTTAAAAGATTTGAGGCATGAACAAGAAGTGGCAACTACAATCTATTGTGACAAAAATTCAGCAATTGCACTATCCAAGAATGCAGTCTTTCATAAAAGGAGCAAACATATTGATACAAGGTATCACTTCATAAGGGAACTAATCAATGATGGTGAAATTGTTTTGGAGCATTGCAAGTCTGAAGAACAGTATGCTGATATTTTCACAAAGCCACTGGAAAAGGATAGTTTCGTTCATCGAAGAGATAGCTTGGGCATCATATAAGGCACCAGTTGTGATTAAGGGGGAGTGTTGGAAATAATCCCAACTGCCATCATTAACTCCCACCACCGTAGAATTTCAATAATTTGGTTCCCAACACAAATTTTGCAAATCCTCTCACATGTGTGAGATTTCATTCTCTAGCTAAATCCATTTAAACTATATTTTACAAATTCCAAGTGTAGGATAGATTTTGAATTAAGATTCAAATGTATATATTTTTAGACAAGATTTCCCAGCTGGAAATATTAAATGCAATTAAGTGCTTTTACTTTTCCCTCCTTTGTTGGGCTCATGCGTAGCTTCCATAATAAGTCATAGTTTTTGGTTATTAGTTGTATGGAGTCATTTTTTTTCAAGTTAGTTGAGTGGAATGAAAAATAACAAAAGTGCAGAGCAGAGCAAAAAATACATTTTTCTATAGTAGCAGTTACCAAAAGCAACTAGTGCTGTAGCAACAGCTAGAAACAAGGGGAATTTATCTATTTTATTTTCTAAGTATAAAAAGAAAGAGCAGTAGCTCTATAATTTTGTTTTTGGTGAAAATATTGTAAGCATTGAAAAATATATGAAATATGAACTTCTATTTGGCTCATCTTTGTGTTTTAAATTTCTGCACTCCATTCCTATTGTCTGCTCTATTTTATTTTGTTCTATTTATGTTTTGTTTTCATATCCTCTGCCTCTTCCTTCAAAATGGGAGTCATGAAAATTGGCCTTGAATAGTGGCTCATCCTCACAAAAAAAAAGATCACATAGAGAATATACTAATGCTCTCTCCCAACCGTGCCTTTGGGATATATGTTAGTCTACAAGGCATACAGTTGTTTTCTTTTATTGCCCGGGAATTGAAAGTCTAGCTCGTCTCTGTTCGTCATTGTTAGAAGCTCAATTTGTACACAATACACATCCATATCAAATTTTCATAGTTGTTAATGATCAAAGGTAAAACTAAACATGTTAGCTAATAGTGAGCTATAAAGAGAAGCAGTCAATGCAGAGCATGGGCCATAGTACACTCTATAATTTTTATATAACCCAAATTGCATTCTTTTCAATCAATCTTGCTAAGATTTTAAATACAGATTAAAAGTAAACCTAAACATAATTTTCTTCTTTCAACATTTCTATAAAATATGTAGCCATTATGATGGAGAGGGCCCTCCCTATTGTAGTTCAAAACTATTACTGCATCTCACAGTTGCCACTTGAATTGAATTGTGTGCCATATGATAATTCTACATATTGGGGGACCTCAACAAGAAATATAATTTTTTTTCAATGATTTAAGGTAATGGTGATTCAATAATTGTGAATAATACTTAATAGTAAACATCAGCTAAAAATTATGAGTGACTAAGTGTGGCCCCTGCATTAGCAGGTTGGAGCAAGAGATTTGGTAAAAAGAGAAAGACCAGGGAGAAGAAAGATAATCATGAGGAAAGATCTAGGTTTTCCTTGAAGAAATGCTTGATCCAAGAGTCAAAGCATTCAAAGGTTTCTGATTCAAGATTTAGTTTTGACAAGAATGACAAGTGCACTTTACTTGGATTCAACTTGCCTTAGATGTCAATTGATTTGTTTCTGATTAGAAGGGGAAGGGCTTTGACCTGTTACAAAATGAAAAATAGAGCCAAACAACTCAACAAAATAGATTGGAAAAACATAGTGAACATGAGTGAAATAGCCAATCACAATAGACAACCAATGCAGGACCAATCAGAAATAGCAAACAAAGAGAAATTGTTCAAGGAGAAGCACTTGAAGCAGACAAAGCCACAAAAGGAAAATCAAAAGAAACAATAACTTTCTTAGAAGATTACTTCTTCTTTTTGTGAACTGTTGTCCAAGGAGAATCTGAAATAGAAATTGAGAAATTTTGAACAAAGGGAGAAGACTCCCCTTCAGAGTAGCATACAAGAGGAAGAGCAATATCCATAAGAAAAGCACCATCCACAAGAACAATTGATATTTCAGGAGAGGCATCTGAACCCAATCCTAAAATCATAGGGTTGATAGCATTATTAATAGCATTAGGACCAACCATAACCAAAGATTGTCTTTATGTATCTACATGAAGAGTAGCATCCAACATAACTAAATCATTATTTTTCTTCCCAGAAGGAGTAGGAGGCCTTGAGTCATCATCAAAATAATTAGAAGCAGAGTTAGTAGCAGGGTGTACTGCTAAGTGTTCAGGGAGTGAGTTCTTCCACCAAGTAGAAGAGGAAATAGTGTGGGAGCCACAAGAATAGTCATAGGCCAGGTGACCTACAACAAAACAACATCTGCAGTGAAATGGAAGACCCTCGTAATCCACCATTTGAGACCATGACCAATCATTAACCTACAAAACTACCTCACTAGGTAGAGCCTTCGAAAGATCAACCTCCACTAGGATCCTAGCATAGGAGGTATGAGTAAAATTCTTGGAAGCCTTATCCACTCTCAAGAACCTACCAATAGAATTACTAATGCCCTCATAGGTAGAGGAGCACCAAAACTATAAGGGAAGATAAGGCAATCTTACCCAAACAGGCATAACATCCAAGGGTTCATTCAAAGGATTAAAAGAATGAACCCAATGTTTAATGGAAAGGGGATGAGAGTCCCAAACCCACAAACCAAAGTCTAAAATAGCCTTTCTATCTTTAGGAGAGCTAAAACCCACAACAAAAAAACCCCTTGCAGACGGGTAAATCTCCATTAGACCATCAACCAGAGGAGACCAATGGTTAGTGATCCAAAGGTGCGAATCAAGCAGGGAAGGCCACAAATGAAAAAAATGACAAATAAGAGCATTCCCAGAGTAATAAGATTTTTTTTCAAGAACCTCCTTACCAAGAGAAACAACAAGAGCACTATCTGCACACACCAAAGGATGCACAGATCCCTCCCTAAGCCTCTTAGACTTCACTACATCAACAAAAGAAGGCTGAGGGGAAACACCCATCCCCTTAGTAGAGTTTGAGGAAGCCTGATTGACTTCCACAATAGCATCCACATTAAGGACAGGGGCTACCACACCAATCACAGCCACCGCAGGGCCAATAGTATTCTCTGTGCCACCAATCGAAGGAACAGAGCTAGTTAGAGGTCCCATAGCAACTGGAAGAAGCTCTGAATCCTTGTTCATAGTCACCGAAGAGATCGCATCCTTGTTTACAACCACCGAAAAGACCATAAGAGAGGAGTTGAGGTCGATGACTAAGTTTTAGATAGGAGATAGGGTCTTCACCACCATGTGGGAGGCGTCCAAAAAGAGCCATTCAAAATCTAGGCTAGGCGGGGGAACCCTAAACAGGGGTATTCAAAATTTTGACATAGCGGGAGTTCTCCATCGGGAGCAGTACAAAACATAATTCAATTGATTTGTTGTGGATCATGGGATGCTAGAATTTTTCCTATGAGAGGCAAACATTGTTGCCCTTTTTGTAAAGTTTCCAACCACAAATACAGTTTCATGTGTTGTGCCTCTTGCCCTACTAAAATGTAATGTCAATGCTTCTAATTTTGCATGATACTGTTTTTCAACATGTATCCCAAGACATCCACATTGATTTTCCAGCATCTTCCATTGTTTAGAGGGCCAATCTAGACCTATACTCCATGTATTAGATGGAAGGGTTGTTAGAGTTTCCCACCTGTCAGCCTTGGCAATGCAAACACAAAATTATATTCCAGAAACATAAGATATTACATTCTAATCACTAGTATTTGAGATGATGTTAGATTCTCATCAATTAAAAACATAAGTGCCTTATTAGTTGAAGCATAATGTCATTGATGCAAAAATTTACATAGATTTTTCTTTAGAAAAGAGCTTTATTATTAAAGAATGGAATTTTATCACTTTTCATAGCTATGGTTTTTTATGAATTTTCTTAAATATTTGGAGATCTTGAGTTTAGTCATTGAAAGTACAGAAGGAGATACTTCCAACTTCTACTCTATCAAACTGAAATAGTAAATATCTATCAGCTTATTATAGATATATAATGCAATAAAATAACTAAACTAGTAATAATCCATATGGAAATGGAGATACAGAAACACAACAATCTTTTGATACGAATGGTAATATATTTGTCAATTTCAATATCTCTTTAGATTTAAGTGTGAAATTTATTGAGCATAATTGTGAATTCTTTCATTTTGTATATTAAGTATTAAAGTTGTGGAATTTTTTGGCTTTGAGCCTATACACTAAATTCTTGTCTGTTAAATTGTATTTGCAGATAATTAATGTCTATCAATATTTATTTCTGGAAATTAAAAAAAAAATGTATGTTGTTTGTTAGCTGTGGAACTTTGAGCTTTGTTAAGTGCCCTTCCATAATTAAAAAAAAAGCATTGCATCCTCAACATATTGATCATAGTTTTTTCCTTTATTTTTTCATTTTAATTTAAATATTCCCTTGTGTGACATGAATTTGTTTTTCTTAAAAAAATTTATAGCTTAAGCTTCTAATTATTTTATTTTTAACCAATTTTATTTACTCTTGTATAGAGTAATTTTTTTTTCTAGATCCTATTTACATTTGCATTCTAACAAGATTTGGGAGTAAAAATACATTCTAAGTAAACACTCTTTATTAAGAAAATGGTAAAATAATGCATTCAACTCTAGGTAGAATCGGTGCAAGTTTCGAGCAAGAAGAAAGGTGAGAATGATTCATAAGAGGACACCTGAAACAATATTTCTAGTGGACCTGGCATGGAAGGTTGTCCTCGCTGTAAACTCTGAGGGCTCCATCAAAGGACAAAAAAGTGAAAAATCCAATGAAGTTGTAGGGGATGCTGGTGGGGATGGAGGTAAATGAAAACCATGGTATTCTCTGCTTGGGATTAAACCCAATGGAAAATCAATTTTCCCTCCAGTGTGCAACATCTCTAACCTAGAAAAAGATATGTTTTCCATCTTTGTGCTTGATTTGATAATAGATCATAATAAAGCATCAATGGACAAAACTTTGGTGGGCAAGTTCATGGGCCCCAGACCAAATATTGAAGTGGTCAGGGAGTTTGTTAAAAATAAGTGGAGAACTAATGGTAAAGTCTTTGTTGCGGTGCTTCGTAAAGGTTATTTTTCTCTTGAGTTCACTTGCAAGGAGGACATCTTGGATATGAGAAGTGGTGGTCCATGGGTTATAGGGAAATCTTCCTTGGCACTTAAGAAATGGACTTCAAATCTAAACCTTTCAGACTCCATCTTTGAGAATGTTCTAGTTTGGGCTAGCCTCTTGGGTCTCCCTTTGGAATATTGGAATGAATATTTCTTCAATGGCATCACAAATTCTTTTGGGGAGCTTTTGTCTATAGATCCTATGATAGCAACTAGAAAAAGGCTTGTGTTCGCAAGAATCTATGTGTGAGTATCCAAGAATGCTGACCTTCCCTCATTTGTCAAAATCCAGTCGAAGTTGGGCACTTAGATGTAGGCTATTGAGTTTGAAACTATCCCTTTTGCTTGCTTTAAGTGCAAAAATATAGGGCACTCGGTGAAGAAATTCCCTTTCAATGCTAACAAAGAGAAGGAGAAACCCATGACAATTCCTAAAATAGTATGGAGAAAGAAATTGAAGGGGGAAGGTATAGAAAGAAAAATGGTCTCTCTCCTAATGGTGAGTTAGGAAATAAGGAATCTGAAGCTCAAGCGAACCCCCTAGGAGTTGTTTGTGAAAAAGGATCTAAGGGTGTGGACTTTTAGGAGCCTCAACGTAGAGAACCAAAGGATACCTCAAGTATTAGGGAAAAGGGAGATGGTGACTCGAAGGCTAAAGGGAATGGAAAGTAGAATCAGGACACAGTCATTAACATCCCCAAGTTGAACCCAGTTGGAAAGGATGATGGGGTACCAGGTTTGGAGGATATTCCCATCTAGGGTCTATCTTTGGAGATTGGTATTCCTCTCCTATCCCCTACCTTAGAAGGAAGTATCCCTTCGGGTGTGGATTCTTTGCAATTTTTGGAATCTATTACCCCAGCCTACATCAAGGATACCTTTAAAAATTAAAGCCAATCAAATGAACTATCAAGTGATAACTCAACTCAATATAAGAATGGTATGATGGACACTTTACCCTGGGAGAAAAGAAGGATGTTTAATAAGGAGTGGGAATTTGGAAAAGAGTTGGAAAGCCAAGAAGAAATTGACAGAGAGGAGGCCATTTCTTTATCCAAGAAAAAGAAGAAGAAAAAAAAACAACCAAAAACCCCAAGTGGAATTTCCACCAGAATAAGAGCAAAGGCTAACTGCGAAGCTATAAAGAATTATCAAGGAATAAAATTAGTGAAATGGCAGAGGGAGCATGATAGCTTTCAAGATTTAGTGGATGGTGCTCAAAAAACCATTCCAGAGATTCTCCAATCCCCTAGGAAATCATGAAGATTATGTCATGGAATATAAGGGGGTTCAACAGTCTCCACAAGCAAGATGTTTTGCACAATTTTGTTAGGGATCATAAAATTGATATTCTCCTCATCCAAGAAACTAAATTGTCAAAGGAAAAGGTGGAGAAGATTAAAATGTTTTAGTATTGTAGTATACAAGGCAATAGTTTAGATGGAGCTTCAGGAGGAATTGCTACTTTCTGGAATAAGAACCTCATCAAAGGTGATCCTCTTATTAAGAGCTCTAATCATGTGGCTACTAGATTCACCCATATTATAGATAATTTTAGCTAGATTCAGTGGAATATCTACACCCCCAATGGCAAAGGGGCTAGAAAGTCTTTTTGGAAAGAACTCACTTCCTTTTGAAGGATTTTTAACAGTGATTCTTGGGTTGTAATGGGAGGCTTTAATACTCCCCTTTTCAATGAAGAGAAATTTTGAGGCTCCTAGATTAATACAAAAAGCAAAGAAGATCTTCTTGATTTTATCAATAACCAGGCATTGATTGATCTTGATTTGTAGGAAGAAACCTACACCTAGTCAAATTGAAGAAATGGTATGGACCTGATCCAAGTTAGATTAGATCTAGAACTTTAATTTATGATCAATGGCTAATAGATTATTATTGTTCCCTAAAAACCCTTTCAAGGGTGGGTTCATACCACTTTCCTATAAGTTTTGTTGTAGACCCTATAAAGATGAAGAGGAATACCCCCTTTAGATTTGAAAGAATGTGGATCTCCCATCCCTAATTTTTTGAGGAAAATAGGAAATGGTGGAACATTGATGTCCTAGGGACTGCTATGTTTAGGATGGCTAAGAAATTAAGGGAAGTTAAATTCAAAATAAGAAATTGGAAAAAAAAGTCCTTTGGAAACATCTTTGGAATAAAATCTAAACTTCAAGTGGAGTTAGTGGAGATCTAGAACAAAATCTAGAGGGAAGGATATTTAGATGATATTAAGGATAAAGAGAATGAGCTACTAGTGAAAATGAATGATATTATTGCCAAAGAAGAGGATTTTTGGAGACAAAGATCAAGAGAATTATGGCTCTTAACTAGAGATAGAAATACCAGGTATTTTCATTTGTATGCTTCTAAACATAGGGTTGTCAATAGAATTTCTCGCATAGAAGTTAATGGTAACCGGTTTGAGGAGGAAGAAGATATTAGACAGCAAGTTGTCCTTTTCTACAAAAATCTCCTATATGAGAATGGAGAAATTAATCAAATTGATCAAGATCACTTGTTAGGGGCCATACCCAATGTGGTTGGTCCAGAAGATAACTCTAAGTTGGTTGCTATTCCCTCTAGAGAGGAAATAAGGTTCAGGTTGTCTTTTCCTTTGAAGGGAACAAGGCCCTAGGCCCTAATGGGTTTCCAATGTTATTTTCTCAATGGTTCCAGGAGATTGTTGAAGAGGATGTTGTGAATGTTGTCAAAGAATTCCTTGGGTCCAGAAGTCTCCTAAAAGAATTAAATGCTACTTTCCTAGTCCTTATCCCTAAGAAATCTAGAGCTACAGACTTTGAAGCCTTTAGGCCTATAAGTCTCTGTAATTATCTCTATAAAATCATCTCAAAATTGTTGACTTCTAGGATTCTTATTATTCTTCCTTCGTTGATTTCCCCTCAACAAAATGGCTTCATTCTTGCTAGGAAAATCCTTGATTATATTGTCATGGTGCATGAGAGTATCCATTCCCTGGTGGAATCAAAGATAAAAGGTTTTCTCTTAAAGCTTGATATTTTGAAAGCTTACAACAGAGTGGACTCGAAGGTCTTATTTAAAATTTTAAGGGCATTTGGTTTCAGCAGCAAAGTTCTTCAGTTGGTGGATCAACTTGTTTCTATAATTTATATATTTGTAATGTTGAATGATTCTCCTTCGAATTTCTTTCATAACTTGAGAGGTTTAAGATAGGGAGATCCTATATCACCCATCTTGTTTATAATAATGGTTGAAATTCTTGGAAGAAACCTAAAACAATTGATCGATCAAAGACTCCATGCTGGTCTTAAACCGTCTTCTAGCAATTTGATTTTCTCCCATCAACAGTTTTTTGATGGCACTATGCTAATGGGTAGGCCAACTGTGTTTGAGGCTAAGACTTTGAAAAAATTATTGGATGAGTATGAGAGGGTGTTGGGTTAGATGATCAACAGATAGAAAAGTTCTCTTTTCTTTTTTAATACCCCTAAGCATATACAAATCAAAATAGCCAGAATCCTTGGTTGAAGAGTGAAGTCTTTACCCTCTACCTATCTTGGCTTACCTTTAAGCCTTAAACCCCTTGATTCTTTTTGGAGCTCATTGGTTGACAAGATCAGCAAGAAGCTTGCAGGTTAGAAAGGAGCTCTTCTAAGTCAAGCAGGTAAAATCCAATTCCTCAAAGCTTCTCTTCAGAATCTCCCGATATATGCCTTAAGCCTTTTCAAAATTCTTGCTAAATTTGTGGATGCTATTGAAAGGATTCAAAAAATATTTCTTTGGTCAGGTGTTGAAGAAAGAAAAAGATTGCCTCTAATAGGGTGGGATCTAGTTTGTAGACCAAAAAGTGTTGGGGGATTATGTCTTAGAAAGATCAGAATGATCAACAAGATGCTTCTTGCTAATCAAATATGGAGATCCTTCTCATCTTTAGGAGAATGGAAAGATATCTTAAGAAGAAAATATATGACAATTTATGGGTCTCTCAAGGACTTGATTGAGTCTCCCCTACTGCCCCGTGGATCAACTTGCTGGAACAATATGATTGTTGGTAGAAAGTTTGTGGATTTAGGTGTGGGATAGCAAGTAAGAAGTGGAAATCAAACCAAGTTCTAGGAGGATAGATGGCTTTTTAAGAATCCCCTAATAAAAATTGAAAGATTCAAGCTTTGGGCTAAAATATGTAAAGCGACTTTTGGTTCATATGTTAAATATTATTGTCGTGAAGGAAGTTGGGTGGATTTGTGTCAGTTTAGCTAGGAACTAGCCCTGATTCAATCCTCTTTGATGGTGGTAAGATTAGGCTAGAACCAGTTGGATGATTGTTTCATCTGGAAAGACAATCCCTCAGGAAACTTCTCAGTGTCTTCGGCAGTTGCTATGCTATCCTTTTCCCAAGTCCCCCCTCCTTTCTAGGAAAAATATTTGATAAAACACCTGAAACCCAAATTCAACATTTTTTTCTAGATTCTTCTTCAAAATAAGGTGCTCGCAGTTGACAATCTCCGCAAGCATGGATTCCAAATTCCCAATAGATGTTATCTTTGCAAGAATGAAGTGGAGTTAGTTAGCCATTTGTTTCTTCACTACCCATTCACAACTTCAATATGGGAAAAAATTCTGACTCTTTGGAAGATATCTTGGGTGTTCTGGGCCTTGTCAATTGAAGTTTTTTTCTCTCAATGGAAAGCTCCTTCTCAAAACCCTTCCATTTAAAGGTTGTGGGCTTTTACCTTCCCTTATGTTGTTTGGGGAGTTTGGAAAGAATGAGATAATAGACTCTATAGGGACAAGGAGATGTCAGAGTCTATTGTGTTTGATAAAATTCTCAGGTTAATGATGGAAAAATTTAATGTTATCTGCCAAAATGACTTTGATCTAGTGGCAGTGGTGTGCACTCCCTATGATTTAATGATAGCCAAGGATTGTAAGCTCAAAATTGACATTTCAAGGGCTTCTAAACTAGCTAAGAAAGACAAGGAGGGAGTTAGCTGGACTTTTCTGCCAAATGGATGGGTAAAAGCCAATTTTGATGGGGCAGCCAAAGGAAATCTAGGGGTGGCAAGAAGTGGTGGAGTGCTTAGGGATTCTAGTGGTAATTTTATAGTGGCAGTGGCCACATCCCTAGGATCCCAAACCAATCGTGTGGCAGAGGCTGTTGGAGCTTTTCAAGTCATAAATCTAGCTCATATAATGAATATTAAAAATCTATGGCTCAAAGGGGATTCCAAAAACATCATTGAGTGTATCCTAGGTAGGACCCTCCCTTCTTGGACCATTAAGAAATAGATTGAAGAAGCCAATTCGATCTTAGTCATGTTTGAGAAAATAAGAATTTCTCATGCCTATAGGGAAGCCAATAGTGTGGTAGATTGTTTCATGAATGAAGGGGTCAAATGGAAAGGATTGTGCACGTGGCAGAATGCTAGGGACCTGGGTGCTTAAGTAAGGGCTTTATTGGATTATGATGTTACACATCCAGGAAAGAAGCAAGTCCTTTTAATGATGAAAAGGGAATGTGTTAAGTACATCAAAATCACAAGATTTGATGGGGCCGAGTTAATTAACTTACCTAGTAAGAAAGTGTGGCATGCTTTGTGGGCATACTGGTTTGGCGGTGCTACTTTGTATCAAAACTTTGGCTTTAGTAAAATTTGTAGAGAACTACCTGTAAAAATGGGAGGAGATAGGAAAAGGGTTGAACCGAAGAGCTTTGAAATGCACACAAGGAGTCCGGAGGTCTAGAAACTAGTCAAACATGGCAGATTGCTCCCTTTTCTGGAAAAATGTCATGGACCTAACCCAAAGGCTATTGATTACTTCAAGAAGAACTGGAACAACAGAGAAATTATCCTCTTCAATAGGAAAGTGAAGCTGGATGAGAACCTAATATGAGAGGTGACTAGTATGTCCACCGAGGGCTTGAAATTTTTTCATGACATAATATTTTTAGATGAGGTGGTGATTATATTCTCGAAGAAAGAAAAGGAGAAATTGAAATTGGTTAAAGTCTCCAATAGCTACTTCGAGGCCGACTCCATTAAAGCACACTGGAGAAAATTCCTTCATATCATCATGGAGTATATTACCTTGGATGTGAGATTTACCAGGGTTTATTGGTATCGCTTTGCCCTGCTCAACCATTTTTTTCATAAGGTAAGGGTCTCTCTTCCTCATTACTTGTTATGTTCTTTGAGCAATAGTCTTGATGACCAAAAGAAAAACCCCAAAAGAAATCATATTTTACATAATGGGCTTATCAAATTGATCTATGAACACTTTCAAAACTTGTCGGCCCCTTTTGACCCTGTTGTCGTTTCGACCTCTGAGGATTATGACACTGAAACTAGTGGTTTAGAGGACAAATCTTTGTCAAACGTAGAGATAATTGTAGCAAACCCTCCTTCCCCTATCCTTTCTGGCAAGAAATCCCAGCCTCACAAACCCTAGCTTGTGAAAGCAAGCACTGCGAATGAGCCTAGTAGTTTAGCCCCTAAAGCTAAATGTATCCAAAAGGGGTCCCCTGCTAAAAACTTAGTCCCCTAGTCTGAGGATACCCTAGAGGATAAAAAAAAGGAACCTGAAGCTAGTAAGGATTCTTCCTCATCCTACTTGGCATCAAAAAGAGATGAAAGACCTAGGTCCCTAAGAACTCTTGACCCAAATGATAGCTTCTTTAAACAAGATAGGGATTCATCTATTGATGTTCTAGCCATTGCCAGGAATGGTGCAGTCAACTATTTTAGAGTGATGAGATGGAATTTTTAGAAGATTAATGACCTGAATATTAAAAATAGGGCCCTCCATAGAAAATTAGAAGAATTGGAAATAAAAGTGTCCTCTTTGAGTAAAGCGGAAGGGGTGTAGAATGAGAACATCACTAGGAAGGAGGTCAAGGATAATGAGGGCAGGGACATGATGCTAGAAGATGAGATTGAAAAAATTAAAAAAATTATGAAAATGACTACGAAACAAAACCATAGAATGGTGAGGTACAATTCCATTATTATTAACACAATGATAGAGAAGTTGGATAAGTTGCAATAGGGTTCTCTGGTTGTTGACTTGGAAGAAGATAAAGACAAAAGAAAGGAAGAGGATTTGGGGATATCAAAGAGAACTAGAGCCAACCTGAAGAGGAAAGTGCCTCCCTCTCCATAGATGGTTCAAACCTTTAAGAGGGGTGTCCAGGAGATGCATAACTTGGAAGCTAAGACATCAAAAGTGTTAAAGTCCTTAGATTAACTATTACTAGTTCTTTTTGTCTGGGCTTCTGGTGGGTTTTTTTGGTGGCCTTTGTTGGCCCTTGTTTGGGGGTTGTTGCTTTGTTATGGTTTTTTTTTCTTTGCAACCTTCTTGCTTTTGTGAACTTTAATGCTCTATCTTTATCTTGTTTGTAAACTTTGTGGTTTTGAGTCCCTGTAAAACCTATTTTTTTCTTTATCAAAAACATTTATTTCTATTAAATACAACATAAACAATCATTTACATCTTATATTTTTTAATTAAATCGGTAGTATATATTAAAGAAAAAAAATCACATATTTTAACAAATATTTACTTAAATGATTACTATAGAAAATTTCAAATATGAGTTTTCCTCTATTTAAATAGGAATTCCTTGAATTCATTTTAAGTTATCATTGTGGAATTAAGACAATACATTATGTTTGTGAGATTAAACTACTTTAATTTGAAAAAGAGGAGCAACATCTAGAAAATAAATTTCTTAAAATTTGTGAAAAAATTGTTTGTTAAGCTACTCAAAATTAGAGGAAGTTGATAATTGAATATTTTTTGTATTTAATAAAATTTTATATATCATTTTTTAAATGATGAATTAGGGAGTAAGATTTAACTCAAATAACATACATGATAAATTAAAGTGGGCAAAATTTGAATAGTATATTTATATTTTAAGGATGACATTTATAAGTTATCATATTGATCAATAGTCACGTAGAAAATTAATGTAAAAATATTGTTGAAAAATAGACAATGAATGGGTAAGTACAAGTATATGTGCACACATTGATAAGATAAAATCTAATTAAAAAAATAAAAAAAATAAGATAAAGAGTGATAATAAAATAATATTATAACTTTAACCCTATTAAATAATAATTTTTAAATTTTTTTAAAACTCATGCTTATATATGAAGATTAGGGTTATAATTAATAATTTTAGCGATACAACTAAAACAATTAATTATAATCATAATTTTATAATTATTAAAAATATTACAATTTTAACCCTAATTGTTCTTACTATAATTCAGAAATCATTATAATTGTGGTTAGATTTGGGGTTAGGGTGAAGGTTAAGGTTAGGATTAGAATTAGGGTAA
Source organism: Sequoia sempervirens (assembly GCA_007258455.2). Classification (NCBI taxonomy): domain Eukaryota; kingdom Viridiplantae; phylum Streptophyta; class Pinopsida; order Cupressales; family Cupressaceae; genus Sequoia; species Sequoia sempervirens. The sequence continues at coordinate 162,684,424 of VDFB02168118.1, forward strand.
TAAGTAGAGTTAAAATTACAATTATAACTATGTTTAGTGTTAGGGGTAAAGTTAAGTATAAAATCAAGGTAAGGGTTCAATTAGGGTTATGGTTAATGTTAAGGTTAGGATTCAATTAGGGTTAGTACTTAATTAGGGCTAGGATTTTATTACAATTAGTTTTCACTTACAATTAATCCTAGGGTTAGGGTTATATGATAAAGCTTAGGGTAAGGTTAGATTTGTGGTTCAAATAAGGTTAAGATCAAGGTTAGGATTAAGGTTTAATTAGGGTTGGGGTTCAATTAGGATTCAATTAGATTCAAGGTTAGGGTTAGGGTTTGATTAGGGTAAGGTTTAATATTAGGATTATAGTTCAATTAGGTGTGCAATTTAATTAAGGTAAGGTTTAGTATTACAATTAGGGTTAGGGTTGAATTAGGGTGACAATTAGTGTTAAGGTTAAGTTTAGGCTTCAAGTGCCAAGATTCAATTAGGGTTCAAAGTTAGGATTAGGGTTTAATTTGGGTTAGGATTTAATAAGGGTTAGAATTATGGTTAAGATTCAATTATATGGCTAGGATTAAGATAAATTTTTAATCAAGTAAGGGTTAGATTTTAATCATAATTTTAACTCTAAATGAACCCTAGATCTATCATAACCCTAGCTATAACCTAACCATAACCCTAACACTAATCCTCATCCTTATACTAGCATAAATCCTAATACTAACATTAAATACAACCCTAATTCTAATCCTACATCTAACCCTAACCATAATGCTAGTCCTAATTCTAACTCCAACCCTAACACTAACCCTAATTGTAATGATAACCACAATTTTAATCCTAATTCTATTTCTAACCCTAGCTTTAAGTCTAATCCTAACCCTAACCCCAACCCTAACTGTAACCCTTAATAATTTAAAGTATTTCAAATTTTGGATGCTCTAGTTGTACTTTTAGGCATGAAGAAATCACAATTTACATGTTCCCAGCATGTTGCCAGCATTATGCAAATATTTATGAGTTCAAAGATTTCCTTAACTGTTTAGCATATATGATAACAAATCCTCTTTCAAACATCAAAGATCTTTTACTTACAATTTTTTTTTGAAAAAGGAGTTAAAAGGTGTCATTCATACCTCTACTGCATTTAATCCAAGATCAATTAGTACTACACCAAGCTTTAGCTAATGACCATGAACCAAATCTGCCACACTTGCTACATCAACAAGAAAATCTGCTTCATGAGTAAAATCTACATATAAAATTCTTTCTATTTTGAGTATCTATCCAGTCTACAATTTTTTTTTTTGGAAACATGGTTTAAAAATTTAAATTAATACTTAAATAAAGATAGTCTACTATGTTTCAAATTTTAGAGCTATTCAATAGAATATGGCCCATATTCTAACATGTCAAAAACTTTTTTAAGAAGAGATAATGTGGTCCACCCTTAATCAATGTGTATTTATTTATAGACTAAACATTTGTACTTATAAATTTATAGATATGTATTTTTCCAGATAAGTTTTGTACTTATACCAAGCATTCTAAAAATCAACTAAGCATTTTTCATTTATCAATATTTGTTAACCATTTTGAAGTCGAGATAACTTATAAGGATTTGGGTGTGTTAGCATTTATAGTTAGTTAAATTCAGATTACAAATGTAAATAGAATAGTCAAGTTAAAAGTAATTGCCATTAAATAGAATAGTTAAGTTAAAAGTAAAAGTATAGGGGAATTTATTAGTATTTAGATTTAGTTAAATTTAGATTGCAAATGTAAATAGAATAGTTAAGTTAAAAGTAATTATCATTTTCTCCTACCCTTTCCATCTCCCACTATAATTGCAACTCTCATAATGGAGCTGGGAAAATCGCCCTTATCGCTCAAAATTTTTGAGCCAATAAAGTTAAAAATTGTGCATTTAACTTTAAAATAAAATAAAATATAATGTTTTAAAATTAAACTATAATGTATAGGAAAGAAAATAATAGATTTTGATTAGTACAATTAATCACTAGTTAAGTTCAAGGGGTCACCTATAGTTCCATGGTAGGAACTAATAAAAAAAAAACAAGGGTAGGAGAGCATAGGACTTAAAAGGAGCAGTAAATAGGATTAAATCACAAAAGAAATTAGATGAAAAAAAGAGGCTAATAATATATAGAGAAATGAAAAAAGAAAGCGTAGGTTTAAATTTAATTGAAAAAAATGATGCAATTTAATTGAAAAACATGATGCACTACCATTTATAATAATTTAATGATATATTTTAATTAAACTAATAAGTTTCCATTTATAACATGATATACTAATACATTATATTAGTGTGATTAGAAATTGATGTAAAAACACACATAGTTAAATTGGAAGCACTTTTACACTTGAGTTCAATGTTAAAAATAAAACATTAGGAATTTTTAACACTTTGATTAATTAGATTAATGAAATAAAATTTATAAATTTATTAAACATATTTTTGAATACATTTTTTTTAGTATATTTAATGATCCATATAACACAAAATATATAATTTGGTCAAGATAGTTACCAACTTATTATTCAAAAATAATTAATGTTAATTTTTCCTATTTTAAAACATGGTGAGTATGTACATTTTTGGTGGGTTAATAGGTATTCTCTTTAAAAAAGTAAATAAAATGAAAAAATGAAAAAAAAAACTATAAATAAAATTCAATTAATATTACAACTAGGTTATTTTGTCACTCTTAAAGTTATTTTACTTACTTAAGAGTTATTTTACTTTTTACTTTAGAGCTATTTAATGATTATTTGATTTTATTTATATCATAACCTCCACAAAGATATCTCTCCACGTACATTACATATATTTTTTAAATATAGGTATGCTAGTTAAATGAATATTTCTATCATATTCAATGGTTCATCATCAAAATAGAAAAAGATTAACTATATTTCAAAATCTATATAGAAAAACTAAACAACAAAATATTATTGAAAAAAATTAATATTATTAAATTTTCTTATGAAAGATAATTTTAATAGAAAGAAATTTCTTAAAATTTCCTACTTTTAATGACCAATAAATTGATAAAGTTTCTAAAAATCTATGAAATCAGTATTATTACTATGTTTCAACTCAAAATAACATAAGAAAGCTTACACTATCTTTCTACCCAACAGTGGACCAGTTTTAATTATATTAAAATACCATGTTAAAACTTCCACTATCTTTCTACCCAACAGTGGACTAGTTTTAATTATATTAAAATACCATGTTACAATAAGAAATCCTAAAATCATTAGGATTGCACTTGCACTATGAATAAGAATTAGCTCCACCAATGTCTTACCTAAAGGTTTCAATAATTTTTACACAATTGTTTTTACAAAAAGCAACCAACTACCTAGTAAGGCCTATAAAACAAAATGATTCCCAATTATTAGCAAAACCTACATTTCTATCAATAGGTTGGTAAAAATGTACGTAGTAAAAATGTACGCTGTTACCTTTTAATTTTTTCAAGTAATATTAAAGAAATAACTTATTATTAAATTTCTAGGTATTTTATAATAATATTAAAAAATCATATTTTTATGATATACATAAAAATTTATAAGTGATGAATTATTTTCATAAAATAATTTATTTTATTCTAAACCAAACTCTAACACTATTCTTAATTCTAATTCTAAAACAAACATTAATTTCAACCCTACCCAATTTTAACTCTTGCCCTAACCTTAACATTAACACTAATTATAACCCTAATTCTAATTTTTAAATCAATTTGTCCATCTTGAAAGGCCTATGCACTTTTATGTGACAAATTGATTAAAAAATAGATATCTCCCAGCATTTTTATAAATATTATTAATAAATAATATATATATATTCTAGTTATAATTCAATTAATATAATTTTGAAAATTAAAATTTAGTTTAATTTTATAAATGATTTATGTGCAAATAAAACATAAATAGAATGAAAAGATTGCTTTTATTATTAGATTGTAGTTGTTTTTTTTTTTCCTTTTTAGATGAATATCCACTCTTTCCCCAAGACAATAAAGACCATCAAGTTCTACTTCACAATAAGTTGATTAAATCACAATTTTAACCAATGCAAAATTAATTCAATCTTCCATATTTTAAATATATAAAGTTTTCATTAACTTTCAAGATGACCGTAAGAGGTCTTATCCTCATTACACTATTTACATTTTTTCTGCAGTGGTACTAATTTCAAGGTATCGAAACCTAGTTAATACAAACACACTTGGAATATTACTTTAATAAGTTGTACATCTCACAATTCTGACTAATCCGTAATCAATCCAAATACAACTAACAAATGCAATTATGTTCACCACGCAAATACTTAAAAGAGTTTTGTGAAATCTTATAAATACTCCGCTGAAGTAGGAGATTAATTTGGCGTTAGCCAGTTTAAATAGTTAAATACCTATACATTGTATAGCATATATTACTTGAAATAGAATATGCAGATCGTTAACTTATACCTCGCTACCTTCCTCCTGTATTTAACTCACCATAAATAAGACACTTGTAGAAGATCTTAACACAACGTAAATATAGTACGTCTTGTTCAAGTCCAGTGAAAAACAAACCCCACAGAAAGGAAACACAACAAATATCTTAACAATATAAAAGTTACTGCTTATAGTTGGTGTGTGCATGTTTTATTGAAATAAAATATCAGCGCAGTTGACAGCTAATAAATTCAAATTGTATCAAATTTTAAAAACAGGAACATTTGATTTGTATATTTACAAAACAATCAAAATAAAACAAGCCATACTACCTTTGCTTAAAAATTGTCAACTTATCACCCAAAACTGCTAAGTTTAATACAACTTTAGTCCCAGTAATCAAATCTCTGAGTTCTTAAACCCAACAAGTCATTATAAATATGCTTGGTAATGAAAACCAAGTCCCATGCCACAAAACTATATATAATGTAACTTCCTTGCGACATCCAGATTTACTCAAAGGCCCGTTGATTTTCACGCCTGGAAGTGAAGTCATTTCTTATGTTGAATGTCTTTCGGATCTCTTCTGGGATTTTCATGCCCTTAATCATGTCAGATACAGTTTGGCACGTTAAGTCCAGAAGATTCTTAATTTTCAGGTAGTTGGCAGCCTGCTCACAGCAAAGAAATATACATAACAATATACATAACAAGTCATCATTTCTATAGGAAAAATAAAGTTTACTACAAGCATATCAGCAAATATACTACTGCAAATGAATTAACCACTAAACCTATTATCTAGTAGCAAACAAATACATCCTCAATGACAGAAAGTGGGAGAGCGGAGCAACTCCCCCACGGTAATGCAAAAGACACTACAGGGGTATTTTCAAGATACTGCCCTCACTTTCAATGTTTGCAACACATGAAAAGATGAAATCAGAACTAAGACTTTATAGATGGCACTATAGATATCCATCTAAAGCATGCACTATACTGTTGATTTTTGTAGTTAGAAAGGTGGGATGTGGAGTTGTTTTAAAGAAATTCGAGTTGAATATGCTTTAAATCACTTTAAAGCAACTCAAGTTAGATATGGTTTAAAGCAATTCAAAATGGATTTTCAGCAACAGTAGTTTTTTTTATTCTTTAATAGAATGTTTCCAAGTTTGTGAGGATAAGATAAATTCAAGAGTGATTTTATGTGTAATCAAAGCCAAAAAAAGCAAGGAAAGATTCTTTCCTTGCATGCTAAGTAAAACAGTTAGGATCTATAAATATAAGATTGGTGTAGCAAACTCATATTGTATTTTCAAAAGAAAAGTTTGCTATTAGGCTGAATAGAAGTTCCAACGTTTGTAGGTTTTTCCCCTCATTGGGGTTTCCTCTAGGTAATTTTGTGTTATTGTCTTTTTGTGATTGGCTTCTTGTTATTTTTGCTTCCACTGTTATTAGCTGATAATTAACCCAATTGTATTAATTGTTATCAATCAGATATTTGATTATATTCTGTGAATTTATTGAGGAATTAATTTGTTGCTGGGTTATAGAAATTAACATGGTATCATAGCTCTAAACTCTGAATACGAAGCCAAGATTTGTGACACAGATTTCAAGAAAAAATAATTCAGATTTTTGTCTTTAGTTCTTTTGGTGTTCGATACGAGGATAAGCTTGAGGGTGCGTCTAACTTCTTGCAGTGGAAGGTTCAGATTACATCCATTCTCAAGGAGAACAGGTTGTGTATCTATGCTAGTACAAAAGTGACACCACCAACAAATGATCCTGTTGCCTTGGATTCTCATGAAGTCAAAGGAGATGTGGGATATGCTCACAAAACTTTATTAGAGCAATTATCAGAGTCGTAAAATGATGCTCAAGGAAAAATTACATAATACCAAGATGTCCAAAGGCAAGAGTGTGATCTCTTACTTGTCCAAGCTGACACAGGTCAGGTATGAGCTTGCTGTTGTTGGAGAGACGATTGATGAAGATGAGTTGGTGCGTATAGCCTTGAATGGTTTTTTGCAGCCCTGGGAAGTGTTTGTCAAGTGTGTTGTTGGCAGAGATTGGCTACATGATTGGGCAAGACTTTGGGATGATTTTGTTCAGGAGGAGATCCGTGAAGGTGCTCATCGGGGAGATCAGACAAAGAAGGGTCAAGATGAAACTTTTTTTTCTCTTGCAAGCAAGGGTGAGAAGAAGTCTAATAAAAAGCAATCAAAAGGTTCTTCTTCCAAGAGTGGGAAGAAGAAAGATCTGAGCAAGATTAAATGTTTTTGCTACCATCAGATGGGTCACTATGCCAGTCAATGTCCGAATAAGAAAAATAAGGACAAGCAGAAGAAGCATTTTGTTGTTACAACAAAGGTGGAGGAGTTTGCATCACGATTTGAGAATGAGTTTTCACTCATTGCCTGTCTCTCAAGTTTAATTGCCAACAGGGTATGGTATATTGACAGTGGGGCTTCTCACCACATGATGAGAGTCAGAGAATGTTTCACCAAGTTGGAGGAGAAAAAGTTGGATTTCTATATTGAGCTCAGAGACAATGCCAAGTACCATGCAACTGGTATTGGCACCATCAAGTTTTAGAGGGAGTCTTGAAAACCTTTGTTGGTGGAGGATGTGTTGTATGTCCCTAGCATGACAAAGAATTTAATCTCATTTTCTGCTTTGGAAGACAAGGGTTACATCGTGACCTTTGGGAGGGAAAAAGTCTATATTCATCCCAAAGATTCTAAAATTGTAAAAGTGATTGGATTCAGGCATGGTAGCTTGTTTCAGTTATAGTTTGAGCCAGCACATGCATTGGTTAGTAGCTGTAAAGGGATAGGAGAATTGTGGCACAGGAGGATGGCTGACCTTCACCATGGAGCACTTAATATTCTTAAGGAAATAGTGACGGGGCTGCCTGAGATGAAGGTAGAAAATCATGCGGTGTGCAAGGGTTGTGCTCTTGGGAAATATGCCAGGACCAGTCTTCCAAGCAATGACACTAGATCTGAAGGGATTTTGGATTTTGTACACTCAGATGTGTGTGGGCCCATGTCAGCAACATTCTTGAATAGATATGAGTATTATGTTACTTTCATTGATGATTTCTCCAGGAAGACGTGGATATATTTCATGAAGAATAAAGATCATGTCTTCAGTAGGTTCAAAGAGTTTAAGGCTCTCGCGGAGAACCAAACAGGGAGGAAGATCAAGATATTGAGGTCTGATAATAGAGGCAAGTATACCTCAAATGCCTTCAAAGATTTTTGTTCTCAGGAAGGTATCAAGAAAAAGTTGACAGTTCCGTACAAGCCTTAGCAGAATGGGGTTACTGAACGGAAGAATAGGGCTATAGTTGGAGCAGCCAAGGCCATTCTTCATGATTAGGATCTTCCTTGGTTCTTATGGGAAGAAGCTTGCAATACAACTATGTATTTGCAGAATAGGAGCCCTCACAAAGTGTTGGGAAAGTTGACTCCAAAAGAGATGTTCACTGGTAAGAAATCAGATTTGGGGAACATTCACATCTTTGGACGCCTTGTGTATTGTCACATTCCTATTGAGAAGAGAACCAAGTTGGAACTTACTATAGAGAAGGGTATCTTTGTTGCGTATAGTGAAACTTCTAAGGTTTATTGGGTTTACATTCTTGCTCTCAGGAAAATAGTGGTTCGTAGAGATGTGAAGTTCGAGGAAGAGAGGGCTCTTCAAAAGTCAAGCAACTTGATGAATGAGGAGGAACACTCACCCATGGTTGAGGTAGCACAAATTCCTCAAACTTCAGTCACGCAAGCTGGATAATAGAGCAAGCAAGCCGAGCAGGATGATCAGACAGAGGAACAAATAATTCCTCAACCTTAGATTCCTATTATTGAAAAGAGGAGAAATAGGGCAACTGAGCAAACATTGAGAGAGGCTCAAGAATATGTAGGTGATCCTCAAGATTCAGTCAGACAGAGAAGGGCTCCCAAACATTATTCTGAGTATGTGGCACTAATGAGTGAATTAATTGAAGTAGAGCCTTCCAACTTTCAAGAGGTGTGCAAACACCAAGTATGGAGGGATGCCGTGGTGGAAGAGTATTCTTCCATCACGAAGAATAGTGTGTGAGAAGTAGTACCATGACCAGATGATAAGTCTGTAGTGGGCTCAAGATGGCTATATAAGATTAAGCATGCTGTAGATGGTATTGTGGAGAAGTTTAAAGCCTAGTTTGTGGCTAAGGGGTTTTCTTAGAAGGAAGGAGTTGACTATGATGAGACTTTCACTCCAGTAGCCAAGTACTCATCCATAAGAGCTATCATATCTATAGCAGCATAGATTGGTTGGAGGATTTACTAGATGGATGTAAAGATAGCTTTCCTCAACAGAGTGATTGAGGAAAATATTTACATAGAGCAACTAGAAGGATTTGAAGCACATGGGAGGGATTCTCATCTATGCAGGTTGAAAAGAGCATTGTATGGACTCAAGCAGGCTCTTAGGGTGTGGTATTCATGTATTGACAGTTACTTGTAGAGTGTGGGCTTCATCAAGAGTGAGGCGGATCCAAACCTGTACTATGTTCAGGTGAAGGGAAAACTTCTCATATTGGTGTTATATGTTGACCTATTTCTCACAGGGTCAAAGGAGCTCATAGCACATTGCAAGCGAGATCTTGCAAGAGAGTTTGAGATGGACTTGGGGTTGATGCATTACTTTATGGGATTGGACTTGTGGCAAAAATAGGGAGAGATCTTCTTTGGACAAGGGAAGTACTTAATTGATATCTTGAAGCAATTCAGGATGGAAAATTGTAAGCCTATGTCAATGCCACTTGTGACCAATTGGAAGAAGATTGACGCTTCTAGATCAGAGGTAGTGGACCTGACTTTATATAGATAGTTGATAGGCTCTCTTATGTATCTGGTCAACACCAGGCTAGACATTTGTTTTGTAGTGAATTCACTTAGTTAGTTTATGGTGGAACCTAAACGTGTGCACTCAATAGTTGCAAAGCATGTTTTGAGATATCTTTGAGGCATAGTTGATCATGGACTGAAGTATGTTCAACAAGATGGAGTGAAGGTCGAGGGGTTTACCGATGCAGATTGGGCAGGCAGTACAACTGATTGGAAGAGCACTTCAGTGTGCAGTTTCAGTTTGGGATCAGGAGTAGTCTCTTGATACAACAGGAAACAGAAGTCAGTTGAGCTGATTTTTGCAGAGGCCGAGTATATGGTAGCTAGTATGGCTACATGTGAGGCTATCTGGCTTCAAAAACTTCTAGCTAGGCTCTTTGATCATGAGCTGGATCCTATAGTCATTTACTGTGATAATCAGAATTGTATCAAACTCTTTGAGAATCTAGTGTTTTATGACAAGTCAAAGCACATTGAGATCAAGTACCACTTCATCAGAGATTGTGTGAAGAAGGGGATAGTGAAACTCCATTACATTCTTACAGATGAATAGATAGAAAATATCCTCATGAAGGCATTGATGAGGAGCAAGTTTGAATTCTTCAGGGACAAGTTGGGTGTGGTGCAAAACACCTTCTTCACTAAGAGGGAGTGTTGATTTTTGTAGCTTGAAAGGTGGGATGTGGAGTTGTTTTAAAGCAACTCGAGTTGGATATGCTTTAAATCACTTTAAAACAACTCAAGTTAAATATGCTTTAAAGCAATTCAAGTTGAATTTTCAACAACAGTATTTTTTTTATTCTTTAATAGAATGTTTCTGAATTTGTGAGGATAAGATAAATCCAAGAGTGATTTTATGTGTAATTAAAGCCAAAAAATATTTCCTTGCACACTAAGTAAAGTGCCTAGGTTCTATAAATGTAAGATTGTTGTAGCAAACTCATATTGTATTTTCAAAAGAAAAGTTTGTTGTTAGGCTAAATAAAAGATCCAACATTTGCAAATTTTTCCCCTGATTGGGGTTTCCTAGGTAATTTTGTGTTTGTCTTTTTGTGATTGGCTTCTTGTTATTTTTGCTTCCATTGTTATTAGTTGTCAATTAGTTGTATTAATTATTATAAATCATATATTTGATTATATTCTTGAATTTATTGAGCAATTAATCTGTTGCTGGGTTATAGAAATTAACAATACAAAGATACATATGCATTTTTATTAGTATTTGGACTGTATAAAATTTGTTTACTAAGAGAATGTTGTTTACTAGAGTACAAAAGTGCCTTGATATTAATATAAAGAAATAGAAAAAGAACCTACAGAAGAAACCCTAGCTAAAACCAACCTATAGGCTACAGACACAGTCAACAATTTCATCGTCTAAACTCTTCAATCTTCTTCTTTTGCTATTCAATCTTCTCAATTTTCCATGGAGGTTTTGGGGATTGAAAATAGAGAAATATTGCGCAGGGTAATTGAACGAAAATCCAAGAAAGAGATATTTTTTATAATCTGTAATGACGGGCGTTAACTTGTATTTATGTGTGGGGGATGGGTAGTTTTTCTAGTGAATAAAAGTAGATAAATGAGTTATTTGTGGCGATCTTTTTGGCCAGGCTTTAACGTGCACAATCTGAGCCCTCACAGCTTAGGTGGCCTAGCCCATTCACCTACCCTATCAAATCCACATTTTCACTTTTTGGAGATTCCATTTCCCTAAACTTTCTTCCTCTGGTTTTCACGTCTATGTTTGTTCACTCACACATTCCATAGGTAATAAATTTGGTGAAATCTTTATCTTATAAATATTCCACTGAAGTAATGGTATTGCTCATCATTTTAAACCAAAAATGTGTGAAGATTAATTACTGTATGGTCCTATGGGGGGGCTTGGGCTTCTAATTTTATGGAGGAGGAGGTCTCATGGGAAAAAAAAAATTGTGCTACAGGATTTATTGGAATCTTTTCCAGAAAAATAGGAGCCCCTACCTTTTAGAAATGAATCTTTCAGCTGGTGGAATTGGGGTGGGGCTAGAAATTGCCCCTATAGCTTAGGAGTTTTTTATGCCACTTGTCTCTCATCTAAAATTTTAAATTCTTATTAAAAACTAAAAATGAGAGAATTTTCATTTATTTATTATTTTTTATAAAAGCACTATAGTTCATTCCTTAAATTTTGGAGCTTAAAATTTTAAGCAGAATTGCAAGATTAAATCTATGGGACCAAGAACTTTAAAATATCCCAAAAAAAGCTAAGCAGCATACGCTGAGATTTTTAAGGAAGCCCCCCTCCATGGGACCTTACCCTTAGGCGTTAGCCAATTTAAATAGAGATGCCCTCCATAAGGATGTTTAATAAAATTTAAGCAAATAATAGAAATTATTGCAATTTTCTGATGTCTGAATTGGTGCTCTAATATTGTTAAGACTTAGCAGCCAATGATTAAAAGGATAGATATGAGTACAAGGAAAAATGAACTGCTGCTTTGGAATCTCTGTGAATGTTGGAAATGTGGTTGGTGGTTAATTTCTACTAAACGTGACTAGTACTGGGTGATTGTGGTTGGCTCTTTATTCCTAATCAATGTAATTAGAACTGGTGCTCTAGATTTTCTGTAAGTTTTAAAAATGCAGATATAGTGATTGATGGTGGATTGTTAAATCTATCTTTCTTCAAACACTTTGTGCAACGCTTGTAAGAACGAATTTTCTCATTAGATATTTGACAAGTTCTCAATGATTTTAGTTACAGTTAAAAATATGCTTCCCGGGGTTTGTGTTTGACTGTGCTTAAACGAGGTGTTTTTAGAACGAGGAATGAAACAAGCTTCTGTAAACAAATTTAAGAAAAACTATCACCTATTCAAAGCTTATAGTTCTTTGCTATATTTTTCATGGTATTGGATATGGGAGTTGGATTGGTAGTTGCTATCAGCACCAGTGCAAATAATGTTTACTGGTGAAGGCATTGGTTGCTGACTGTATATGAAGGAACAAATCAAAGTTTGCACCTTGTTTCCTGTTAGATTGCGTTACTATTATTTCAACTTGTCATAATTGAAAAACTCACAGAAAACTACTACTGGTCATTGTCTATGTAGGTTTGCTTAATCCCCGTTGCACTCTTTCTTCCATATGCTACACATCTTGCATGAGTATGTGGTTTTTCTGGGCACTCAGGATGGTATATGGTACGCAATTTTTGCAATGACATTATGCAGGAAGAGATATTACTATTTTATTTTGGCAGTATGTGTCATTATGTAGAGACCAAGACGCCAGAATTAGTACTCAATGTTAATTTCTATAACCCAGCAACAGATTAATTGCACAATAAATTCACAGAAAGAAATTTGATTTATAACAATTAATACAAGTGGGTTAATTAACAACTAATAACAGTAGAAGCAAAAATAACATGAAGCCAAACAAAAAAACAATAACACAGATATACCCAGGAAACACCAATGCAGGGAAAAACCTGCAAATTTTGGATCTTCTATTCAGCCTAACAGCAAACTTTTCTTTTGAAAAATACAATATAAGTTTGCTACAACAATCTTGCATTTATAAAGCCTAGTTGCTTTACTTAGCGTGCAAGGAAAGAATCTTTCCTTGCTTTCTTTGGCTTTATTTACACATAAAATCACTCTAGGATTTATCTTATCCTCACAAACACAGAAACATTCTATTTAAAGAATAAAAACTACTATTGTTGAAAATCCAACTTGAATTGTTTTAAAGCAAATCTAATCTTGAGTTTCTTTAAAAAAAATCCATATCCCACTTTCCGAGCTACAAAAATCAACACTCCCTCTTACTGAGGAAATTGTTCTGCACCACACCCAACTTGTCCCTGAAGAATTCAAACTTGCTCTTCATCAAGCCCTTCGTCAGGATATCTGCTATCTATTCATCCATAGGAATGTAAATGAGCTTCACTATCCCCTTCTCCACACAATCTCTGATGAAGTGGTACTTGATCTCAATGTGCTTTGACTTGTCATGAAACACTAGATTCTGAGAGAGTTTGATACAACTCTGATTATCACAGTAAATGACTCTAGGATCTAGCTTCTGATTAAAGAGCCAAGCTAGAAGTTTCTGAAGCCAAATAGCCTCACATGTAGCCATACTGGCTGCCATATACTTGGCCTCTGTAGAACTCAGTGCAACTAACTTTTGTTTCCTGCTGTACCAAGAGACTGCTCCTAATCCCAAACTGAAACTGCACCCTGAAGTGCTCTTTCAATCAGCTATACTGCTTGCCCAATCTACATCAGTAAACCCCTTGAGCTTCACTCCATCCTGTTGAACATACTTCAGCCCATAATCAACTGTGCCTCGGAGATATCTCAAGACATGCTTCACAACTATCCAGTGCACACATTTAGGTTCCACCATAAACTGACTGAGTGAGTTCACTGCAAAAAAAATGTCTAGCCTGGTGTTGACCAAATACATAAGAGAGCCTATCAACTATCTGTATAAAGTTGGGTCCACTACCTCTGATCTAGAAGCATCAATCTTCTTCTAATTGGTCACAAGTGGCGTTGACATAGGCTTACAGTTTTCCATCTTGAATCGCTTCAAGATATCAATTAAGTACTTCCCTTGTCTAAGGAAGATCTCTCCCTCTTTCTGCCACAACTCTAATCCTAGAAAGTAGTGCATCAACCCTAAGTCCTTCATCTCAAACTCTCCTAGAAGATCCCACTTGCAGTGTGCTATGAGCTCCTCTGACCCTGTGAGAAATAGGTCATCAACATATAACAACAATATGAGAAGTTCACCCTTCACCTGAACATAGTACATGTTCGAATATGCCTCACTCTTGATCAAGCCCACACTCTGCAAGTAACTATCAATATGTGAATACCACGCCCTAGGAGCCTGCTTGAGTCCATATAGTGCTCTTTTCAACCTGCATACATGAGAATCCCTCTCATGTGCTTCAAACCCCTCTGGTTGCTCTATGTAAATCTCTTTCTCAATCACCCCGTTGAGGAAGGCCGTCTTTACATCCATCAGATGAATCCTCCAACCCATCTGTGCTGCTATAGAAATGATAGCTCTTATGGATGAGTACCTGGCTACTAGAGCGAAAGTCTCATCATAGTCGACTCCTTCCTTCTGTGAAAACCCCTTAGCCACAAACTGGGCTTTGAACTTTTCCACACTACCATCTGCAGCATGCTCAATCTTATACATCCATCTTGAGCTCATCACAAACTTATCTTTTGGTCTTGGTACTACCTCCCACACACTGTTCTTCATGAATGAAGAATACTTTTCCACCATGGCATCTCTCCACACTTGGTGCTTGGATGCCTCTTGAAAGCTGGAAGGCTCTACTTCAACTAATTCACTCATAAGTGCCACATAATCTGAATAACGTCTAGGAGCCCTTCTTTGTCTGATTGAATCTTGAGGATCACCTACATATTCTTGAGCCTCTCTTAATGTTTGCTCAGTTGCCCTATTTCTCCTCTTCTCACTAATAGGAATCTGAGGCTGAGGAATTATTTGTTCCTCTATCTGATCATCCTGCTTATTCTACTCTCTAGCTTGTGTGATTGAAGTTTGAGGAATTTGTGCTACTTCAACTGTGGATATTTGTTCCTCCTCATTCATCAAGTTACTTGAATTTTGAAGAGCCCTCTCTTCCTCAAACTTCACATCTCTATGAACCACTGTTTTCCTAAGAGCGGGAATATAAACCCGATAAGCCTTAGAAGTTTCACTGTACCCAACAAGGATACCCTTCTCTATAGTAGGTTCCAACTTGGTTCTCTTCTCAATAGGAATGTGACAATACACAAGGCATCCAAAGATGTGAATGTGCCCCAAATCTGGTTTCTTACCAGTGAACGCCTCTTCTGGAGTCAATTTTCCCAACACTTTGTGAGGGCTCCTATTCTACAAATACATAGCTATGTTGCAAGCTTCTACCCATAAGAACCAAGGTAGATCCTGGTCATGAAGCATGGCCTTGGCTGCTCCAACAATAGCTCTATTCTTCCGTTCAAGAACCCCATTTTGCTGAGGGTTGTACGGAACTATCAACTCTTTCTTGATACCTTCCTGAGCACAAAAATCTTTGAAGGCATTCGAGGTATACTCGCCTCCATTATCAAACCTCAGTATCTTAATCTTCTTCCCAGTTTGGTTCTCCACGAGAGCCTTAAACTCTTTGAACCTACTGAAGACCTCATCTTTATTCTTCATGAAATATATCCACGTCTTCCTGGAGAAATCATCAATGAAGGTAACATAATACTCATATCCTTCAAGGATGTTGTTGACATAGGTCCACACACATCTAAGTGTACGAGATCCAAAATCCCTTCAGATCTAGTGTCGCTGCTTGGAAAACTGGTCTTGGCATATTTCCCAAGAGCACAACCTTTGCACACCTCATGCTTTTATGTCTTCATCTCAGGCAGCCTTGTCACTATTTCCTTAAGAATATTAAGTGCTCCATAGTGAAGGTGAGCCATCCTCCTGTGCCACAATTCTCCTATCCCTTTATAGCTACTAACCAACGCATGTGCTAGCTCAAACTGTAACTGAAACAAGCTGCCATGCCTGACACCAATCACTTTTGCAATCTTGGAATCTTTGGGATGAATATAGACTTTTCCCCTCTCAAAGGTCACAATGTAACCCTTGTCTTCCAAGGCAGAAACTGAGATTAAATTCTTTGTCATGCCAAGGACATACAACACATCCTCCACCAACAAAGGTTTGCCAGACTCCCTCTGAAACTTGATGGTGCCAATACCAGTTGCATGGTACTTGGCATTGTCTCCGAGCTCAATATAGAAATCCAGCTTCTTCTCCTCCAACTTGGTGAAACATTCTTTGATTCCTGTCATGTGGTGAGAAGCCCCACTGTCAATATACCATATCTTGTTGGCAATTGAACTTGAGAGACATGCAATGAGCGAAAACTCATTTTCAAATCATGATGCAAACTCGTCCACCTCTGCTGTAGCAGCAAATTGCTTCTTTTGCTTGTCCTTATTTTTCTTATTCGAACATTGACTGGCATAGTGACCCATCTGATGGCAACAAAAATTTTTAATATTGCTCAGATCTTTCTTCTTCCCACTCTTGGAAGAAGAACCTTCCGATTGGTCTTTATTGGACTTCTTCTTACCCTTGCTTGCAAGAGCAAGATTTTCTTTATCTTGAACCTTCTTTGTCTGATCTCCTCGATGAGCACCTTCACGGATCTCCTCCTGAACAAAATCATCCCAAAGTCTTGTCCAATTAGGTAGCCGATCTATACTGACAACACACTTGACAAACACTTCCCAGTGCTTTGAAAAAACATTCAAGGCTATATGCACCAACTCATCTTCTTTAATCATCTCTCCAATAGCAGCAAGCTCATCCCTAACCTGTGTCAGCTTGGAAAAGTAAGAGGTCACACTCTCGCCTTTGGACATCTTGGTATTATACAATTTGTGCTTGAGCATCATCTTACGACTCTGATAGTCACTTTGATAAAGTTTTGTGAGCGTATCCCACATCTCCTTGGGTGATCCCACAATAATGGGTTACAGTTTTTGGCCAAACTTGACATTAAAATCAGGATTTTTCACCAGACATTCACTTTCTTACACCTATAGCAACTAAACCATTAAGGTTTTGAAGATAATCAAACTAGTTATTTGCTAGATATTTTGTGTAGATTCTAATTATTTAAAAAATAAAAAATAAAAAAAATTGTGAATCATTTTATTTAATTTTTAATAACTTATTTTTTCTACTAATTAGCATTTTTAAAAAGTGATGTTTACTTCGGCACACATAACTTTTTTTTATAGATAGGACACAATTCTGATTTTTAAAATACAAAATTTTCACACCAATATCTAGGGGATGGATATTTTTTCATAATTTTTTGTTACATATATATTTTTTAATTAATTTTCCAAGTCAGCATAATTATAATTTGGACAGAGGTGTACTTCGACATGCATAATTTTTTTGTATTCATTTGAATTAACTTAATCTTTTTTTGTTGGAATAAGGACATCAATACCTAGGGCACATGTATTTTTTAGAGTTTTTTTACTCTATTTTTCTATTTTTTCATATGTGTGAAATAAAGAATTTGATGTTCTTTGAAAATTCTACACTCACAAGAAATAAAAAATAAATATAATAATCAAATTAAACATATTTAAAATTATACTTTTTTAGGAAGCTTATAATAAGGGCTATAGGCTTACAAAACATAAATTTTAAATGAATTCATTTGATCACCCAAAAGGTAAATCAAAAGTGGTTTTTTATCAGTATTTTGATAGGTGTAGAGGAGATTTGATTATAGGTATGGTTTAAATCTAACAAGGTTCTATCCAAGGGGGTTTGATCTAAGGGGGTTTGATAAATCCCTCTTTAATTAAAATAATTTAAATGGAACCTTTAAAGTCATAAATAATTGTATTTTCTTAAAATATATGATTTTAGGCAAAAATCAGGATGTCCCAAAAAGTGTAACCCATTATTGTGGCAGGACCCCCTTGGCGGTGTCTTTCCTCGATAAATGAGGAATTAAATGATCTCTTACTCCATCCAGGATAATCCTCTGAGCTTTGGCCTCTTTGACTTCACGTGAATCTAAGGCAAGAGGATCATTTGATGGTGGAGTCACTTCTATGCTAGCATAGATCCACAGCCTATTGTCCTTGAGAATAGATGTAATCTGAACCTTCCACTGCAAGAAGTTTGATGCACCCTCGAGTCTGTCCTCATATCGAACGCTAGTTGCCATAGCCACAAAAAGAATTGGAGATGAAAATCTGATGAATTTTTTTTTTCTTGAAATTTGCGTTACAAATCTTGGGTTCGTATTCAGAGTTTAGAGCTCTGATACCATGTTAATTTCTATAACTTAGCAACAGATTAATTGCACAATAAATTCACAGAAAGAAATCTAATTTATAACAATTAATACAACTGGGTTAATTAACAACTAATAACAATGGAAGCAAAAATAACATGAAGCCAAACACAAAAAGACAGTAACACAGATATACCCAGGAAACCCCAATGCGGGGAAAAACCTACAAATGTTGTATCTTCTATTCAGCCTAACAGCAAACTTTTCTTTTGAAAAATACAATATAAGTTTGCTACAACAATCTTGCATTTATAGAGCCTAGCTGTTTTACTTAGCATGCAAGGAAAGAATCTTTCCTTGCTTTCTTTGGCTTTATTTACACATAAAATCACTCTAGGATTTATCTTATCCTCACAAACTCAGAAACATTCTATTTAAAGAATAAAAACTACTGTTGCTGAAAATCCAACTCGGATTGTTTTAAAGCAAATATAATCTTGAGTTGCTTTAAAACAAATCCATATCCCACTTTCCGAGCTACAAAAATCAACACTCAAAACATTGAAACACCCAATTGGCGATTGTGCTAGTTCCAAATTTTTAGGATGTGACACAGTTTCTTGTGGATTAAAAATACCTCAATTTGATTACTGGCCCAACCAATTGAAGGTCATGAGTACATTGTTTATTAATGAGCACGTGAGTACATAATTGTTTAAGATCGTTGGTGAAAGACTGATTACGGGGGCATTCTAATCTTAAAACAGCTATGGAGCATGTTGGTTATGAATGAACTGCCACCTATGATCAACATGTTAGCTATTCAATAACTTGAAAATATGAAATCTTGCAATGTGTTTTGTTTAACCAATTAGTATAGAAAAGTGTGTTTTTATTTATAATGTGACTTAAACTCATTTTTATAAATATGTTTTTAGAATATTTTGTACTCTTTACGTACTGATTTTATTTAATTATAACAAGGTCTATTATCTTAATAAATAATTGAACATTGCAATTGTCATAACTAATGTCTTTCCATATATCCCTATTGAATGCAAGATAGTCTTCACAATTTGAAATGGATTCTAATAATTAGATTATTAGATTGGAAATGACTAATGTATGGTGTAGTTATTGAATCAAATTTGTTAATTAAACTTAGGTTTAGGTTCACAAAGCTTCACATTTTATTTCACCTCATTTTCGTGTAATTAAAAACTATTTCATTTTCATTTTACTCCATTTTAGTAGTGTCATTAAGATTTGTTTAATTTTGTATATGGTACATTTATTGATAAAAAAATTAAAGTTTCATATCTTTATTTTGCTTTTTTTAAAATACATTTTATTTTTGTTTTACAGTTTATTAGTTAAAAAAAAAAAATTAACTAGTGAACATTCATATCTTACTTTAAATTTCCTAAGACTCGTAAAATGTTTATTAATAAAAAACATCAATGAATATTTATACCTCATGAGGTTGCCCCTTTTTTTCTAAGTTTTTAATTTTTTTGAAAAGTAGATTAATTAAATAAAGATTTGCATCTCATCTACTCTCATTCAAATTTATTTTTATATTTTAAGATTTATTGGTCACTATAATTTATAATAAAATGAAATCATTTAATTTAAAGTATTTTTGTATATTAAAAGGGCTAAATTAGTTAAGATATTTGTGTAATTATAAATTAATAAATTGAATGGAGACTTTATGTGAAAATTTTATCCTATATTTTAATTTATGATCTTAAAATTTAGAATTTATTATTATTATTATTGTTTTGTCTTGGTGGACATTTTATTTTCATCTATATTTACTTCAGCATGTGTTCTAATTCAATTTTAATTTAAGATAGAAGGATAATTTTATATGTAGATACAAAGTTATGAAGCAACATAAATGGATATAGTTTTATGTCTATTTTTTATGCTTGTTATGTAGTAGCTTTATAAGAAACACACTATGAAATAGTAGAGCATTTGAACAACTAGTGTGAACCTTCATTGATATTATGTAAATGTATATATTATAGGATTGATGGTGAAAATTGTTGACACGAAGGTTTGCGCCCTTGATGCTAAGCCTTTGCAAGCTTGGAAATCTCATGCAACATGGGAACATTATCAAACTATGCATTTTTCCTGTTACGAGAACAAACCTTTGGAAGAGCCGATTCCCTTTAAATGTCCCTTAGATCTGTAAATTTATGGAGAAAATAGGTAGAAGAAAATTTGAAAAAAACTATGGGATATTGAACTGAAAATCCATGTAAAGGGGGTGATGCACCAAAATGTAATTAATTTGTAGCTTGATTCATAACTAATTTTCAAATAAATCTTTGTTCATACAAATCAAACGAATAAGTTTCACCAAAAAAGTTTTTCACATAAAAGTATGAAAGGACTTGCATAACTTGTGACCTATGATGAAGTTTCTACTTTGTATACTTGCTTTCAACAAAAATGAGACAAAATATTTTAAAGGTTTTGAAGTAAAACACATAAATCTTTTATCAAACAACTCAAAATGAAACAAGGCACAAGAATCTGAATAGATGAACCCTTGATTGTATTGAAAATAGAAAGAATCTTTATAAACACCGATAAAAATAATCTAAACCAACTATTCCTACTGTATATAAAATGTTAAAATAAATGTTGAGTTACAAGACAAATCTCCTCTCTGCAGAATGCAAAGGAAAAGAAGCAAGAACTAAGGGAAAAAGCCTAAGCTTTTGGTCAGGTTTAATACAAAATGAGTCTCCAAGTGCCAAGAGGTGGCAATTGCAACTAATAGCATTGAAAAAATATCTATCTCAATATGCCTCATGAGCAAAAGAGATAAGCCTAAAAAAGAGGGCTCACAACTGATCCAAATAGAGCTAAAATAGATCCAAAACCCCCTCTCAAATATTTTGACCAAATGGGACTCAAAAATCACTTTAGTTTAACTGAAAATCAAGAACAAATACCCCAATTCCACCTCCTTTCTATTTTTGCATGATTTTGGAATAGGGATAAATTGTTTGAACAAATATTAAAGAAAACCACTTGTGATTTACTTTAATATTTTTTATGTGAAAATTTATACAAATGTTAAGGCAACTTATAAAACATTGCATTTAATATTTGTTTACACATTTATTTTTGTTTTAATTTCATGCAAAAAGAGAAGGGAAATTTCAATCAATTTATCAACTCCCGTAGACTCCACATTTCATATTAGGAAAATAACAAGGTCTGTGACCATGGACTATGAATTAATCATCATGCATTTTTTATAAAATAAAGGTGAAACAAAACACCTTGGCTGACTAGGGTTAGGGTTTCCTTAAGAAACCTAAAAGAAACTTCTAACTTTATTCATGAGCTCACTTGCATTTCTCTTTCACCTGTAACATGCTATTGTGTCACCACCAAGGGTTTGAAACTTCACTTAGGTAATCAATTTTTCTATGAATGAAAGTGTTGAGACTTTTTTTTCTTCATATATGTGAAAGAAAGAATTGTTTGGTGCTCTGGATTCTATTGATATTTCACTTCATTTTTCCCTGAATTTTCTTGTTTGGGCATTAAACTGGTGAAGCTTTCCTTTATTGTTTCCTTGAACTTGATTTTCTTTTACATTTGCTTGGCTCAACCCTTGTGGAAGCCACATTTTCTCCACATACTATAATTTTGAGCAAGGTTTTTCGTTTCACATGGATATCATGGATATTATGTCTTGCTTTCATATATTATCATTCATGGATCTTGCAATGGAACTTGACCTATACTTGCATAGTGAACAAAAAAGTCAAGATAAAACAAATGGGATGATAGCCTCTCTTGATTTGATATCTACATCAAATGTCTATTTATCTCCTTCATTTTTTTTATCAGAGGTAGAATAACAAGTACAATTTGAATTAAAAGATATAGAATTAGGGATGAGACCTTGAGCTCTAACATCTTGTTTTCTTCCTCCTACATGTCTCTTCTTGGAGCTATCACTTGGACACCTAGAGATGCAGATGTGGACAACTAGATTCATCAAATGTTCACTTAGGCAATAGTGGGTCCCATTCTTCTTTTAAATGCTTTTACTTAGTTCTAATGTACTTGTTATTGTGCATTATATCACATACAGTTATTGTATTTCTAATGGCACACTATTTTGGATAAAAATAGTTATTTCATGCAATGACTTTTGTAAAATCTCTCTTTATTTAAAATCAATTGCATAACATAAGCTGAACATTATTGTATTTCATGGCACAATATTTTGTATGATTATGAAAACCTTAGCAAAAAAAATTTGTGTACCTTTCTTTTTCTTCAAAGTAAAACATCAATGTTGTCTCAACTTGACCAAATTGGGTTGAAAAAGAAACAATTTGGTAATATTTTTGGCAACCTTTGTTATGTGCTTTCTTGTTGGCCCATAGTTGTCATTGCACCAAAAGATCGACTTGTTAATGCTCGATGCAACTGGTAGAGTTAATGGATCCATAGGAGGCAGCTATTCCATGTCATGAATCTCGAGGGGAGTGCTAACCATTTTCCAACAATCTCCCCCTTAGTGCAAGCCAAGGGGATTTGAATCCGACACCTTTGGCTCTAATACCAATTGTTGGCCCATAGTTGTCATTCCACCAAAACATCAACTTGTTAATGATCGATACAACCGCCAAAGTTAACGGATCTATGGGAGGCAGTTAGTCCATGTCATGAATCCCAAGGGGAGCATTGACCATTTGCCAACATTTTTTGCTAAGCATCTTAAACAAGCTATAAAAACTTACCCATTGGGCATAGTAGTCAACTTCTATCCTTTGCAACCCAAAAAAATATTTGTAACTCAACTGTTAGAAATGAACTATAGGAAAAAAAAACTGAAAAGAAAACTACAATGGCTCTAAATAGGGCTAGCAAACTGTGCATCAACACTTATTGGAAAATGAAAACTAAACTAGAATAGATGTGCGATTAGCACTTTTTAACTGAAAACTCTACTCTAATGTGTGCATTTACAAACTATTTTCTTTAGAAAGAACATTTGAGGTGAATCTCGTTGACTGGGATAGGTAACACCTATCCACCTAGCTTAGAAAGCTGAAAATAATTATGGTTCTTGCATTTAGTAACCACATAGGGGCCACCCCACATGAAATCAAACCTGGTATGCTTACCAAGTCTACTTTTAATCTCATCCCACTTAAAAACAAGATCACCCTCCTTGAACACTCTTGAAACTACTTTCTTATCAAAATTCCTTTTTAGTTGAGCTTGATGGATCTCTAAATTATGAGTGCTTCTTTTCTTACCTTCTCTAACTCCATTAGTTGTGCAAACATAATTTCCATAGGCCCCTCTTGTAACATTTCCATCTCTTTAATGAAATTCAAAGTTGGCAATTCAATTGAAATTGGAAATTTGGCCTCTTTGCTATAAGTAAGAACATAAGGTGAATTAGTTGTAGCTCCTTTAGGAGTTATCATATCAGCCCAAAGGGATAGCTTTAATTTATCATGCAGGTCCTTTGATTATCTTGAATTGTCTTTCTGATTATTTTAATCAAATTCTTAATGGTAGACTCATCTTGTCCATTAACCTGAGGGTAATAATTGGATGAGGTATTTCAAAATATATTATTTTTAACAGATCAATCAGAAACTCTTAAACCAACAAAAGCCAATGCATTATAAAAAATGATTAAATCAGGAGTACCAAACCTTGCAACTAGATCTTGATAGAAATTTAAAACAATAGTCTCATTTGCCTCCTTCAAAGCCACAACTTCTAACAACTTAGTAAAATAATTTGTTGCTATCAATATCCATTTTTGAACTGCACTTGAAGGTGGGTTAATAGGACCAATAAAATCAAGACCCCACTTAGGAAAGGGTTGTTCTACCTGAATTGGGTGTAATGGTAAGGCTGCAAGCCATTGCTTTCCTGCAAACAAAGAGCGTTTCATACATTTCCTAACCCAAGCATGAGCATCTTTAAACAAATTAGACCAATAATAACTAGCTCTCATAATCTTAAGAGCCATTGTTCTAGGTGCAAAATGACCTCTAGAAGGTCCATCATGAAACTCCTTCAGAATTTTATCTGGTTCAACACATCTTAGCAAAACTCCATGAAAGTCCTTCCTATATAAAACTCCATCTATGACAACATAAGGAATGGCTTGAAGTCTGAAATACCTTCTTTTTGCTTTGTCCAAACCTTTAGGACATTCAACATCATGAAGATAATGTATCATTTGTTGAATCCAATTAGAGGAAGGATTTGCATCAACAGTTTGTTCCTCATTCTTGAGCACTATCACAACTTGCTCATCAAGTTCTTTGTTGTCTTCTTCATTTCCAACAAGATACTCACATAAACTTTTGCCTCTAACCAACTTAGTAACCTTGATATTGACATCATATTCCTTAAAGCTTTTCTATAAAAATATCAAAGATATCAGTCCTACAATATTTTCATTGATTTAATTATGACATTAGTTGTTAAGATATTTACCTACAAGTTTTGGATAGACGTTGCAGATTGCCAAACTATCATTCTCTTTTTACTTTGCTGTTGCTCCTTCACACTACTTTAATGACCTGCACAACATCAACTATATGCCTGAATTATTAAGTGATCTACATAATCATATAGTCTCTGCAATTTCAGTTCAATCTGAATTTCAATGCCCACTTCTACCATATTCAATCCAGATGAAACCATGTGAACAAGTAAATTAGATTGGCAGGGGAGAATCGTTAATGTAAGAGAATAATAATTGTATGCAAGACTAATAAAAACAACCAAAGCAGCTTATGCTTTTACCGATGTACAAGAAAATAATTTTTTTATGTTTTCCCCGTGACTGGTTTTAGAATGTAATTGGGTGGGAAAAAGCATAAAAAGATATTCGAGGGCAATAAAACATAAGATTATTATGTTTATGTGGAAAGATGCAAATATCACATGTCAAAGTGAATGGATTTTGCAATAGAATACTTTCTACTATAAGAAAAGGTCTCTTAAGTTGACACTTTTCAAAGAATTTGTTAAGAGAAATTTGTTAGATATAGTATGTTAGTTTGTTCATTTTAAATATATAATTAAAACATTATATTTTTAACATCAAATTCCATCTTCAAGTATTATTAGTATATTATAATTTGTATTAATAATTTTTTTTTTTTATATTTAAAATATTGTTGTTTTTTTTATCATAAAATTGATTTTAAGTTTAATACAAAAATTATTATAATGGTACAATAATTTTATATCATTAATTTTGGAAAAGCAATTATCTTTCATTTTTATTTAATATGGAAATAGAGGCTCTAGGAAAATTCACCGGCCACAATTCACGATGGAAGATTCGTCACCAGCAATTCACAGATGTAAAATTCACTCCCAAGTAAAATTTATCACTAGCAATTAACCACATTAATATTTTCCGTTGGTGAATTTTCTATGGCAATGAATTGTTGATAGTGCATTCCATTGGTGAATTGCTAGCAATTAACCGCATTACTATTTTCAATTAGTGAATTTTCCATGGCAATGAATTGTTGATAGTGCATTCCATTGGTGAATTGCTGGAAATTTTATAAAAAAATTAGGAGTATGCATTTTTTAATTGATTTAAATGTTTATTTTTATTATAATATTTATTTCTAAAAATATGAGTTTTTAATTCTATAAAATTAATAGGGTTTTTTTGGATTCAATATTGTTTATTTTTATATTTTATAGTAAAAATAGGAGATTGTGCTAGGCGCAAGGAAGCCAAACATAAAATCTTCACTAGTTGGGATGAATATCTAATCAAACGCCTCCTAGGTCTAAAACCCCCATCCATATGCGGACACAACTCCCTTCAATCCAAAAAAGAAGTAAGAGAGACAACTATGTGGCAAGCCCTCGATCCTGGCTAGATTAAAATCAATTTTGATGGCGTTGCTCAAGGAAATCCTGGCCCGGGTGGGGTTGGATGTGTTGCACAGAACTCTAAGGGAAAGGTGATAGTAGCAAAATCAGTCTCCTTAGGCAGATGCACAAACAACGAGGCATAATTCAGAGTGGCAACAATTGGTTTGCAACTAGGAAGAGACTTAAATTTCAGTTAGATCCATGGAGAATCCCTCATTATGATCAATGCCATATGTAAAGGTTCCACACCAAATTGGAAATTAAACCATTTGCTTCAACAAATAAAATATTTGTCTAACGACTTTGCAGCCTTCAAAGTTAGCCACATATATAGAGAAGGAAACTCCAAAGTAGGTGAGTTGGAAAAAGTCACCTCGACTCAAGCCAGCTAGGAAATAGAAGGATTTTTTACTAGGATAATATTCCGGCACCGGATGTTACTTTGGCAGCCCTCAAACTTTGGATGGCGAGGTCACTCCTACATCATCCCCATCAAGCATTATGATGTAGTTGCAATCATTATCCAAAAAAATAAAAAATGAAAATGATTCTTTCATATGGTCGTCGACTTTCACATTAATTCACACTCGAGTGTTGAGTACTCCTCATTTCCAATGTTGCATTTGACATAGTTGATGGTGGTGCTAGGTACATTGGTGTTGATACGCTGGTATACAATTTGTTTTAAAATCCCCAATAGCCTCCTCCATATTACAAAGGATCCAAATGAGTATTGAGTAGAAATTTCTAGAAGGTGTGAAGAAAAGAAAGCTATGGAGACGCCACTATCCTTAGAAACAACCAAAAAAATGTAGGCTTTTCATGGGGAAATCATGGATAAGCCGCTGCAGGGCCTTCTCCATTCCTCTCATCCACTCATTCTGGTGGCCACTAAGTGTGTGTTGGGTCTATAATTCTTGAATGCATACCACAAAGTGTGTGCCAACATTGAGGATCTAGATATGTTCCTTGCAGTTCTTCTTCACATGGGCATTTCCAAAGCTTTAGGTAAGAAATTGACCCAAATGATGTTTGTTCATACTTGGCTAGGTGAGATAGACACAGTTTTGGATAATGTGGATGAGGACAGGAACATTCCCATGCCACAAAACTATTATATGTTATGTGTGAGGGGTTGTGAGGTCATGAAATTTCCACTAATTCACACCATAGACCCTGAAGGCTTTGAGAAACTTTGGGTAGAAAGGGACAGGAGCATCTTCTTCCTTCTCAGGATGGAAAAGCTTACGACAAATCTACCAAGGAGTTGGGTCAGAAGGTATGTTGAGGATGAGGAGTTGGAGGATGATTTTGATATCGATGATGTTTAGGACTGGGACCTGGGTGAGGACGAGGAGTGGCAGGAGAATGATCAATGAGACCTAGAAGAGAAATCGAAAGCCCCAACTCATAGGAAATGTGGCCCCGACTGCCCCACAATCACCAGCTGCAAGGCATACCTAAAGCACTGTGAAGTCGTCGATGAAGAGGAAGGTCTCTGAGGTTTGGAAACAATTTAGAATGGGTTTTGAATATATGTGCAGTGCAATGATCTTTTCCCTAGTTTAGGAACTTTAGGCTATGTGTCAGTCTCGGGTGTGGGGTATTTTACCATGGTTTTTTGGTTTTTTGATGGTCTGCCTACAACTGTTTTGGCAACCATCTTTTGGCATGTATATGTGGACTATAAATAGGAAGATCTGGTGGTCAATATTACAGAAAAGACCTACCATATTTTCATACTATCTCTACTGTAATTTGTTTGGAAATCAATATAGGGTACTGCCCCTTGCAGTGTTTACCGATCAAAATAAAATAAAATAGGAGATTGATTTGAAATACGAATACAAAAATATACATAATTATTTTAAATACATTCTCTTCTAACTTTAATGTTGTTTATTATTATTTTAAATATATAATTATAAATGATATATTTTTAACATCAAACTCCTTCCACAAGTATTATTAGTATATTATAATTTATATTAACAAAATAAAATTTCTTAATATTTAAAATATTGTTTTTGATAAAGGAAAAAATGGGTTTTAAAGGGACCTGAAACCACAAAGTTTACAAATAGGATAAAGATAGAGCATTAAAGTTCATAGAAACAAAAAGGTTAGAAAGAGAAAAGTACTATAACAAAGCAACAACCCCCAATCAAAGGCCAACAAAGGCCACCAAAAAAACCTGCTAAAAAATGAGACAAAAAACCAACAACAATTAATCTAAGGACTTTAACACTTCTGTTGTCTCATTTTCCAAATGGTGTGGGTGGCGCTTTCCTCTTCAAGTTGGCTCTAGTTCTCTTTGATATCCCCATTTACTCTTCCTTGCTTTTGTCCTTATCTTCTTCCAATTCAACGACCAGCGAACCCTATGGCGACTTTTCTAGTTTCGCTTTCATTGCATTATTAATGATATTGGCATTGTGCCTCGACATTCTATGGTTTTGTTCCATAGTCATTTTCATAATGTTTTTAATTTTTTCAATTTCAGCTTTCGGCACCTTGTCCCTACCCTCATTATCCTCGACCTCCATCCTAGTGATGTTCTTGTTCCACACCCCTTCCGTAGTACTCAAAGAGGACACTTTTAATTCCAATTCTTCCAATTTACTATGGGGGGGCCTATTTTTTATATTCAGGTCTTTAATCTCGTGAAAATCCCATCTCATGACTCTAAAATAGTCAACTGCACCAGGATGTAAATAGACGAATCCCAATCTTGTTTGAAGTAGCTATCATCTAGGTCAAGGGTTCTTAGGGACTTGGGTCTTTCATCTCTTTTAGTGGTTGGGTAGGATGAGGAAGAGTCCTTCATAAAATATTGTTATTCTTCATCATAAAATTGATTATAAGTTTAATTTAAATATTATTATAATGGTACAAAATTTGTCATAAAATTAATTTTAAGTTTAATGCAAATATTATTATAATGGTACAATAATTTTGTACCATTCATTTTTGAAAAATAATTATACTTCATTTTTATTAAATATGGAAATTTTATTAACAAGAATAGAAATTATATATTTTTTAATTGATTTATATATTTTATAAAAATATAGGAGAATGATTTGAAATATAAGTAAAAAGTATACACAATTATTCTAAAGGAATTCTCTTCTAACTTTAATGTTGTTTAATATTAAGATTGTCTAAAACCATTCCATAAAATCTAGGATTTAATGTAGTATTAAAATATTATTTATCATATCAATTATGTATATTTTTAAATGAATATTTCTAGCATATTCAATGGTTCATCACCAAAATGGAAAAAGATTTATTATATTTCAAAATCTATATAGAAAAACTAAACAACAAAATATTATTGAAAAAAGTTAATATTATTAAATTTTCTTGAATAGTATAAATGAAAGATAATTTTAATAGAAAGAAATTTCATAAAATTCCCTACTTTTAATGACCAATAAATTGATAAAGTTCCTAAAAATCTATGAGATCAGTATTATTACTATGTTTCAACTCAAAATAACATAAAAAAGCTTAGGCTATCTTTCTGCCCAATAGTGGACCAGTTTTAATTATATTAAAATACCATGTTACAATAAGAAATCCTAAAATCATTAGGATTGCACTTACACTATGAATAGGAATTAGCCCCACCAATGTCTTATCTAAAGGTTTCAACAATTTTCAACATAATTTTTTTCAAAAAAAGCAACCAATTACCTAATAAGGCCTATAAAACAAAATGATTCCCAATGATTAGCAAAACCTACATTTAGTAGTTTCTATCAATAGGTTGGTAAAAATGTATGCGTTACCTTTAAAATTTTCAAGTAATATTAAAGAAATAACTTATTATTAAGTTGATAGGTATTTTACAATAATATTAAAAAATCATATTTTTATGATATACATAAAACTTATAAGTGATGAATTATTTCCATAAAAGAATTTCTTTTATTCTAACCCAAACCCGAATACTATCCTTAACTCTAATTCTAAAACAAACACTAATTCCAACTCTACCCTTAACTCTAATTGTAATTTTAACTCTAGCCCTATCCTTAACATTAACACTAATTTTAACCTTGACCCTAATTTTTAAATCAATTTGTCCATCTTGAAAAACCTATGCACTTTTATGTGACAAACTGATTAAAATTAATATAATTTTGAAAATTAAAATTTAGTTTAGTTTTATAAATGATTTATGTGCATATAAAACATAAATAGAATGAAAAGATTGCCTTTATTATTAGATTGTAGTTGTTTTTTATTTTTTCTCTTTTCTTTTGTAGATGAATATCTACTCTTTCCCCAAGATAATAAAGACCTTCAAGTTCTACTTCACAATGCGTTGATTAAATCACAATTTTAACCAATGCAAACTTAATTCAATCTTCCATATTGTAAATATGTAAAGTTTTCATTAACTTTCAAAATGACCCTAAGAGGTCTTATCCTCATTTCACTATTAATTTTTTTTTTTGTACTGGTACTAATTTCAAGGTATCAAAACCTAGTTAATACAAACACATTTGGAATATTGCTTTAATAAGTTATACATCTCACAATTCTGACTAATATGTAATCAATCCAAATACAACTAACAAATGTAATTATGTTCACCACCCAAATACATAAAAGAGGTTGTTTGTGAAATCTTATAAATACTCCACTGAAGTAGGAGATTAATTTGGTGTGAGCTAGTTTAAATACAGATTCCCTCCATAAGGGTGTTTATATTTTAAAGATTTATTGGTCACTACAATTTATAATAAAACGAAATCATGTAATTTAAAGTATTTTTTGTATATATTAAAAGGTTTATTAGTTAAGATGTTTGTGTAATTATTAATTAATAAATTGAATGGAGACTTTATATGAAAATTTTATCCTATATTTTAATTTATGATCTTAAAATTTAGAATTTATTACTATTATTATTTTTTGTCTTGGTGGACATTTGATTTTAATCTATCTTTACTTGAGCATGTGTTATAATTCAATTTTAATTTAATATAGAAGCATAATTTTATATGTAGGTACAAAGTTATGAAGCAATGTAAATGGATATAGGTTTATGTATATTTTTTATGCTTATTATGTAGTAGCTTTATAAGAAACACACTATGAAATAATAAAGCATGCAACTAGTGTGAACCTTCATTGATATTATGTAAATGTATAATATTATAGGATTGATGGTGAAAATTGTTGACATGAAGGATTGTCCCATTGATGCTAAGCCTTTACAAGCTTGGAAATCCCATGCAATATGGGAACATTATCAGACTAAGGATTTTTCTTGTTACAAGAATGAACCTCTGGAAGAGCTAACTCCCTTTAAATTTCCTTTAGATCTGTAAATTTATGGAGAAAAGAGATAGAAGAAAACTTGAAAAAAACTACTAGATATTGAACTAAAAATCCATCTAAAGGGGATGATGCACCAAAATGTAATTAGTCTACAACTTGATTCACAACTACTTTTCAAAGAAATCTCTATTCATACAACTTAGACTAATAAGTTTCACCACAAAAGTGTTTTACATAAAGGCATGAAAGAACTTGCATAACTTATGACCTATGATGAAGTTTATACTTTGTATACTTGCTTTCAACAAAAATGAGACAAAAGAATTTAAATGTTTTGAAGTAAAACACATAAAATCTTTTATCAAACCACTCAGCATGAAACAAGACATAAGAATCTGAATAGATGAACCCTTGATTGTATTGAAAATAGAAGGAATCTCTTCAAACACTGATAAAAATAATCTAAACCAAGTGTTTTTGATAAAGGGTAAAACAGGTTTTACAGGGACCCAAAACCACAAAGTTTACAACATAAAAGATAGGAAAGAAAATTCCAACAAAAACAACTGGCTACACTAAAGGTAAAAACCAGAACAAGCAGTAGCCACCCACCAAAGACCAGGAAGGTCAAACAAAAAAAGCCAGCATAAAGGCCAACAAAAAACCGGCCGCAACTAACCTACAGTCTTTAGGACAGACTCTGTCTCTGCCTCTAAATTCTGCATCTCATGAACACCCTTCTTGAACGTTTGAATCATTTGTGGAGTGGGGGGAGCCTTCCTCTTAAGATTGGCCATAGTTCTCTTAGAGATGCTAACATCCTCTTCCTGGTTTCTTTCATTGGTTTCCTCTAGATCAACCACCAGAAACTCCTATTGGACTTTGTCCAATTTCTCGGTCATGGCATTAATGATAATGACATTATGTTTGGCCATACGGTTCTTTTGCTCACCAATAATTTTTATAGCATTTTTCATTTTTTCCATCTCAATTTCAATATTCCTGTTCTTGCTAGCTTGGTTTTGAGTGTCATTGTTGAGACCATAATCTTTTCGTTTCACCTCAATTTTTTCAATCGCCACTACCTTAGCTCCCAACTCTTCCAACTTACTTTGCAGGGCCCATTTTTTTATCTTTAGCTCATTTATTTCATTGAAAGTCCATTTTGAAAGTTTGAAATGGGTATCAGCATTATTTCTAGCTAAATTCAAAACATCCACAAAGGGATCTAAACCAGGTGTTGCTACTGTATATAATTTTTTTTAAAATAAATGTTGAGTTACAAGACAAATATCCTCTCTGTAGAATGCAAAGGCAAAGAAGCAAGAACTTAGGGAAAAATCCTAAGCTTTTCGTCAGGTTTAATACAAAATGAGTCTCCAAGTTCCAAGAGGTGGCAACTATAGATAACTACACTAAAAATATATCTCTCAATATGCCTCACGAGCAAAAGAGATAAGCCTAAAAGAGATGGCTCACAACTGATCCAAATTGAGCTAAAATAGATCCAAACTCCCCCTCTCAAACTATTTGACCAAAGGGGACTCAAAAATCACATCAATTTAATTGAAAATCAAGAATAAACACCTCAGTTCCACCTCCTTTCTATTTTGGCATGATTTTAGAACAAGGATAAATTGTTTGAATAAATATTAAAGACAATCACTTTTGAGTTACTTTAATATTTTTTATGTGAAAATTTATCCCTCTTCATGACAAATGTTAAGGCAACTTATAAAACATTGAGTTTAATATTTGTTTACACATTTAATTTTGCTTTAATTTCATGCAAAAATAGAAGGGAAATTTCAATCAATTTATCAACTCCCGTAGACTCCACATTTCATATAAGGAAAATAACAAGGTCTGTGACCATGGACTATGAATTAATCATCATGCATTTTTTATGAAATAAAAGTGAAACAAAACACCTTGGCCGACTAGGGTTAGGTTTTCCTCAAGAAACCTAAAATAAGCTTCTAACTTTATTCATGAGCTCACTTGCATTTCACTTTCAAATGTAACATGTTACATCACCACTGAGGGCTTGAAACTTCACTTAGGTAAGCGATTTTTCTATGAATGAAAGTGTTGAGACTTTTTTGTTTCTTCATATATGTGAAAGAAAGAATTTTTTGGTGCTCTAGATTCTTTTGATAGTTCACTTGGTTTTTCCCTAAATTTTCTTATTTGAGGATTAAACTAGTTGATCTTTCCTTTATTGTTTCCTTGAATTTGAAATAATGCTAAACTTATGGAATATTAACGATGACCTAACTGACACAACATATGAATTGACTGTAAATGTTAAAGGATGGAAGCTTATATTATCTCTAAAGATATAGTTTATGATGCCACTCTACCACTCAGATGGCCACCAATATTGTACACTATAGAAAGTAAACCATAGTGTTGAGTGGTAGAACTGTTAATTTTGCTCCTTTAACCAGATCTTGTCTATGATATTTTTTATCTTTTCATTCCTTTTTCTATTGGCCTATTATCTTTCACAGTGGAAAAAACCTAGCTAATCCATTTAGCACATAAAAAGCACAGTCACAACTCTTTGTTAGATGATTTTGATGAAGACCCTTCAAGATCATTCTCACACTATCATCTCTTTTCATGATGTTTGTTTCTTATGCTTGATGATCTCTATTAGAGATGATTACATCTTGACACATGTTTACTCTAAATTCCATGGTAATCTATTTTCATGAAACCTTACTTCATTTTCAATCTAATTTTTTTCAAGTGGTTGCCATTTCTTTTTAATAGTTAACCTCTAAATTGTTTAAATTGGTCCATTTGGATCTATGCTTTGTGACTTCCATACCACATTCCTTGACACCTTGTCATTCTTGTACACAACATATTTGATCATTGTGCTAATGCCCCTTTGGTGTTACTACTTTCCTCCTTGTCACTTGACTGTTCACATGCATGTATCCTCAAAACAACTCCTAGGTATATATTTTATCAGGGTGTCTCTTCCATGCTAAATTGTGCTTTGAAAACCTTGCACACTCTTGACACTAACTTCTCTAATTTAATTAAGGTACCATTTGAATCAATTCATTCACATGTAGTATATTTTGTATCATCAAAGCAATCTCCTTTAAAGGACCGTGAGCTGCCTCTTTTACTATCTTGGTTGTGCCCCAGTTTGCATGAGAAGCTTCACAGTGTTGTTGTCTTTAATATTGATGTTGATAATTATGACTGTCTTGTTCTATCAAATCTTCAAGATCTCCAACATATTCCATGTAAATTTATTCCATGATGATTATAGATTTTCTTTTATCCCACTGTCTATACCCTACATGATTGAAATTCACATCTTCATGTTTCTCTAACACTCTCATTGTATTGATCTAAGGGGTTACCCCAAGACAACCCTCCATTCGCGTAACCTTTATGGAAATCTTCTTGCAAGATATATCAATTGTTTGTGCATAAGACAATGATTTCCCTATGGGTTTAGCATGGTGTATCCTTTTTATTTTGTAAACCATTGTCTACAATCAAAATTTTAGGTGACTATCCCCTATTTTCATACAACCTATCTTTTGTAAATGTTGTCCTCTTTTAAAAAAAGTATGGTTCGTTACCACTGTACTCATGATAACTAAGAGAAGCCAAACCTTTTGATTTCAATTGTTTCCTCATATTTGACTGTGCAGTAGATGCACTTTTTCCATGTAAAAGAATTTGATTCTCTTTTACAGTTTCTTGGCTTAACCCTTGTGGAAGCCACATTTTCTCCACATACTATAATTTTGAGCAAGTTTTTTCGTTTCAAATGGATATCATGGATATTATCTCAAGATTGCTTTCATATATTATCATGCAAGGATCTTGCAATGGAACTTGACTTGTACCTACACAGTGAAAAAATAAGTCAAAACAAATCAAATGGGTTGATAGCCTCTCTTGATTTGATATATGTATCTAATGTCTATTTATCTCCTTCATTTTGTTGAACATAGGTAGAATAACAAGTACATTTTGAATTACTGGATATAGAAGTAGAGATGAGACCTTGAGCTCTAACATCATGCTTTCTTCCTCCTACAAGTCTCTTATTGGAGCTATCACTTGGAAACCTGGAGATGCTAATGTGGACAACTAGATTCATCATTCACTCAAGAAATGACATGTCCTATTCTTCTTTTATATGTTTTTCCTTAGTTCCAATGTACTTGTAATTGTGCATTTTATCACATACAGTTACTCCCATGGCTTGTGTTGGATCATATAAACACTTCTCTTTTCAATAAAAATAGTTATTTCATGCAATGATTTGTGTAAAATCTCTCTTTCTTTAAAATAAATTGCATAACATGAACTGAAAATTATTGCATTTCATGGCACACTATTTTGTATGATTATGAAAACCTTAGCAAAAACAAATTGTGTACCTTTCTTTTTCTTCAAAGTAAAACATCAATGTTGTCTCAACTTGACCAAATTGGGTTGAAAAGCACAATTTGGTAAAAAAATTGGTGACCACTGCTATGTGATTTCCTACTAAGCATCTTAGACCAGTTGCATAAACTTATCCATTGGTCATAGGAATTAACTTATGTCCTTTGCAACTTAGAAAAATATTTGTAACTCATCCGTTAGAAATGAACAATAACAAAGAAAAACTAAAAATAAAATACAATGACTCTAAATAGGGATAGCAAACTATGCATTAGATTTTATTGGAAAATGAAAACTGAACTAGAATAGATGTGCAATAAGCACTTTTTAACTAAAAACTCTACTCTAATGTGAAATTTTACAAACTATTTTCTTCAGAAAGAACGTTTGAGGTGAATTTGGTTGACTGGGATAGGTAACACCTCTCCATCCAGCTTAGAAAATTGAAAAGCATTATGTTGCTTGCATTTAGTAACCACATACGGGCCACCCCACATGGAATCAAACTTGGTATGCTTACTAGGTCTACTTTTAAGCTCATCCCACTTAAAAAAAAGACCACCCTCCTTGAACACTCTTGAAACCGCTTTCTTATCAAAATTCCTTTTCATTTGAGCTTGATGGATCTCTAAATTCTAAGTGCTTCTTTTCTTACCTTCTCTAACTCCATCAGCTATGAAAGTATGATTTCCATAAGCACCTCTTCTAAAATTTCCATCTCTTTAATGAAATTCAAAGTTGGTAATTCAACTGAAATTGGAAACTTGGCCTCTTTGCCATAAGTAATAACATAAGGTGAATTACATGTAGCTCTTTTAGGAGTTATCCTATCAGCCCAAACGGCTAGCTTCAATTTATCATGCTAGGTCCTTTGATTATCCTAAATTATCTTTCTAATTGTTCTAATCAAATTTTTATTGGTAGACTCACCCTATTCATTAACCTAAGGGTAATAATTGGATGAGGTATTCAAAAATATATATTTTTTAACAGACCAATTAGAAAATCTTAAACCAACAAAATCCAATGCATTATAAAAAATGATTGAATTAGGAGTACCAAACCTTACAACTAGATCTTGATAGAAATTTGAAACAACAGTCTCGTTTTCCTCCTTCAAAGCCACTACTTCTAACAACTTAGTAAAATAATATATTACGGTTAATATACATTTGTGACATGCACTTGACAGTGGGTTAATAGGACCAAAAATATCAAGACCACTTAGGAAAGGGTTGTTCTACTTGAATTGGATGTAATTGTAAGGATGCAAGCCTTTTCTATCTTGCAAATATAAAGCATTTGATGTATTTCCTAACCCAAGAATGAGCATCTTTAAACAAATTAGGCCAATAATAACTAGCTCTCATGATCTTAAGAGATATTGTTCTATGTGCAAAATGACCTCTAGAAGGTCCATCATGAAACTCCTATAAAATTTTATTTGGTTCAACACATCTTAGGAAAACTCCATGAAAGTACTTCCTATATAAAACTTCATCTATGACAATATAAGGAATGGATTGAAGTCCGAAATACCTTCTTTTTTATTTTTCCAAACCTTTAGGACAGTCACCAGTGTGAAGGTAATGTATCATTTGTTGAATCCAATTGGAGGAAGGAGTTGCATCAATAGTTTGTTCCTCATTCTTGAGCACTATCACAACTTGCTCATCAAGTTCTTTGCTATCCTCTTCATTTCCAACAAGCTTCTCACATAAACCTCTGCCTCTAACCAACTTAGTAACCTTGATATTGACATCATATTCCATTACCTTAGTTATCCAACCTACTCTTTTATCATTGATATCTTTGCTAAGTAAGAAATTTTTAACTATAGGATGGAAAACAAGTAACTGAATTTTATTGTTAGAAAGCATATGTCTGAATTTTTTAAGTCCTCTAACTAGGGCTAGGACACTCTTTTCAACACAAGAGTATCTCACCTCATAATCATGAAACATTTGGCTAAATAAATCCACAGGCTCTTCTAATCCTTCTTCATTCTATTGAAAAAGCACAACTGAAATTGTATCAATACTCCCAAATGCATATAATATAAAATCTTTAGCAAAATTTGTTTTTATGATTGTTGGGGCTGCTACAAGGCCTCCTTTTTCTTTTCCAAAATCCTCTTACCTTCCTTAGTCTAGCTAAAGGGAATATTCCTTTTAAGAATTGAAGTAAGAGGCTTTAAGAGAGTCATGATGTTTGGAATGAACCTTCTTACAAAATTGATCCTACCTAGAAAGCTTTGCAAGCTTTTCTTATGTGCTGGTAGGGGTAAAGCTAGAATAGAAATGATCCTTTCTAGATGTATTGAAATACCATGCTTTGAAACTACATGTCCAAGAAGCTTACCCTCATGGATAGAAAAAATGCTTTTTTGGGGTTATGTGAAACCCCATATTCTCTGCATCTCTCAAAGATATTCCTTAAATGATCAAAAAATTTGTTAGCATTCTTTGAAAAATAGTAATGTCATCTAAATAACCAAGTAAAAACTTGTTTATGAGGCCTTGGAAATCTATGTCCATAACTATTTTAAAGGTTTACCCTACATTGGACAATCCAAAGGGCATCTTCCTATAAGCCATGGTACCCCATTTGGTAGTAAAGGTGAAATAAAACACCTTGGCCAGATAGGATTAGGGTTTCCTCAGGAAACCTAAAAGAAACTTCTAACTTTATTCATGAGCTCACTTGCATTTCAATTTCACCTATAACATCCTACTGCATTGCCATTGAGGGTTTGAAACTTTACTTAGGTAAGTGATTTTTTTGTGAATGAAAGTGTTGAGACTTTTTTGTTCATATATGTGAAATAAAGAATTGTTTGGTGCTATGTATTTTATTGATAGTTCACTTGATTTTTCCCTAAATCTTCTTATTTTGGGATTAAAACAGTTGAGCTTTCCTTTTTGTTTCCTTCTGAAACATAGTATTTTGGCACCACAAGACTCTCTAACTCTTCTATGGTTTTTCACCTAGAAGGAGAGAGGTAGGAAAACATGCATAATGTTTCACTCAAGATTAATGTAAGAATAGATGGAATATAGATGTAATATGCTTAGATGAAATGTTTGAATGGAAGAAACTTATAAAAGGACTGAATTATTAATGCAAAATCTAGGAAATCTTATTTGTTGGAAAACACATTGTGTAATGCAAAAATACCTAGAAATGAATGTGAATTGCAACAGAAATGGATAAAACTAAAAGTGTGCACCTGAGATATTAAAGGAGGTTGGAAATTATATTTGAAATTCTATTGATTATGAAAATTTATCCTACTAGGACTCATTCACCATTATAAGTGAATTAGTCCTAGTTCTATGAAACTGAGCCAAAACCTATTTCAAACAAATGGGTGTCCAAAAATGAAAAAAACCAAAAAATGACATGGAAGTGAGACTCATTTTCCATCCATGGTGAATCAGTCCACTTTTGAATTTTTGAATATTCAAAAGTGGAATATGAAGCTTTTGGTCTACACTTCGGCTTCCTACAGGTGTCCACTTATGAAACTCTCAGATTTGGGCCTGAAAATGACTTTGTTAATATTTTGACTTAAATAATGAAGAGGTGACTTGAAAAAAATTGAAACACAATCTTCAATGATTTCTAAACCTCCAAGATTCCTAAATATGAAAACACACAAGAAGAGAAGAAGAAATGTTGGATGTTAGGGCATGGGGGTTTGCCTTGGTCAAACCCCTTTTAGGTAATTAAACCAAAATAGAGAAAGAATGTAATGAAGAATGCAATAATGAAATTGATTACCTTTCCATGATGATTGATCTTGAATTTCTACAACAAAATATGAAGAATTTTCCCTTGAATGTCTGAAAAATTGCCATCTTAATGACTTGAAATGATGAAACCCTAACTTACTTGACTTGAGATGGAAGAATGATGGATGAATAATGAATAATGGTTGTTAATGAATGAGAGAGATATAAATTAAGGTTGAGATACTTATACTTATAAATGGGTCTCACAAGAACCATTTTGACAGCTAAGATACTAAGAAGTTAATAAATAAGGTTTATATTGTGACTTTGTCGGGCATTTCATCAATTTATGCCTTGAGATGCACAATATGAGGTAACAGGGGCTTATTAATGTTGATGTAAAGTTCATTTAGGGATTGGGACACATAATTCAATGTTAAAGTGTAATTAAACATAGACTACAACACTAAAATGAGGTCCACACAGCCTAGGAAGGCACAAGAACCAATGTGAATGTATAAAACACATTTCAACACATGGTTAAAGTTAAATTTAGTTTACAAGCCTTCTAAATTAATGTGAAGATGCATTTAAATATATTATATAATGTTGAATTAGGGGAAACTAGGTTCATCAAGTCTAGAAAAGCATGAGAGTTTGTTACAACTCTTTACAACACCTTAACAAGACATCAATAAACACATTTTATTCAATTTCCAAGGGTCCAAGACCTAGTGTGGATGCATAAAATGCCTCACAACACTAAATCAAGGCCTTGTTAAGTTCAATTTATCATGAATTATTCTCATGTCAAGCAAGAGGTCCATTTTTCTATGGTGCACCTTGAACTTGAAATAATGGTAACATACAAATTGACTGTAAACGTTGAAGGATGGAAGTGTAGATTGTCTTTGAAGATAGAGTTTATGATGCCACTCTGCCACTTGGACGCCCATCAATACCATACACTGTAGAAAATAAACTAGAGTGTTGAGTGGTAGAATTGTTGTTTTTCCTCCTTTAACCAGATCTTTTCTATGATATTCTTGATCTTTGCTTTCCTTTTGCTACAGTTCTGTTATCTTTTTTGCCAAAAATTACCTAGCTAATCCATTTAGCACATAAAAAGTGTGGTCACAGCTCTTTGTTAGATGATTTCAATGAAGACCCTTCGAGATCGTTCTCATGTTTTCATTATGACTATCATTTCTTTTCCTGATGTTTGTTTCTTATGCTTGATGGTCTCTATCAGAGATGACCGCATTTTGACACAAGTTCACTCTACTTTCCATGGTAATTTGCTATCATGAATCCTTACTTTGTTTTCATTTTTTTTTTTTCAAGTGGTTTTCATTTCTTTTTAATAGTTAACCTCTAAATTTTTTAAAGTGGTCCATTTTGATCTATGCTTTGTGACTTCCATAGCATAGTCCTTGACACTTGCTCATGCTTGTGCACTTAGCATATTTGGACATTGTGATAATTCCCCTTTGGTGTTACTACTTTCCTCCTTGTCCCTTGACTATTCTTATGCATCTATCCTCAAAACAGGTCTTGGGTATATCTTTTATCATGGTGTCTCTTCCATGTTGTATTGTGCTTTGAGAACCTTGCACACTCTTGACACTAACTTCTACCATTCAATGAAGGTATCATTTGAATCAATGTATTCACATGTAGTATTTTTTTGTATCATCAAAGTAGTCTCCTTTAAAGGATTGTGAGCTTCCTCTTTTACTATCTTGATTGTTCCCTAGTCTACATGAGAAG
The DNA here is from genome assembly GCA_007258455.2 of Sequoia sempervirens. Lineage (NCBI taxonomy): Eukaryota > Viridiplantae > Streptophyta > Pinopsida > Cupressales > Cupressaceae > Sequoia > Sequoia sempervirens. The sequence continues at coordinate 162,725,798 of VDFB02168118.1, forward strand.
CTTCACATTATTGTTGTCCTTAATATTGATGTTGATAACTATGACTTTTTCTTCTATCAAATCTTCAATATCTCCAACATATCCCATATAAATGCATGCTCCATGATGAGTATGGTTTCTCTTTTAGCCCACTTTCTATACCATACATGGCTAGAGTTCATATCTTATTGTTTCTCTAACACTCTCATTGTATTGATCTACGGGGTTACCCCAAGACCTCCCTCCATTCACGGAACCTTTATGACAATATTCTTGTAAGATATATCACATGTTTTTGTATAAGACAAGGACTTCCATCTAGGTTTAGGATGTTGTCTCCTTTGTATTTTGTAAACCATTGTCTACTATCAAAATTTTCGGTGACTGTCCCATATTTTCATGCAATCTATCTTTTGTAAATAATGCCCTCTTTAAAAAAATGTATGGTTCCTTACCATTGTACTCATGATAACTAGGATAATTTTAACCTTTTTATTTCAATTTTTTCATTAGATTTGACTGTGTAGTAGATGCACTTTGTCCATGTAACTCTCCAAAAGCATTTGATTATCTTTTATAGTTGTTGAGCTCAACCCTTATGAGAGCCACATTTTCTCCACATATTGTAATTTTGAGAAGGGTTTTCCTTTCACATGGATATAATGGATATTATCTCTTGCTTTCATATATTATCATGCATGGATCTTACAATGACACTTGACTTGTACTTGCATAGTAAACAAACATGTCAAGATAAAAGAAATGGGTTGATAGACTCTCTTGATTTGATATCTACATTTGATGTATGTTTATCTCTGAACCGTAGATTTTCAGACCCAATAGGCTCTCTATCTCTTATAAGATTTTTCACCTAAAGGAAAGAGAGATTAGATCCAAAAATGCTAAAGGGGGGCTTCATTCAAATTAAGGATGGAAGAGATGTGTGTGTTGAAATATGGACTAAATGGAATGATATGAATGCAACTAAGCTATGAAATTGATTGATTAAATATGCTACACTATTGAAATGTAGTTTGTTTGAAAACACATGATGATATTCAAGCATAAACTAAAAGAATGAAATATTCAAGACAAAAATAAAAGAGTGAAATCAAAATGCACCTGGCCAAACTAAGATGAATATGAAATGCTGGAAAAGCTATTTGATGATGTCACAAAAACCAAATATGACTCATTCACCACTTGTGACGAATCAATCCAAGTACTAATCAATTCTCCCAAGAACTAGTTTCTAAGCACAGAGAGCCAAATTCTAACAAAATCATGTTTCGGGCCTCCAAATAGGACTCATTCACCAAACATGGAAAATTGGTCTACCTTTAGGAATCTACAAAGTCAAGAATTGAATCTATGGCCTCAAATCTGCAAATCCACCTTCTACAGGTGTCCTCTTCAGATAATGTCGAGAATGGGTATGGAAGTGACTTTTGTTTGATGATTTGACTTAAATTATGAGATAAAGACTTGAAAAACTTATAAATGTAATCTTTAATGATTTAGAAGCTCCAAACAATCCTAAATCTACACACAAATAATGCAAGAAGACAAAAACATTGATTGTTAAGGCATGGGGGTATGCCTTGGTCAAACCCCATTTAGGAAATTAATCCAAAATGATGAAAAAAATGAATGAAGCATGCAATAATGGAATAATTTACCTTACAATGATGAATGATCTTGTTGGTTTGTAGCAAATCATGTAGAATCGGCCTTGAATGCCTTGGAATACTAGCTTGAAAACTTGTAACAAAGAAACCCTAAGTTGCTTAAGAAAATTGATGTATGATGAGATATGTGAAGAATAATTAATTGATTGGAGATTGATGGGAGATGCTAAAATGAGGTGAAAAATCTTATTTATACAAATAATGTGTCTTAGTACCCGTTAATACATCATCATAGGCTAACATCAACTGTAAATTTGAATAAATCTTGAAAGAAATTTGAAATTATTTTGATTTTTGTGCCAAGGTGGACTCATTCGCCACCCATGGTGAATGGGTCCCACCTTGGAGGTGTGTTAAAGTGTCAAGAATTAAATGTTATTTAATGTAGTGTGTCGGGGTATCATTCAAAAATACACTTAATAAAAGAATATGAGTGTATAAGGAGGTCCCATAAGACATAAGAAAAGTGTAAATAAGGGGGAAATGCCTAGAAAAGTGTGAATCTTGATTACAAGACTTAACAACACTTCAAAATAGGACATGTTGATGTGTCAAATGATGATTTTTAGGTGAATTGTATTAAATAGAGTCTAGAATAATGTAGAAATGTTTTACAATAGTTCACAACACATTCACAAGACTTCAATATTTAATAATTAATTAATTTATAAAGGTCTAAAACTTAGTGTGGATGCATAAAATTTCTGACAACACCTAAATTATAACCACATTAAGTCCATTTATCATGAATTATCTCAAATGAAGCAAAGGGTCCTTTTTTCTATGACACATTTAGCCCCCACTTTAGTGAGAGGAGGAACTTGCTTTGGATTGTCACTAAAGTAGAAATTCAAGAGAGATCTACATGCATGCCAAGCCCCCAAGATACAAAATCATACAAAGGAAAGGAAGAAAGAAAGACAAGGATGTAAAAGATGTACTCACTCTCAGCCCATAGACTTTCAGATCATCCATGGGGTGAGAAGGTCCAAAAACATAAAAAAGCAAAAAGAGTAACATACACTAGTTGGCATGCACTCAAAAACACAAAAGTGGCTACGGGAAAAGTCATGCCGCTAGTTGGGATTACCACCATGCCAAAGCTATACCTCTTGATAACTTTAACAAGGAACCAAAAAATAAAAGGAAATGTAAATGATAAACTTTAAACAATATGGCACTACAAGCATGCAAGTTGTGTTATGCAAGGTGGCCAAGAAATGCAACAAAGAAAATGAAAAAAAATAATGTAAAAATTTCTCAAAGGGATTTAACTTAATTCATGCAATGTGTCATCTCAAGGAACATCATGCCCAATGCATCCAAGAGAGGGAAGTGCAAATGATCTCATCTTGTCTATAAGAGGAAAAATGCAAGGTCTCATCTTTAACAACATTGTACCTAATGCATCCATAAAAATGAAATTGCAAGAAAAGAAAAATCACACAATGAAAATACGAGTGATGATGTATGTGTTATAAATAGTTTTGCACCCTGTTGAATGCAATATTCAGAAAAATACTAAAACAATGTAACCTTCTTCAGATGTGGGTGATCTGAATGAAGAAGGAATCTCTAGAGTGAGTTGGTTATCCGAATGATGAATTCTATCCTAAAATAGCCTCTAAGGAAAGGGATAAAAGATGACTGAACATAAAAACCTATTTCTAACAGATGAATTTCTGAACCTAATAATGATTTAATGATGGTTATGATCTCTTCCTCACAAACAGTTTTCAAAAAGATGCAATATTTCACAACTTCTCAAGAACGATTGATACATAAATGATTTGCATGAAGACTCGACTTGAAGCACAATATGCAACTTGTATTTTTGAACTTTCTGCATTAAAAATTACATTGTAATGACAAAACAAGGATTTTGTAAATAGAAATCACAAGATAAAATCAAACTAAAACTGTAAATGGACACAAAAATGAGAAGTAGGAATGTTGTCTTTATTCAACTAAAGGAGAATGCCATAATCTGAAACTGAGTACAATAATGTGTTCAAAAACTCAAAAAATAGTGTATGAGAAAGAACTATGATCTGAACTACTGAGAGAGGGGAGCTGACAGATTAAGTCCATCAAAACATATCTCTCAAGAAACCCTAATCCGAGCTCAGAAAAAGCTCAAGGAAAAAAGGCTTCAAACTACCTCAAAAAACTGCCTAAAAGCAGAAAAAGCATACTGCTTTTATGATCACACTGTCAAGCCTTTCAAAATAGACCAGATTTGCTTTAAAAGCTCAGAAAAAACCTTATCTCTCCAAGATAGGTCAAAAATCTGCTAAAAATAGCAAGAAAACACAAAGAAATTTATAGAATATCGCTTTATGATTATGCTTTACAAGATGCATATTTGCACAATTCATCTATTTTTGCAATTAAAGATTGAAAATATTTTGCAAAAAAGAAAAGCTCCTTATTTCTCCATTACAATATTTTGATTTTCCTCACAAATCATAAAAAACATTACATAATTATCCTCTTTCATATCCTTGATCTTCATTCATTTCTCTAAAATCAACTAAAATCAGAACTCTAAGTGTATAATCACCAAACCCTAACCCTAGGTCATAAGGCTCTACTATCACCTTCACATCATTTCACATTAAACAATAATCATAACCCACAAAGAAACTCAGCCCCCACATAAGTTTTAAACTCAGATTTTAATAAAGTCACAAAGAAAACATTATGAATTTCGGCCTCCATTCAAAATTTGACTTGTGCATTGACCGAACCTTCTGGATGCTTATGGTATAGCTCGAATTAGGGCATTAGAAAAGAATGACAAACCCTAATCATGATTTCATTTTGCACCCATGAGTTTGAAAGAAAGAGCTCTGACTGGAAGAATATGTTGCCATGATTGTGTCGAATTCGAGCTTGTGTGCCTTGGAAATCGTCATCACTCCTTCAAAAAGATGAGCTCCTTAGTGGGTAAGCTTTGTTCTGTCTATATTGAAGTTCCTTCACTTCATTATTGATTACCCAAAAGGCCCTAAGACCGCAGCCTATATGAACTTATTTCTTTAATTTTCCTTGCACTATGTGTAACTTTTGTTTGCTTGGCTGAGCTGTGAGCTCATGTTCATCTCAAAAGCTCTAAGAGGAAGCTCATGGGTTATTTTTTTCTCCTACTATCACAAAGGCGAGATATTCACTCATAGTTCCATGGCTTCTATGGCTCCATATTTTAATTTTTCTGGCCTTGAGGCCATGGCTATACACAACCTCTAATATCTCTTTATCTTGCATTTTATGTGCTCATACCATCATTGTTGTGCTCTCGACCCACATTGAGAGCTGGGCTATCTTTTAAAGGCTCAAAAATTTTCCTTTTGGACTCCATTTGGAACACTTGGCCATGGCTAGAGTGCGTACTTCGGCCTCGAACTGGTAATTCCTCTTTGCTTTCTTTGGTTCCCTGGAGAATTAGAGGGTTCCTTTTCTACTCATGGATTTCAGCCATATCAGGTCATGCCAAATGCGCACTGTAGGAAGCATTCTCTTGAATTTCGGGCTCCACCCAGAACAACAAACTCCTCTTTATGCCTTTCTGAGTGTATATCTACTTGTGGGTATTTGAAATTTAAACAAGACTGTAATTTCTCCATTCAGTCGTGAAATATTCACATGGGTTGTCATGATTATTGCATTTTTTGTTCTTTGAAAACAAACCCACATGTGGGTATTTGAAATTTCAAAAGAGAACTGTACTTTCTATATTTTTGAAAGTAGACCTCGAATTGGGTACCATAGATTCAAAACCAAAAATTTATTTGTATGATCTTAGTTCCTATGGCTCGACCCAAAACAACCTGTGCTTATTTTGGACTTCTGAAACAAAATAATGATATGGGTATTGGAAATTTTCAAAGAAAAATGCACATATTCTTATTTCCTAGTAGAGCTCGACCATCCATGCTTTGCATTTATTCTTTCCATTTATTTAAGAGACCAGCACTTGGGTAACACAGAAAATGGAAAAATACATGCTTTATATACTCTGAACCCTGACCCAAGAATAAAACTTCATTGGTACTTGTTAATTCACACAAAGAAATCAACTAGAATGATAGAAAAATTGCTTTGTTATTAGAAAAAGGAAAACCCTTATGGATGATTGAAAAATGATAAAATTTTGTATTTCCTTTCACATTTACTCTTAAGGGTTCCGCTCAAATAACCAGTGATCTCTCTGGATTTCTATAACAAAAGAATGTCTTGAATATTTGTTTTCACTTTTAACTTCCTTAGCATTATGCACTTAAAGAAAATAACACTTCACTATTGCATTACTGATGCTATTTGTCATGGAATTTGTCCTCAGAAATAAAGATCCCTGTGAGAGAAACAGAAATCTATGCATTTATCCAAACTCGGTTTAGGGACTTGACCATTAAGTGACACTTTACACTTTAGCTACAAAGAAACTCATACTTGGCATTGGTTATTAAAGCTAATCTCGACTCCTCTCCAATTCCTGCATTCAATCCTATCATGATAACTAAGCTTTTAAGGCATTTGAGCTTCTTACTTCTAGCATGATTCTATGTTTATCTATTAAGTAAAGGATGACCTCTTAATGTATATTATTTCCATGCCTATAATTTGTATGCACAACAGTGTCTTTTGATTTCTCTCAACTTTTGACACAACTTCTACCCTCTGTTCTTGAACTCCATAGAGATTTTTAAATTGAGACATTGCATCACTTTATGGACTACACCTTACTTGACCCTTTTCTATACATGATTAACACCTTTTGGAGCATTCTGAAATGATCATGTCATATTGCATTCTCCGATGTCGCATTGCATTAAAACTTGATATTCCTCAGGCTTCCTATCGCCTGAAACTTCTACATATCTGCATCTAAAAGATTCCTCTCATGCCTTCCAAAGTCTAATTTTGACAAGTCTGTTCAAGTGTGCCTAGCTAAAAACAATTTGAACGTACAGTGATTGCTTCCTCACCTTAAACATTGATACATGACCGTGTTTGAAGCATCACCCAACCCAACTGAGTTAGTTGTCCCTATTGTAGATTTTCATTAACTAGTACCCCATATACAGGTACTATATCACTGATGCTTGTGACTGTATCAAGTTATTTTCCTTTGCACTCAAAAATGTTCTCCTTTTGAAATCTTTGATCTTACCATACAACAACATTGCTTTCTACTCTTAGACTTTATGTAGAGGCTTAGATTGAACATTGCAACACCACGAATCACCTCTACTCACCAATTCTTATGCATATCTAAAGACTCAAAAGCACCATTCTAGAATGAAACTATTAAACTAATGTAGACATGCAAAATATGCATACATGGAAATCCAATGGTTTAATCAAATTTCATCTCTCATAAATCATTCAACCTTTATCTTGCATCATCCATTTAATTAAATAAATCATGACTTTATTTAATTGAAATCCAATTCATATTTCTCCTTTTCTGATTTAAATAAATCATATATCCAAGTCCTAAAAGTCAAACTAACCTAATCATCATTAATTTAATCTAACCATGATTAAATACTAATCTCACCCACTTACATTCTCTAGATTATGCCACTTGCACAAATAAATCAATTTATTGATTTATTAAAACCAATATTTTCACTCAACATGGCCCTCAAGTTTGAAAATCATGACAAGTTGATTTGTCCCTCCAACATTCCATTTATTGCTCTTTTTCTTGTCCCCCTCTCTAAATTTATTACAAAATTTGAATTCAAATTTCCCCCCCTTGGGCACATTTCCCAAATCTTGCACATGCATCAACCACTCACATGATGACAAGTGGCCTCTTTTCATTGGCATGTTTCTTAGTCCCACATTGGTCCCTCTTCAACACTCAACATTTGAAAATCTTTAAATAGAGGCTTCATCCTCAAGAAAATCCTCCATCATCTCCACAATTTCATCTACACAATCTTTATGCAAAGTCATTCTCTTCACATGGAGAACTGATTTTTGCCATTGCATCCTCATCACCAAACTTATCAAGGATTGGGAAAGGGATTCTTTTCACATCAAAGAAGCACCAATCCACTATGGGATAGATATGTATCTTGTTTCTTTCATGCTTTCAATTTAGTTTGATTTTCTATCATGTTTAGGAAACATTTTGCATTATTTCATAGGAGTATTTAGCAAATTTTTATGCACTTACCTTCTTTATGGAGTTTAGGATGTTTGCAGATTTGAGAGGTGCTCACATATGGCATGTTTTCATATGCTTCTCAAAAGTTTGTGTGGATCTATAGATGATACATCTAGAGCAATATTACTTGGTACATGAATAGAAAACTATTAGCTCGACCACTCTGCTTTGTCAATATGGAACCTCTTGAGAGTGATGAGGAGAGCAGTATCTAAGAAAAAAACCACTGGTACACTGCACATTGACTGACTAAAATCATAGCCTTTCGGCATAACAACCTCCTAAATATTTTTCCATCTATATGAAATTTAAGGAAAACCTAAAAGCTACTGATGGATTAGTAGTGCCAAAGGCTTCCTTACTCCTTCATACCAGCAAAATGCACAATGAAGTATGATCAAAGATGATCCCCAGCCGTTATTTCTTCATTTGTCTGATTTCTTTTAAGTTGCTGACCTTTTTGGCAGTTTTGTAAATGCACAAATCTTAGGATTATTTTTTAGATCTCTGAATGAACATTGTAGTGGTTTCTATTTAATATCTAACTGATGCAGGAAAACATGTGACTTCTGAGGGACGAGATTATGTCATAGAGGAGCTCACAGAGGATAGTTTTGGTGAAGTTGCAGGCATTGCTCCTTTTAGTGTCGATGGCTCCCTAAGAATGGCTGTGGGAAAAGGAGTATCTTACAATTAGTACAATATATGAGTTCACATGCCTTATCTTATTTCTTTGAGACATTCAATCAAAAGGGAGCTCGTGCCTTGTCTATTATTCCTCATTGTGGATGTTGGTCAGAAGTTGTGGAATTCAATTTTACACCTACCAATAGACCCGCACCATCACTTTTGTACACATGCAGATCATCAAGGATCTTGTCTACCTCGTTCTTTACAAAGATCAATGATAGGAGGGAAGTCACAATAACATTTTGAAGTATTCTCTTATCTATTTTTTGATATATGTACCCTCTTACAAAACTGTCGTTCTTAGCATAGGAGAAGCTATGGCGCTAGGATTTAAGTTCTCTTCACAAATTTAATGGATACTTACTAGCATTGAATTAAGAGTCATGATTTGAGCCCACTGTCATAATCTATTTGAAATTGCATTTAGAAGTAAATTCATTTTTGAATGCTCTACTTGAAGAAAGTAATCACTTAAGTCCCTCATTTATTTCTTGGTTGAATGCACTGACATGCATTTAATTTTGAGCTATATTTGACTGCTTTTAGTTCTTGTATGAATGCGTGGACATTTATTTAAATGTTGAGCTATTTCTTGAGAAATTTCCTTCAAATGAACATAAAGCTTTAACCATGCCAACAAATCTAGGAGTTGACAAGAGTAATAGCATGATGAACTAATCAATAATTCTTTTTTAGAATTAGATAGATACTTCTCATAAATATTTATTCACGTTGAGCATTATTCCCAAATCAGATTTATTGGACATTATTCACAAATTGAATTCATTGTGAAATCACAAAGACTTAACATAGTATCAGCTACCTAATGAATTAGTAAACTATCATTTATTAACATCTATAGCATTTATAAGTGATTTATTTTAGTTGTTCCTTGAATATATCAATATTTGACTTGTAGATTTGAATATGTCAATAATTGATTTGCAGGATTTCTTGAAGATGATGATGTAGCAGGCGAAGGACTTCAAAAACATCAAGCATATTTGAGTTAAAGAAAGAAAAATGGACATTGGAACTTGAAACCAAAAAATCATTTTTAAATGCTTAAGGCTTCTATTTTATGCTTTAGTTTTGTGTTTTAGATCAATTCACATATTTTTAGGCTCTAAAACAAACATAGCAAAGGTTTTTCAATTTTCATGGCAAGGGGCTTAAAACAAATCTTAGAACAAATACACTAGATTTTGTTTAAGGATAAACAAATTGAACAAACAAATCTTCACATTTGATTTTTTGGTGCTTAAAACAAATCAAATCATTGCTTTGAAGGATAAAATGAATGTGTGCCTTTATTGTTTTGTAATTATTTACACAAAGTAATATCATCAAAAGACGTATGCACTTCTCTCGTGCCTCATGGTGATCTTGAGAATCAAAAGGATTTTGGTGATATTAAGTTGCATAAATATTTCCCATACACACTTTGATTTGGGTTTTAAAATTGAACAAAACACTTTACGAGTGTGAGTTAGGTATATCGCGTGTGTTCTCCTTTTGTTTCTAAACGAAGGTCGATCGAACTATGGATGTGCTTGCTCGCTAGTGGTTACCTTTAGAGGGGCCTGCCTAAGAGACACATCTGAAGGGCATGAGGCAAGCCCACCAAGAAAAATGTGCCAATTGAGCTAGGACATCATATTGCTTGTGGTTTAAAAACACAGTGCTTTTATCGAAAACATTTGAAAACAAGCATTCAACGAATCATCAAAATTGCAAACCCTTTAGGAGAGGCAAATATCCTTGAAAAAATTCACATGTTATTGCTTGCCCTTGGCATTCGTATCCTTAGAGGCTTCTAATCATTTGTATTTCATCTCAATTTTCTCCTACTAAGGTCAACAATAGGTAACTTTTGCCTCAAATTTCCTTGGTTTATGCATAACACACTTTGTGGGATAAGGGGAAAGTTGAGACACTAGAAATCTATATTCAAAATCTAATCAAGAGCATGTTTGTGGTAAAAAGAATCCATTAAGAAAATATTGAACCAATTGGACCCCACACATGTGCTTGGCATCTTTTGGTCATATGGTTTTCATGCAAGCATTGATCTTTTGATTTTGAATTACTCGTAGAGAAAGGCATGTTCTTCACTATCTTGGCCTAGTAAACAAGTCTTTCCTAGATTAACTTAGGATCAAATCAAACACTTCATCCATCCAAAAATTTATCAAAATCCATCCCGCAAACAACTTTAGAACTGTGGAAACATCATTCTAGACTTGAGTAAATCATCAAACCAAAAATCACCTTGTTTAGTTAGGTGTAGGGAAATGCATCCTTTCTCATACATTTAATTGAATTAGAAATCCTTTGAGAAAATTCATCCTAAGATCACATCTAAAATCTTAGGTTTTTCAAGTTCACTATCCAAATCAAACAATCAAAATCAAGCCCTAAGTCTAGCATTGATCCAAAGTCCCTAAAACGTTCAACACTCATATCATTTCCCCCTTTCATCCTTCATCTCATCATTGGTCCTAAGAACCTTAGAGGTCACTTTTTCAACAAGGTCAAAACACAAGGAGAACATGGAATACAAACTTGATCCATACATCATGAGTAATCCAAATCTATTGAACGCTCAAAGCCTTACAATGCCTATTGATTATCAAAACTCACACTTATACAATCCATACATGGGATCAATGGTACAACAAGCATGAGTATTCCCAAATCAAAGATTGGAACACATTTCCCAATGGTAAATATAAATCCAAACCTACAAGTCTATCAACCAAACAATTGAAGCATAAGCCTTCAAACGAACAACGTCATCCCACCAAATCCATACAAGCCAAATGAGAATGTACCAAGCACAAGTTTTCAAAACATGAATCCAACAAACTTTGGGATGGATATATTTTCAAAACATACAAATATTCCCAACATCAACAATGTTCAATTTCAACCCATAATGCCAAATTTGAATATCATCCCAAATCAAAACATTGTCCAAAATCAACCACAAGTATGCATCCCAAATCTATTTGAACAAAATCCAAATCAACTATATCAAGGGAGTCAAGATCAAAATCAAGATCAAATTTGGCCAGATCAAATTGTGACAATTACAAAAATAGTTGATTCATTATGCCAAGAGACATCTCCACCACCATTACCCATATCAACATCATTCCTTGGTTTTGGGCTTCCCCCTTTACCTAGCACCAATCACTCCATCCAAATCAATCCATTACATCAAATCCTTTGAGTATACCATCGACATCGCACCAACATATGGTATTCAATCAAGCAACAATGTTGATCCCAAATCAAAACATGGTCTCCCAAGGGCCTATCACCTTGGTCATTCCAACCATCCCCATCACTTTGATCATTCCAAACACCACTCTCACACCCATCATATCTCAACCCCTCACTACCATGATCGCTCCAAGTGTATCTCAACCACTCATCACTACATCCAACATGATTCCAAATCCACCACCACTCCCACCACCACCAACTTCCACCACATCAAGCCAATAAAATGTGACATTACAAGCTACTTTTCAAAGGGGATTCCAACAATATATAGCCACACAACAAGCAACAAAATCTCAACAAGTGCAACAATCCTCTCAAGTTCAACAAGCCGCTCAAGCTACCCAATAAACAAAAGCACAAACACAAAAAATGACAACTGTTGAGAGCAAGGATCAAGATGAATCCATCACTGAAGCTATGTCTACTTCATCCCATGATCAAATCAACACATATCAAGAGTTAGTTTTCAATCATAATCCACCAACAATACTCGACAATGATCTAATTCAAGAACTGTCAACATAACTTGACCCAATGGTTGAAGACATTCACAATATCTCCACCACAATTGTTGAAAACAATGATCAAGATCTCTCCATCGATGAGCACCTTGAAGATGTTTTCACCCCATCTGATGATCAACTCACCATACATCAAGAGCCACTCTTTAGTGATCTATTTCAAGGAGTGTTAGGATTATTCAATCCTATCGACATAATCCATGACCCATCAACCAATGATCATGTTGGAAATGTCTCTACATCATCGTATGAGTTGGAGGAAATATCTTAAGAATTTATTCCAAAGCAAGATCAAAATCTTCCATCAAGGTCTAGCAATGGTCCTTCCCAAGACATGTTGACCCCCTTTGACCTCATGGTTACAAATACTGAAGGAACCCTAAAATCGAAACTTGAGGATATTGAAACACTTACCATGCCTAATGATGACATCCAAGAACCCTTTGTAAGCAATCCATCCTTTGAAACTGACCCATGTCAAGAACTTGATCCAAAGCATGTCGAAAGCAACCCCAAAATCATTCAAGATCAAGAATTTGTATCTTCAAAATACTACAACAATCTAATGGACACTCTCTTATCTATGCAAGATGAACATATCCATGAAGTACATACTCCTCCATCTACCCATGAGATGCTTTCTATGGATGGACACGTAGATGATCTTCATCTAGAATAAGATTTTGTTACACAAAAAGAGCAGATTGTCAACTCCTATAGTCAAACTAAGTTATCAACATCAGGATTAGATATATCCCAAATTCAGACTAAGAACATCAAGTATGAAGATATCCAACACTATCCACTAAGAAAACAAGTCAGACAGAACAACATAATTTAGAGTTAGTAGAGCAGCAAATTGAAACAACGTCACTTACGATGATCATTTATCAGAGAATGAATTCTAAACAAGAGCTCTTAGAACAGGCAGAATCAAAGCATGAAGGTAATACTAGCACCATACTAGGGGGCAACTTCTTCTCGAGCAAACGTCAACATAGGGAGCATGAAGAGTCCTTATGATGAAACTAGTGTCAATACTACAACCAGCCACACCATGAATCTTCATCCACCCATCACCCCATCCACGAATTGGGACCAATGTCAAAAGAAAGAATTGAATCAAAGTAAAAAGAATGTTATCAAAGAAAAAGAATCAGAAATGAATAATGGAAAAATCAAATACATATGGATACCAAATATTATAAAGAAGGATTATCAAACTCCATCAGTCAAACAAACTATGAGGAAAAATAAAAAAGGGAAAAGTATCCATCAAAGATGTCCACAAAAGTAAAAGTAGGCTTTTCAAGTGATGTACAAAGTGTATCAAGCAGTTGGTCCTAATTCCATGCACACTTCCATATCTACCCATCATTGCTCATCTTCCCAAGTTTGGGGAGTCAAAGGTTCCAATCTGTCTCTCATCTCTAAACACACTCTATCCATGCCTCCACGCATGATATCCAATTCTCATATTTACCAAGTATTGGCAATGACCCTTCATCATAAGGATTCTGAAGGCACTCTATTGCGATGTATGCACAAAGACAGAGTTAACCTCGATATCAATAAAGTAGATCAAGAATCCAAAAAGTTGCATTCAAGTGCACGTATCTTAGCAAAGCAACTTCTCCAAGTAGGATAACGATGGCACATTATGACAGGGGCATCTACATTAACAACATCTCGTGATTCAACATGAGCTTAAAATCTTTCAAAAAAATCAAAAAAATCAAAAAAGAAAAATATCCAAAAAAATTAGAAAAAGGATTGAAAATAGTAAAGAATTTTTTTTTTCCTCTAGTGAAAACCACATGGGCAGTGCCTTGGGCAAGACCATGATGAAAACCTGGAAAATAGGCATCATGTGTAGAATCGAGCATCTTATCCCATCCATAATAAATTGAGCATTCCATCCATCTGAGCTGTAATAAATCCATTTCATCCATGTACCATTTATCCAATCCATTTTCATCCATTTGCATCCATCATCCAAGTTATCTTGATCTTGACAAAGTTTGGGGCACACTTTACACTTGCTTATGGTAAACATCTTGACATGGGTCATTTTCACTGATCCTATCCTATCCTTGGAATGTTATCTAAGCCATGAAGCATTATCCAAATAAGCATGTTCTTTATTTGAACACCTTATCTTATCACAAGATAATCCTTTCCATCCTTTGCATGCCTACCATATCCATCCATCCATACACCTATTTGAGCATCCACCCATAACATTCCATACATTGCTAAACACTGGGGCAAATATTTGCATCTTTCTTTGAGAATAAATCTTGATCTATATCCTTCACCTTCTATGGTGATCCGAACATTGGCAAACGTGAAACCAAATTGGTCAAACCATTTGTGATCTAGAGTCTAAATCACTAGCCCATGACATATTTTGATGAGCAGATGTTCCTTATCAAGCTTCATCTTTCATCGAACATCAAGTAATCACTATCAGTCACATCTAATTCACATGCCAAACGTCACATCAAATCATTCAAACAAATTTTGTTCCAAATCAAGCTTCATCAATCGTGATCAATCAAAGCCAATCAACCTTAAATCATCATCTCGGGATATCCTTCCTAATCCTTGTGTTTCTTAACACTATCCTTGCATTGTCGTGTATCCTCGACAATGTTATCATCATCAATCCCATCATCATCTTGGGATATCCTTCCTGATCCTTGTGTTGCTTAACACTATCCTTGCATTGTTGTGCATCCTCAACAATATTGTCATCATCATCAATCCATTGATATGATCAATCAAACTTAGCTTGATTTTTAACAAAATCCAAAACAAAGAACTGATATTATCACACACATCCTTATCCAAATCATCAAAATCATGCAAAAATCCAAAAACATTCAAAAATTAGAAAAATATCAAAAACATTGAAATCTGAACTACGTCGTCTTTGAGTTTAAACATAGGCAAGGCTAATCTTTGATCAGCCCCCAAGACATCAAAATCCAAAAAAATTTGAAAAACATCAAAATCCTAAAAAAATCAAAAAACATCAAAATCCAAAAACATCCATAAAATCTCACAAAATCCAAAAAAAATAAAATTTGAAAATAAAAAATCAAAACATTTGAAAAATCCAAAACAAAAATCAAAATACAAAAACATCAGAATATTGAAAAATCAAAAACATCACAAAATCCAAAAAACCCAAAAATAGCCTCAAAACATTCCAAAAATGTCAAAAAAATCCAAATATTTGAAAAAATCCATCCATCCCATTTCACATTCACTCGAAATAATCAATCATCCATAATAAATTGATCGTCACCTTCATCCTTTGGCAACACAAACAGATACAATCATAGCAGCCAGCAAAAGCAAGCTTCAATCGTAAAAACAAAATCGAAACAATAGACCTCTAAAACAAAATCAAACTCTTGATCAGTCACAAACATGTCAATCAACTTTATACCATTAGCCTATCAATCAACTTATCAAACCATCATCATCCTATACAATGCATGTCCTAGGATATATCGTTCCGACAATGGGCATCATTTTGGATATCACCTTGGATTCTTATCCTATCAAAACACATCCCTTTGGCTGAAGTATGATGAACATTGGCTTGTTTGTGTACTTGATCTTTTCATTTGATTTATCTTATTGTGCTCATTCCAAGGACCTCTCGATGATATCAAAATGAAGGATTTAGAGAGATAGGAATAGGGCAATGATCATTATCTTTTTTTTGTTGTGCTTGTTGGATGTTCTTGTAAAATAACTTGGCGAATATTTGCTTTGTTAGGTACATCCTAGAAAGGTTTTCGTATGTCAAGTGTGAACAAGAATACTCCTATCTGTTTGTTGAGTCAAAGTCCATCACACTAGGTACAACACCATCCTAGTTCTTTTTACCTTAATGCATTGCACCTATGTGTGTTATCAAACATAAGGTAAGTAGCCCTTTCAAAATCCCAATCCTTGATAAGCAAATCATCATCATCATCATCTATCATCGTCATCATCTCTAATAAAGTCTCATCAGATCATGGACTTGTTGGATCCTCTTGTCATCATCTCATTTCTGCACTGACATCATTTATCACCAATGCATCCATCATGCATCCATCCTGCATCCACAAACTGCCAGCATATCACATGTCATTCATATCATACATAATAAGAACCATCGATCATTTCACATGCATTGCAGTTGTATCATCACCATAATATAGATCTGTTAGTCTAAGCATCTACATAAATCATCCATGTCATCTATCATCACATAATATAATCATTTAAGTTGTTTAGGATAATATAGATTTGTTATTCTAAGCATCTTAAAATCATCTCATCATAACCATCTAGTTTGAACCTCTTTATCGCGAGATCGACCCTCAAATCGAATCTTTTAACTCGATCTCTCGAGGGGGCAATGTACTAGTGTACTTATTTATGCTAGGGCATCTGAAAAATCATAAATTTTTTGAATTTTGATTGTAGCAAGTTTATTCTTTGAACCAACGCAACAAGTACATTGCTTCAAAGAGGGGAAAAATGTAGACACACAAAATATGCATATAGGTCAATCTGATGGTTTAACCAAATTTCATCTCTCATAAATCATTCAACCTTTATCTTGCATCATCCATTTAATTAAATAAATCATGACTTTATTTAATTGAAATCCAATTCATACTTCTCCTTTTCTGATTGAAATAAATCAAATATCCAAGTCCTAAAAGTCAAACTAACCTAATCATCATTAATTTAATCTAACCATGATTAAATGCTAATCTCACCCACTTGCATTCTCTAGATTATGCCACTTGCACAAATAAATCAATTTATTGGTTTATTAAAACCAATATTTTCACTCCACATGGCCTTCAAGTTTGAAAATCATGACAAGTTGATTTGTCCCTCCAACATTTCATTTATTGCTCTTTTTCTTGTCCCCCTCTCTAAATTTACTACAAAATTTGAATTCAAATTTCCCCCCCTTGGGCACATTTCCCAAAACTTGCACATGCATCAACCACTCACACAATAACAAGTGGCCTCTTTTCATTGGCCTATTTCTTAGTCCCACATTGGTCCCTCTTCAACACTCAGCATTTGAAAATTTTTAAATAGAGGCTTCATCCTCAAGCAAATCCTCCATCATCTCCACAATTTCATCTACACAATCTTTATGCAAAGTCATTCTCTTCACACGGAGAACTGATTTTTCCCATTGCAGCTTCATCACCAAACTTATCAAGGATTGGGAAAGGGCTTCTTTCCACATCAAAGAAGCACCAATCCACTATGGGATAGATATGTATCTTGTTTCTTTCATGCTTTCAATTTAGTTTGATTTGCTATAATGTTTAGGAAACATTTTGCATTATTTCATAGGAGTACTTAGCAATTTTGTATGCACTTACCTTCTTTATGGAGTTTAGGATGTTTGTAGATTTGAGAGGTGCTCACAACTAGAAGTGGCTATCATTTATCATTTGAATGCACTGTCCGCATTTTGTACTTTTGGGCAACATGGTACTCTTCATGCATTTTTATGTTCTACTTATCAAACTGCTTTCAAAATCTATTCTCTTTCATGATAAAAGTTAAAACAAAACATTAAGACATAATGTATTCCTATTCACTATCCTTGACTATAAAGAGAAACTATTGATGAACTAGAACTTGCATGACATATGATTACGATCAGCATAGAACATGAACTTATTCAACAATATCTGATGTAAATGTACTCAATTAAATTCATTTAGTGAACTAAACTTATTGTTCACCTGTAGCCTTCAAGAAACAAAACTGATTGTTATGAATGCATAGTTGGTTTAGTTGCTCAATAGATAAATCTGTTTTTACTCCTTCAGTTGTATTTCATTTCTCTTGATAAACATGATAATGTATCTTTAAAATCAGCCCATTAATGAATAGGGCAGCATGTCGAGTTCTACCCTTGTGGGAGCCCATTTTCCTCTACATGCTTGGTCTTCAAATAATGTTCAGCTTCATGATTTTACCTATACCTGCACAAGGAAACAAACAATGTTAGCATAAAAAACATAACATGATGATCATGATATTGTTATCTCTCCTCCAGCTCATTTCTTTCATACTGCACTTGATTGGATTGATTGTTTCAATGCATGGTTAATAGTAGGTTGTACTATTGTGGGTGCTCCATATAAGTTACATCATAATCGAAGCCATTGACACCCCTCTTTTCCTATTATAGGTTGACGAAGCTCAAGAAGGCAAGGTGCACCATTCAGCATCAAACGTCGATAATCAGGCAATGATGATAATGCCATCACTTATGTGTTTTACTTTTTGCATCTTTAGTAGTGCAATGTATTGTAATAGTTACATCCATGGCTTGTGTGGATATTTGATTTCAATTCTATTTTTCATTTGAAAAGAAAATGCATTTTCATGCAATGTTGTAATATCATTTTGATTGTGAAATCAAATGAAGCCCTATAAAAAGTGAGTTTTTTAATGAAATAAAAGAAAGCATTTAAAATGCTATTTTCTCATTTACTCAATTCGGCATTTCTTCCATTTCTGGAACATCTGAATGGTATTCTAAAAACTCCATTTCTTCTTTAAAATGCATAATTGTTACTCAATGTCATAATGACAATAATGTGAAACAACATTTGAACCTAAAATGCAATTCCACATTATTATGTGATAACATTCAGCCAGCTCCTTCAATTGAGTTGAGGCAAAAAATTGGTAATAGTATGCCCCCACTTTAAAGCAATTATGATCATCATTACTAAGAGAAATTGCTTTAAAGTAGAAGAGAGAGAAGAAGACATGAGAGCTAACTCAGAAAGCCCTATGCCAAGTCATATGTTTTCGATAAGCTACATCATGAAAAGAGAAAATGGTATGTCAAATGCAAACCAACTTAAGACATGTTGTCCACATCTCAAGCTTTCTTTTATGTAATCATGAAAAGTTAATGACTAACCAAAGAAGGTAACAACAAGTGACATACAAGAAGGCTACACGACCCTTTTCCCCCACTTAGTGCGAGAAAAAGGTCAACCAAAAGATGGATGAAATGTATGCAATAAGAGGACTTAAGGGGAAGTAGATATCTTCCCATAGGGAAGCATACCAAAGTCTCGAAAATCTTGTAATTTACGTCTCAAAGAATGACATGTATTCATTAGTGGAGTGACTATGAACTCTATGATATGCACAATATGAATTTGTGGAATAGAATTTCTTTCGAGTTCTTGGAGGGAGAGTAATTAAGTTATAATATAAAAGAGTCAATAAGATACTTTTTTGATCAATAGAAAAAGAAGTATCTTGCATAGAAGATGATGTCATACCTAAACAAGACTCATGAGATTGTGAGATGTTATCTTCCTCGTGAGAAGAGGAGAAAAAATCTAACAAAGCTAAATCAGGAGTGCTTTGCAAGATGACAGTATAAGTATTTGGAGAAGGATGATATAAATTTTCTAGAGTACAAAGGATTGCTTGTTTGTCACAATCTAGAACCATACTATTCTCCCTAGAAGAGTTGATAGGAGAACAACAAACCACATCCTTGCAACAAGGAAGGCATGGTTCTTGTGTAAGAACTTCATTACTAATAGGGGAATGAGTAGTGAGAGAATTATGAGAATTATGAGGAGGGATATCTATTTGTATTAAAGTGTTATTCTCTTGTTCCATATTATCTACCCTACAAGGAGAGTTTGAAATATGTTCATCTAATTTTGTTATTTTTAATGTAGCTTCATGACAAGTGGAAGAGGAATCAAGAGAAGGACTATTATGAGTTTGAAATAGATCATCCCAAAGGATAGGAACATGAGGGAAAGGAGGATAAAATTTGTCATGATTTGTAATATGGATGTCTTCTAATACCAACCCATCCTCTTTTTGTCGAGAAGGATTATTAGGAGATGAACAATTATGACTATCATGAACATAAAGATTTGGCAAGGTGATGCTAAGGAAGATGTATATGATTTCTTGCTCTTGTGGTGTAAAATCATCCAAAGGCGAATTAGGAGATGGACAATCAAGATCATCAAAACTTGTAGCATCTTGTGTAAAAACAAGTATGATTATTATGATCATGTCTACATTACCTTTCACACCAATGGGTAATGTGAAATTAAGGATGTCATTAGTGGATTGAATCTTAAATTCCCTATTAGAATCAAAAGTAGACTCATAAAAGGGGAGAGTGTTTTTTATAAAATCCATATTTAACCAAATCAAAAGCACATCTTCTGAAAGAAAACATGATTAAATACAATGAAACACTGTCTAAAATGAACTAATTTAATCAAATTTGAACAAAATGTATGCTACAGAAATGCAACCAATTGTTATATGCAGGTTAAGGCACCAATCAGAAACTTAAAAACCAGTATCTAAAATATTAAAATTGTCATTTTAGGTGCCAAAAGGGACTGATTCGCCCAAGGTGGTGAATGAGTCTAGTATGAACCTTTTGCAATATTTTCAGATTGATTTCCATGATCTATGAGAGCCAATACACAGTACTGAAAGAAAAATGCAGAATTACAAGGAATCTAAATGAATCTAGATGCAAGAAATGCAACCTAAATACACTTATTATGAATGCAAGATTTAAAACCTAGCATGAAAACTAATGCAAATCCAAATGAAAAAAGAATGCAAGACTAGATCAATGATGAAAGAAACCAAATTAGTAGAGAGAAGTATTCAATAAGTCGAGTTCACCAAAATGAACCGTAGATTTTTGGACCCAATAGGCTCTCTATCTCTTATAAGTTTTTTCACCTAAAGGAAAGAGAGATTAGATCCGAAAATGCTAATGGGGGGGGGGGGTTCATTCAAATTAAGGATGGAAGAGATGTGTGTGATAAAATGTGGACTAAATGGGACAATATGAATGCAACTAAGCTATGAAATTGATTGATTAAATATGCTACACTATTGAAATGCAGTTTGTTTGAAACACACGATGATATGCAAGCATAAACTAAAAGAATGAAATATTCAAGACAAAAAAAAAAGGTGAAATCAAAGTTCACCTAGCAAAACTAAGATGAATTTGAAATGCTGGAAAAGCTATTTGATGATGTCACAAAAACCAAATAGGACTCATTTTCCACTTGTGGCGAATTAGTCCAGGTACTAATGAATTTTCCTAAGAACTGGTTTCTAAGCACAGAGAGCTAGATTCTAACAAAATCTTGTTTTAAGCCTCCAAATAAGACTCATTAGGAAAGCATGGTGAATTAGTCCACCTTTAGGAATCTGAAAAGTCAAGAATGAAATCTATGGCTTCAAATTTGCAAATCCACCTTCTATAGGTGTCCGCTTTAGAAAATGTCTAGAACGGGTCTGAAAGTGACTTGACTTGAATGATGAGATGAAGATTTGAAAAACTTAGAAATGTAATCTTCAATAATTTCTAAGCTTCAAAGGATCCTAAATCTACACACAAACAACACAAGAAGACAAAAACATTGATTGTTAAGGCATGGGGGTTTTCCTTAGTCAAACCCCGTTTACGAAATTAATCCACAATGATGAAAAAAATGAATGAAGCATGCAATAATGGAGTAATTTACCTTACAATGATGAATTATCTTGTTGGTCTGCAACAAATCATGTAGAATCAGCCTTGAATGCCTTGGAATGCTAGCTTGAAGACTTGTAACAAAGAAGCCCTAAGTTGCATAAAAAAATTGATGTATGATGAGAGATATGTAGATGAATTAATTGATAGGAGATTGATGGGAGATGCTAAAATGAGGTGAAAAATTCTTATTTATACAAATCATGTGTCTTAGTACCCATTAATACATCATCATAGGTTGACATCAAGTGTAAATTTGAATAAATCTTGAAAGAAATTTGAAATTATTTTGATTTTTGTGCCAAGGTGGACTCATTCACCACCCATGGTGAATGGGTCCCACCTTGGAGGTGTGTTAAAGTGTTAGGATTTAATGTAGTGTGTCAGGGTATCATTCGAAAATACACTTAATAAAAGCATATGAGTGTATAAGGAGGTCCCATAAGACATAAGAAAAGTGTAGATAAGGGGGAAATGCCTAGAAAAGTGTGAATCTTGATTACAAGACTTAAAAAAACTTCAAAATAGGACTTGTTGATGTGTCAAATGATTTTTTTTAGGTGAATTGTATTAAATAGAGTCTAGAATAGTGTAGAAATGTTTTACAACAGTTCACAACATATTCACAAGACTTCAATATTTAAGAATTAATTAATTTATAAAGGTCTAAAACTTAGTGTGGATGCATAAAATGTCGCACGACACCTAAATTAAGACCACATTAAGTCCCTTTATCATGAATGATCTCAAATCAAGCAAAGGGTCCTTTTTTCTATGGCACAATCTCCTTCATTTTATTGATCAAAGGTAGAATAACAAGTATATTTTGAATTATTGCATATAGAAGTAGAGATGAGACGCTGAGCTCTAACATCATGTTTTATTCCTCCTATAGGTTTCTTCTTGGAACTATCACTTGGGCAGTTGGAGATGTTGATGTGGAAAACAAGATTCATCATTCACTTAGGAAATAATGTATCATATCCTTCTTTTATATGATTTTATTTAGTTACAATGTACTTGTTATTGTGCATTCTATGACATAGTTCACTAGTAGAATTTGGCAAATAAATGACTACGTGACTAAAAATTTTAATCATTCTACTAATTTTTTGCAACACGGCTATAAAGGACTAAATAAATGACCAATTTGATCATTGGGTAAAAAAAACAACTAAATAATTAGTCACACAAAGAAAAATTACTAATTAATTAAAAATAGATTTAGTTTGTGGAGGAAGGAAAGTATAGATTAAAAGCTAAAAAAGATGGCCATTCAATTTTTTTCAATAGACAAAGGCATGGGATATCAATGGCCAAAGGAAGGTATTTCTAGATTGGAATAGCCATAAGAATAGATGGCCATTCAGATTTAGACTCACAAATGTTTGTCTCCTTCCTCCCCACCCAATTAGATCAGACACTCAGTGAGTCATATGTGGGTTTGGTTAGGATGAGGCTAGGATGAGATCAATATATGTTGGATCGTTGGCCATGGGACTAGAAGAATCTCCATTGCTAATTGAATTCATTAGACACCATGGTTCTTGAGGTATACATCATTCTCACAATTTCAATTAGATATTAAACCATTCAATCCTTGCCCTAGGTAGTTGAATTCAAATCTATTAAGTAATATATATCATGTGTGTTTTATTAGTATACTATGATATGCATAGACAATTCAGAGTGGAGGAGAAATGGGGATTACAACCTTCTAGATTATAGGCATAGGTAGATACAACCAATCTTATATGTGGGACAAAAGCCTAGGTTTGGTTATTTTTATTACCCCATCTGTTTATATTTTTGGTTCATCATTTGGGCTCTGTCATAAATTGATTTAGGGAAATAAAATTTTCATACGACATATATGTTGGTTTATTCAAGTGCAGTCAAGTTCTGAGAACACAATGGACATAATGACTTTGGCTAGGAAGAAATATATCTTCTTTAGGTCACAGTTTTATCTCTTTTGAGCTATCATGTGGTTGTTATATAGGATTATATGTTTGGTATCATGATTTGGATTTACCTAATATTTTTTAATTTTAAAGGCTATACTTCCACTCTAGGAACTAAATTGCAAATTTTGATGTCATTTATGCAATTTATTAATGCTTTTGTATTATCACTAACCAAGCATAATGTGGAATAGATTTCTGGTAGGATATGTGGTGAGATTATTAGTGTTAGCTTTAGATGATCCTAGTAGGAGGAATACCTTAGATTTGTATATTCTAGCTAGACTTGCACAGGTAGTCAAATATCCTTCAAATACTAAGTAGTTATTTTGCATGTTTCATGCTTTCTACTATTTCCCAGATTTCTCATCTCAAATTCTGTTCAACTTTTTTTACTATTTTTTAAAAGATTTTTGTTGTGAATATGCCATATAGTGTGCTTACAACTCTGTCAATTCCAAAAATACATTTCATTTTTGGGGAAGCCATTGGAGATATGGACATTCTTTGTTTTTTTCCATATCATTTGCTCAGGTGAGGGAACTTCAGGAATTTGATTGATTATTATCTTTAATTTTAAAAATTTTAAATTAATCATTTGTTAGATTATTGGCATTACATATCAAACTTGATCTATCTTCAAAAGATCACTATTTTTTTCTATATATTTCCATTTGGCATGCTATTTATTTGTTAAATAGTGAGGTCCATTTTGGATATATTGAGGCATGGACCCATTTAAAATGAGTAAAAAAAGTTCTATTTTTTAAATAAATGGAATCAAATTAGCTCATACACATTATAGTCTTTTGAAAGTTACAAAATAATTAAGAAACTTCATTTACACAAAGTTCCTCTTCACCCCCTTACAAAAGTTTTCTCCTAGGAAAAGGGATCAAAATGTTAAAGTTAATATCCCTTAATAAAGCTCATAGATGAAGAAACTTGATTTTTGTAAAGGGTTTGGTAAAGATGCTAATATTTTTCTCAATATTCAAGTTTTAGTGGAGATTAATTACTTTTCTATGAATAATCTCCTTTATACACTACATATAAACCTATATACCATTGGTCTACTAATAAAGGACTAGGGTCATGTGAGATCTAAATAACATTCTAGTTTACATAAACTATAAAATATTCTTGACAAAATTAGATGCCAAACTTCATGAGAATGTGTTAAAAGCCAGATAGCCTTAGTGGTCGCATTCATAGCCCCATAATAATCAACCTTAGTGGAAGATATATTAGTAGCATATTACTTGCTCAACCAACAAATATAACCTGAACCAAGTGAGAAGTTGTAGAAAAAATTTGACTTGATATCCTCAATCACCTATCCAATCTAAATCAATAGACTAAACCAAGTTAATATTGTTGGGAATAGGATTCCATTTAATTGCAATCCTAAACATATTTCATGTATCTCCTAAGTCTTTGGAAAGTGTTTCCCAACACTAGGATTAGAAAGATATAAAATTCAAATGAAATGAACATGTAAATTGACATTTGCTATTATTCCTAAATGATAGGAACATTTGGGGACGCCCAAGAAGTTCTTCTAAAAAATAGGAGCACATGGGGCGCCCACATGGAAGGTGGGACCCACCTTGGTTTAGTTAACTATTTGTAGAATTGATAACTCTTATGTAATGCATGTCTTGTTCCTTGAAAATAGGGATTGATATTTACAATGTATGTGGAATGGCACTATTAGTTCAGTTTCAATTCAGTTTAGTTCAGTTTTAGTTTAGTTTAGTTAAGTTCAGTTATGGATCAGTTATCTTCAGTTGCATGTCATTAGTTTGAGTTGCGTGTAGTTGACTTCAATTGACTTAAGTTGCATGACTAATGACTTAAGTTATGTATGATAGATAATAGGTTGATACTTTCAGTTAACAGGGGATGATCAATCATGCATGATGTTTGCATGAATGGTGGAGAGATATGTTTTAGTTAACAAAGATTGACATGGACCCACCTTGGGTACCCAAGTTGGAATCTTGGAGTTAACACCTTTTACATGAGAAGATATTTACAAGGATGAGTTAAGTGGGCCCATTCTTGGGTGCCAACTTTGAGGTGATGCTTGTAAGGTATATTTATAATCAACATTCAGTTAAGTCATCAGTTTGGGATGCCCAAATTGATGGAGTTGGTTTGACATTATTTTTCACAGAAGAACTCTACTTGAATAAGAATGGCATAGATATTTGTGAGGAAATTTATCCTCTTGTAATTCTCAACTCTTTGGATTTTACAATGTTCATAATTATCTATTTATTACAGCAAGTTGAAGAGAGTTCGATAAAGTGCATTAGAGTTTATTTGTAGATTGTGAAGAAGTATTGTTGAAGGAAAGGAAGCATATCAATCAAGGATTGATATAGTGTTATTGTAATCTTGTTCTAAAGTTAAATAATACAACCACTATTGATTCTGGAGGTGGAGTTTTTTCCTAAAAGGATTTCTCCACGTATATGTTGTGTCACTTCTATCTTCTTGTATCATTCTTCTACAATCTTATGTCCCTTTATACAATTGGTAAAATTGAATTAACCAGACTAATCACCCACAAAGAAATTGTGACAAAGAATACTTAATTTAATCTATAGTCACATAGGATTACAAGTTTTAAGCTACAATTTCACCTTCAATTTTCCAACAAATATAAACCTTTGTATTACCCTCCTACCAAATAAGCTTCAATTTTTTTGCTGCTATTGTTTAGTTTGTTTCTATATATGGTTTTAAATTTATCATAAATAACCCTATTGAATCCTTTGAATTTATTTTAAAGGTATTTCCTTGTGTTTTGTTTAAATTCATCACTAACTTATCCTAGCTAATTGTAGATAACTTAAAACATTTTTTAATTCCATAAAATTATTGTTCATTACTCACTCTTATTCTAGCCTCCTATGCACTTTATTTATATGTTGTAGCCATATTTAATAGTGGGTAAACTTCCCATGATGATTAATTTTCCTATGCACTTTTTAATTTCTCTAGTTGTGCACTGACTACTTGATATTTTTTACCCATGATATGCCTAGGCTATTGATCATAATAAATTGTATAACCAATAGTATAATTCTTATGTTTAACATGTTGGTAAATTATTGGTCCTCGATGGTTATGCACATGAGACTTACTCATTGGTCATAATTCAAAATGTAGTAATGTTATGGATAATGCATGTAATAATGATAAAATGATGCAGTACCATGTTGGATAAGTATGAAGTCAACATGTAGACACTACATAAAATTTTACTAGTTTAAGCACACTAGAATGGGTTAATTTGATTGGTTGGTGACTAATATTTGTTCCAATGAATAAATATAGGTTCTTGATCGTTTAAAATATCCACCACATACTATGCATTAAATAAAAAGTCCACTTCAAGGAGGAATGTGGTGATTCAAATAGTTTAATGAATGAAACACAAATAAAGACATGATACACCATAAATTAAAAATTATTGCTTCATGCCTTAGTAACTATTGGAACTATTTTTTAAATTCCCTAAAATATTTTTTTCTAAGTTTGGTGCCCCCTCTATGTTGCTTTGGCCTTAATTTTCTTATCTTTGATAATCAACTAGATATTTCCTTCAATGTCCCTCTTTGATCAAATTTGTACTTGGTTGTGTTCTTTATATCGCCTCATATTTTTTCCATGTGCCTCAATTCTTTAAATCTACTTTGCACTATTGAATGACACTAAAATTATTACATCATGCTAGAACTAAAGTGTAAGAAACACCTGTGAACTTAACGTCCTTTAATTTTGTATTCACTACTAAGTGCCAAAGAATCATGTCTACTATAGGAGTGAGGCCCTTTTTAAAAGAGCCACCAACTTTACTAGAGATGATCTTGTGAGCACTAGAACTTGTATGGGTAAACTTACTAAGGATAGAGATAGATGGTCCACTAGTTTTCCAAGTAGAAGAGAAAAAATGGGGGCAAGGGGATTGGCTCTATCTTTAACTCAAGGTATACAAAGTTGTCAAGAGGCACTTTTAGGCCTATATATTCATTTATAAGCTCTATCAAATATTAGAAGGTTTGCACAAGAACTTTAAAGGTTGTATAGTTAGTTTAGGGGTCTATATAGCCCTAAGAAGGTCTATCGAAGAGGTTAAAATATTTCATAGTCATTACAAGTACTTTATTGACCCTAGAAGACTAGATAAAATCATGAGAAAGGTATATTTAATCCGAAGAGCTCTATGATAATCCCAAGGAGTATGTCCAATAATTAGAGTCTCTGCCAAACCTTCTACATGCCCATGAAATCATTGAGCAAGTCTATCCTACGGTGCAAAGTGTGTACAAAGATTATAAATCAATGGAATGTTGGTGTAATCAATTAATTAATTATTACACTAGCATAAGTTAACTTAGGTCTTGCATTTAATCATTAAGTCCTAGGTTGCATTATTAGATAAATCATTTAATAAATGGGATAATATTCCCTTTCCTAGTTTGTGGGATAAGATTCCTTCTAGAACTTATCTCATCATTTAATGATCATCACCATTAGGGTTCACATGTTGTCACATGTTGTTAGATCAAGACACATGGCAACATCTCATGCATATTAGGGTTTGCCTCTTGCCTATTTAATCAGGCATCTTGTTCATTTGTAACATATCTTTTATATCATATCAATATCATATCAATAGAATCTTCAATCAACATTACATTGTTGCAACACTTCTTTTGTGGTTGATTATCTTTCATGGCTAAAGTCCTTTATTGAAGCTTCAGGGGTTGTACAATCCATCATCTCAACATGGTATCAGAGCTAGTCCATTGAAACATCAACCCTAGATCCAAGAAGTTGGAGTGCAAGATTCAAGCAGGCTTGGAGTTTTATGTTGCAGGCTAGTTGGCTCTACCCGGGAGCCAAGCTGATTTCTGGTGTAGATCATGCTCTCTCCGACCTCTCCATTGTGTCCAAAAGGCCTCAAAACCCATAGATCGTCTGTTCATTCATCAAAATCAGAGACATATCATCTGGGAGCCTTCAAGGTATTATCTAGGGTTTGCATTTTTTGTACAAATCCGTACATATTTGTAGAAAAAAATATCCCTTTCAGGCCTCCATCAAGGCAAATTTTTTTTAGAAAAATCAAAAAAATATTTGGCTTTTTTGGGGAAAATTTTTCTATAGTATTTGCAAAAATTAAACTCTGCAGGGTTTGACCTACCATTTAATTCCTCCATCGGTAGAATTATTTTTGTGTAGGACTATAGTTTCTTCGTCAGTCGACATTTTTTGTTTTATCGGCATTTTATTTTTTAATTTTTGAATTGCAAATATTGCAATATTCAAAAATTTAAAGACCAGTCGTCAGTCTGTGGACACCGGTCGGCCCCTGTCACATCCACAGACATTGACCACACCCTATGTCACGCTGCTGTGATCTCCGGCACCGACTACCGGCATCTGGCTACCGGCCATCCACATCTCCTGGTGACCATTTCAGCTCCCACCAGCTTTGTTTTCCATTTGTCATCGATGACTCCGGCCTGCTCCCGCCGACCTCCACCGCCGTGTATAGCCCCCGACCACCGAAGACTTGGTCACATCCATGACCAAGCTCTCCACTTGATCCAAGTGGAGCCTCCTGCCATGTCGGCCATGCCTCCATAACCCGCCATTGACGAACCGCTCCATCGTAGCTTATCCAGTGGTGTGTTTTCTTTTAAAAACTATTTGCTTGCCCTGAGGTCATATCAGCGACCAAAGGCTGATTTTTTTTTGCTCTAGGGTGCTACTTTTTTACACCTATTTAGCCAGTGCCAATCATATTGCATTTTTTCTTCTGAAGGCCATATCTTTGCACCACGATATCAAAAATTCACAAATGAGATATCGACGGAAAGAGAATTTAGAGCACTATCCAGTGGTGCCATCCATTTTGTAGGATTTTTCTGTTATTCAATATTCAAGTCAACTGAAGTCAACCCTCCCTTTTGGACTCAAGAGCTCATATCTTTGCATCAGATTGTTGGATTTTGGAGATTCCAGTGACATTCGAGAGATATTTTAGTGCATTTTTTCATCAGTCTAGTCATCTTCCTTGGTTTCAACTCTCAGGTATCATTTTTTTGGTTTTTTGATTCTTGAGGCATCCTGAAGATTGAAGAAGAATTTTTTGATCTCGGAGGCATATTCTCAGTTGCATATCTATTTGGAAGTCTTCTATTTTCTACTGAAGGTCATTGTCTTTGTTTTCTTGGAGAAATTTTTGTTATGGGTCTTGCATATTATTCTCCTTTGGTTATGTTGCACAAGGGTAACTATCAACAATGGCGAGATGGGATTTGCCACCGTCTTCATTCACTTGATTTGATGCCATATCTATTTGGTATAGTTCCTTGTCCGAGTGAAGGTATTCATGAACTTGCTTGGAGTTGCAGCAGGTACACTATTTTGGAGATTCTTGAGATGCAAGTTGATTGCAATGTTTTGAGATCTATTGATCAATGTGATTGTCCTCACCTTCATTGGACAAAGCTTTGGGAGCTCTATGGAGCTTCAGATACTCCACCATTCCCCAATGATCATGCTTCAGAATGCCATTCTTTAGATCATGTACCCCATGATGCTATTGTTGTGCAGGAAGTTGATTACCTTGATCTTTTCGAAAGTTGACAAGGTACCTTTTAGTGCTTCTTCTTCATCAGAGATAGTTGGTATCCCTTCATGTTCAGTGATTCCTTGTCCAAAATCATTGCTTCAGGCTTCCACTATCATCATCCATCAGGACACATTTAGTTTTCTAGACTTGACATCACATGATGGCTTCATTTTAGGTATCACTAATTTGGCTACTTCTACAAGTTTGGAGAACATTCTTGAGGGGATATCACTCCTCTATTTAGATTTGGCTTTGGAGAGTTGTTTTGAGTCTCCTCATTTTTTTTGTCTCGACCTTGATTGGGAATTCAGAGACCATCTTGGAGGCACTTGGTTTCTCTTCAAATATTTCATATCCGAGACTTCTTCCTTGTTATTCCATTCAAGATTTGAGGTTTCTTCTTCATCTACCATTGGATTTGTTTCACACTTTTTTCAGTGGTTTTGAGGACACTTCATTCAGGGGGGGCTATCAAGTCTCCATCACATCCATCATATTCATCCTATCTTCATCTTTGGATATTGTTCAGCATCAGTTTCTACATCATCCTAGTTTGTCACCCTCTTCATTGTTTGGGACTATGGCATTTTCATCTTCAGGCAAGGAGACACTTGAGTAGAGTTCAGAGACATCATTGACATCCATCTTCATCCTTCCTTCCTTCAATTCCTATCTGGAATGGGAAGCATCTTTGCACTTGCATTTGGTTTTGTTTCTTCTGAAAGGGAGACAAGTTGTTTTTCGGCATTGGATCTTTTTTTGTCTTTAGACACTTACCTTTCTTGCAAGTGATCTCATCTTCTGGGGGGACTCTTTAGTCTCTCTCTTTCCCTCCTATGGGGGGGCATTGATTGTATTGTATCCATGTGATGGATGGTGTTCTTGGGGGGTATTTGGGAGTCCTCCATCCTTCCCATTCTCACATTTTTTTCTTTTTCATCTCTCTTTTGGAGAGGGGTTTTGTTCCTATTGGGTTTTCCCCTTTTCTCCATTTGTGTGAGATTGTTCTACATCTTCATGTACATGGGTACCTAACAAGGCCTTTTATCTGGGACCCATCATCATCATCATCGATCATCATCTTGCATAATCATTGCATGTTCCTCCCTAAGTTGCACTTATGGGGGGGTGTTGGTGTAATTAATTAATTAATTATTACACTAACATAAGTTAACTTAGGTCTTGCATTTAATCATTAAGTCCTAGGTTGCATTATTAGATAAATCATTTAATAAATGGGATAATATTCCCTTTCCTAGTTTGTGGGATAAGATTCCTTCTAGAACTTATCTCATCATTTAATGATCATCACCATTAGGTTTCAAATGTTGTCACATGTTGTTAGATCAAGACACATGGCAACATCTCATGCATATTAGGGTTTGCCTCTTTCCTATTTAATCAGGATCTTGTTCATTTGTAATATATCTTTTATATCATATCAATATCATATCAATAGAATATTCAATCAGCATTCCATTGTTGCAACACTTCTTTTGTGGTTGATTATCTTTCATGGCTAAAGTCCTTTATTGAAGCTTCAGGGGTTGTGCAATTCATCATCTCAACACGGAAGAGTATAAATAAGTTTTTATAGCCCTAGAAAGTCTTTTCAAACCTTGTATAGGTCTACATACTCTTTTAGACCTTTTCAAACTATTTAGAAACTTTGAGAAGCATCCTAAAGGTATGTGAAATATTCTAAGGTTTAGTGAAGCATTTTTAAACCATATCATGCATTCATAAGGTGTATATACATATTTGGAAGGTTTTTCAAACTTTGAAAGGTCTGTATATTATATGTAGAGTCTAGATAACCTTGTGAAGGGTCTATTAAAACCCTAGAAACCTTATGAAAATTCAAAACCATTAAAGGGGTCTATATAATAGTTTGTAGCACTTCCATAAACCCTAGGAAACTCTCAATGGTAAAGACCTTATATGAAACCATAAATAGCTTTGTCAAATCCTTAAGTTCCCATGCAATCCTAGTTTATGCAAACAATATGTAATGACACTCAGCAACTACCACATTGTATTTTAGTGTTTGCATAAAACACACTAAGAAATTATGAAAGTATTTTAATAAAATATGGGTTTTGAACTTTTGTGCAAAAAGAAAAGTGAGATAGAAGAATTATATATGGAGGGAAATTATATTTAAAATATTTTCTATTTCAAATAGACTTTGTTTTAATATTGTTTGCTAATGTTCATAGTGTGATCTTTTGCTTGTATATGAATATTCTTGCTATCACCGGAAGTATAAAGAAGCCAATATGATTGAATTGTTATAGTTACTTGATTGTAGAAATGACATTGATAGTTTTGTTCACAATTATATGTAATTGTTATTTATAATTTATTGGTAACTATTAGGAATCAACTACAATATTAGACATTGAACATTCAAAACCTTTTATAGGTACTGATCCTACAATAGGTACAGGCCATAACAAAAATGGACAATTTTCTCACAATGTAGTGTTTGGGACGTTCAATTTTCAAGACCAAGGTGAAGGTGGTTTCTAGATATTAATAGGGTATGCATTTACATTATAGATTTTACTATTATGACATACTTTCCTTGCACATTAACTCTATGATATGCACAAAATGATGTCTTGTAATATAATTTCTTTCAAGTTTTTGGAGGAAGGTATATCAAGTGATCTTGGAGAAGCCTCGAAAAGATACCCTCTTGATCAATGGGAGAAGGTGTGTCCATGGATTGTGACAAAGATATCTCTTGCTTAGTACAAGATTTCATACCTATTGGACTTGTCGTTGCACCAAAAGATCAACCTATCAATGCCCAATACAAGCTTTGGTTAAGAACCATAGGAGGTGGTTAGACCATGTCACAAACCCAAGTGTTAGTGCTGCAAGGAAGACCAAGGGTCACATCTTGCAACAATCCCCCCTAGTACAAGTGTGGGGTTTGAACCTGTGACCAGATTTGATACCAATTGTTGGACTTGTCATTGCACCAAAAGATCAACCTATTAATGCCCAATACAAGTTTCGGTTAAGAACCACAGGAGGCAATTAGACCATGTCACAAACCCAAGCATTATTTCTGCAAGGAAGACCAAAGGTCACACCTTGCAACAATACCTACACAAGAATATTTAGATTGTGAAATTTTGGGCTCTCCTTTACAAGAGGGTGTAAACTCTAACAAATTTAATTCATTAGAGTTTTGTGAGATGATATTTACATTAAGTAAGGATGTGTTTATTTAATTTCTTGCAAAGGAGAACCATCAAGATCACTAGTGTCTATAATTTTAGGATACTTTACAGTTAAAGTTGGCTTGGAAATTTCTATGAAAAGATAATATGCAAGATCATGAGTTTTTGTTGTGTGATAGGATCAATAGGGTTGTGGATACCATGTTCTATAGAACCACATCCTTTTCCACCATATCCAAGTTGTTTCATAAGCGCATAACCTTTTCCATAAATCTTTTTCATTTCTTTTGGATCGAGTGGTGGTTGGTGATTAAGTTCATCAAAGTTTTTTTGTAATTTTCTTCTTTTTCTGAAGTGGTTGAGGTGGATGCATTTGAAGGATCATTTGAATTTTGTGTTGACATGAATTCTATTTCATGTGCCTTATTGGAATATTTGTTTATGATCTAGTACTCATCCATGAATTCATGTTTGAAATCTAAGGAACCCCAATCATCTTCCAATAGCTTTGTAACTTGTTCAATGTGTTGTTGTGTGTCTTTTGGTTGCATAGGTTCTACTTATGTGGTTGGGGTTAAGGTGTTCAAGGGGTTCTCTTGGTTTTTCTCAAGTTGCAAGACACTATAAGACTCATGATCAGTGTCAAGTGTGCACACTTTGTTTTTGTAGATGTATTTCATTTTTTGATGAAGAGTGGAGGGCACACCATTCATTGCGTAAATCCACGGCCTACCTAGAAGAAGGTTATAGGAAATATCATGAGGCATAACCTAGATCATTGTGTTCAATGTGACTTCTCCAACTATAATAGGTAAAGTGATCACACCAAGTATTTTCTTTTCTTCATTTTCAAAGCCCTTAATAGATAAAGAATCAAGTTAAATCATTGATTTATCCACACAAAGTCTATCCAAGAGGTTTATGCTACACACATTAAGGGATGAGCCATTGTAAATAAGGGTTTTCTTTATCCCTATCCTATTATATTGAGCAATGATAATGAAATATTCATTTAGTTTTTGCACTTCCAAAGGTGGGAGTTCACTTCGGTGGAAAACAATGTTAGCATTCAACCCTCAAATTAGAGATGCTATGTCAAGCGGTTATGCATTCGAAGGGATAGGAATTTGTTGCAATTCTATTTGAAGCATAGTGTGATAGGTGAATTCTGAATTAGGTCCCACAATGATATCTTAGTAGGAGTATCTTTAAGTTGCTTGAAAAGATCATACTACTTTCCACGAGGAATACCTGGTAAGATAGGTTTAGGTAGGATAGGATTAGGCAAAGGTAAGGGTGTTGGGTGGGTTGCAGTGGGTGTAGATTATTTTGAGTGTTATATGTATGAGCAATGTATTATAACTTAGTTGCTACGAGACATTTTTCATAGGTGAGTAAAGGACAATTTCAGGCTAATTTTGAGTTGAAGGTTTGTTGGAAGCCAGATATAGGATGAGTTTAGGTTGATTGTGCATTTGTTGTTTGTGTGAAGGTGGATAGAGAATTAGAGGGTTTTTAGGATGTCCCACTAGGTATATATGAGGTCCATTGATCGAGGGGGATCTAATGGACAATTGTGTATTCATAACCTCAATGGTCTTGGTTTGATGTATCTCTAATAAAGGTAAATCGAGAATCACCTTTATATCTAAGGAGGTTATGTGTAGGATCATGATGGGCCAAAAAGTGGCAATATGATGGGTATGTAGCTGACGACTTTTTTTAACCCAAAATTGATGAAATGAAAAGGGTTTTTAAAGGATATTCTCAGCTTTCTACCAATATAAATTATGCTTTACTTTGAATTTAATAAGTAATTATTATTTATTTTCTATTCAACTTACAACTAAAGTCCTGGTTGATATACTGATTGAAAAATATCTATAGCTTTCAAACGGTATCACATTTTTTGAATCCAAAACATGCTTCACATAATATAGGATTAAAAAAATAAAATTTGAATTTCATGAAGTTTTGACCAAGTTAAGGTGGCCAGACATATGATATTTTTATATTTTTAAAAATTTGTAATAAAAAATTCATAATTAATTATTTACTTGGAATTTTTTTTTTAAAATATGCATCGCATTGGGACATGAGTCCTCTACTTATATATAAAATCTTATAACAAAATATTATCATTTTATTGTGGTTAGGGTGGTTAGACAGACACCTACTTATTTTTTCCACGAAATTTAAGTACTGCATTGAAATTTCAAATTTTCACCAAATATATTTGTTTTTTAAACAAACCTAGTAGTTTAGAAACTACATTCAATTTTCTTCAAATTCTCTTCTTACATATTTTTGAAATAAAATAGATAACTTATTCAAATTTTTACATCAAGTTGCCTAACTCTGATTTTTCTAATTTTTTTGCCACTTAAGGGCCTATTTTTTCCATGATGATCCTGCACATACCCAAGAAGAAACATTAATATTGTTTCCATTTGCAATCATGATGTTATTCTCCCTAGAAGGAGAGTTTGTAATTAGTTCATCCATGGTTGAATTTTGTAAAGTGGCTTCATAAAAAATGGGGAAGGTATCAAGAGAAGGACCATTGTGGGTTTCATGTTTACGAAATAGATCTTCCCATAGGATAGGAACATTAGGGAAGGGAGGGATAATAGTCTCATGAATTTTAATAGGTATATCTTCTAACACCAACCTATCCTCTTTGCATTGAGGAGGGATATTAGGAGAAGAACAAGTTTGATTATCATGATTATGGAGACTAGGTTTAAGGTAATGTCTAGAAATATGTCTATAATTTCATCTTCTTGCTTTGTTGTGTGATCATCATGATTATTTATTGTTATGTACTCTTCTTTAGCAAAGGTTTGTCTAACAGAAGAGGTAATAGGAGAGAAACAACTCAAGTTGTCAAAACTCTCATCAATTGGTTCTTCTAACACTATAATATCTACTTCACAAGTAGGAGAGATAATAAGAGAACAATTGTGATTTTCATGATTATCCAAGGTTTCTTTCACTATACAAACCTTACTCATAGGAAGGATACTAGGAGAGGAATTAATGACAAACTAAAAGAAAGGGCAAAGGACCTCATATTCATATGCACCTAACAACACTTTTTTACAACATGCAATAAGATATAAAAGAAGAACATGAAATATGATAAATATAGATTGTTGTAGTGAAAACATGATGTAGTGATTAATCTACAAACTTTAAAGGTAACTACATAGCTAAAGGAAACATGCAAAAGGGAAATGCAATGTTTCAGAATTTAAGTATGGCAATGGATTGATTATGCTATGTAACAATGTGAGAATGCAAATTTGAAAATAAGTTAAATGCATGAAATGAGCGAATTTAAGTTAGATCTAATGAAATTCATGTTACAGAAACTCAGCCAACTAATACAGATAGGTAATGGCAGCAAAAGGAAGCTAAAAAATAGGGTTTTCAGCTATGTAAAAGGTAGTTTTATGGGTGAAAAGGGACTAATTCGCCTAAGGTGGCAACTGAGTCCTAGTAGGGATTTTTTTCATTTTTTTTAGAAATTTCTAAGTGATTTTAATGGTTTTTGTGCTCTATAATGCAAACCTAAGATGCAATTGAATGATTTGGGATGCAAAAATGCAACTTATATGCACTTTCACTAATGTAAAATTTGAAAGCCTAGAATGCAACTTAACTAATGCAAAATGTAATGTAAACTAATTCTAGGATGATGATAGACTCCAAATCAAACAAGAAATTATTTCAAAAGTAGGTTCACCAAAATGAAACATAGATTTTTGGGGAGCTATGGCTCTCTTCCACTCTTAGGGTTTTTCACCTAAAAGGAGATAGTCAAAAAAACTAGGTGGTTCACTCAAACTAATGAAAATACAATATAAATACGCCTAAATTCAATGATCTAGATGTAATAAACTAAAAAATAAGATGAATTATTAATGCAAAACCTAATAAATGTTACTTGTTTGAAAACACGTTATGATATGCAAAATGTGATAAATGACCTAGAAATCATCATAAAACAAAACAAAAAGTTATAAAACTGAATGTGTACACCTGTAAACTTGCTAACAACTAGAAATGATTTTGAAATTCTAAAGATGGTTATTTCAAGTTGTGTGGGACTCATTTTCCATTCTGGGCAAATCAGTCCCAATTCTAGATAATTGTACGAAAGCCCTTTTTAGCCAAATGGGTGTCCAATCTACAAAAGTCTCCACAAAATAGGTACAATGGGACTCATTCACCACTATTGGAAAATTAGTCCACTTTGGCTTTTTTGAAAGCTTAAAAATGGAATCTACAGTTCCTAGTTTGCTCAATCTGCACCTCCAGGTGTTTGGATCTAAAACTATCAAATTTAGGCTTGAAATGAATTTTTGTTGATATTTTTATTTTTCCAATAAAGAGATGACTTAAACAACTTTGTAACTTTATTCTTAATGATTTCCAAACCTTCAAGATGCCTAAATCTGCAAACACACAAAGAGAGGAGAAAATATTGATGGTAAGTGCACGAGGGTTTGCCTTGGTCAAACCCCTTTTTAAGTAATTAAACCAAAATGAAGAAATAATGTAATGAAGAATGAAACAATGGAGTTAGATACTTTCCCTAATGATAGATCTTGATTTTCTGTAGCAAAAGATCAAGAATCTACCCTTGAATGTCTGAAAATGCTATCTTGATGACTTGCAATGTTAAAACCATAGCTTGCTTAACTTGAAGTAGAAGATAAATGATGTATAAGATGATTTTTTTTGAATTAGGGTTTAGAGACTTTAATTTATAGGAAATCCACCTAATTTACCTATTAATTTGATCCCCAAGGCTGACATGGATAAAAATTAAAATTAAAACCTAATTTTTCCTACTCAAACCTTGAAAATGACTCAAATGGAACACATTCGCCATCAAGGGTGAATGGGTCCCACCTGGATGAAACTAATTCTCCCTTTTAATGGATAATGGGTAAAATACCTAGTCCATTTTTCTAGTTGGAATGTTAGGAAATAAAGAAATTAGGCTTATATGGTGACCTTGTCAGTTATTTCATCAAATTATACCTTGAGATAGACAATATGGGGTCATAGGGGCCTATTAATGATGATGTAAAGGGTGGATAAGGCCAAGTACACAAATTTCAAAGTGAAAGTGTGATTAAATACACTACATCATTAAAATAGGGTCCATACAACCTAGAAAGGCACAACATCCAATATGAATGTGTAAAACACATTACGACACTAGATTAAAGTCAAGTTTAATTTACAAGCCTTCTATATTGATGTGAAAATACAATTTAATATATTTTACAATATTAAATTAAAGTAAAATTGGATCCATGAGACTTGAATACTTAATAAAAGTCTAGAAAAGTGTGAAAGTCATTCACATAACTTTACAAAACCTTTACAAGACATTAATAAATGCATTTTATTCAATTTACAAGGGTCTAAGACCTAGTGTGGATGTGTAAAACACCTCACAACACCAAATTAAGGCCTCATTAGGTCTATTTTACCATCAATTATTCCCATATCAAGCAACAAATACTTATTTCTATGGTACATGAGGCATGAACCCATTTAAAATGAGTAAAAATTGTTCTATTTTTAAAATAAATGGAATTGAATCAACACATACACATTATAGTACTTTGAAAGTTGCAAAATAATAGAGAAACTTCATTTGAACAGCGTTCCTCTTCATCCCCTTAGAAATTTTTTCTCCTAGGGAAAGGGATCAAAATGTTAAAGTTAATATCCCTTAATAAAGCTCATAGATGAAGAAACTTGATTTTTGTAAAGGGTTGGGCGAAGATGATAACATTTTTCTCAATATTCAAGTTTTAGTGGATAATAATGACTTGCCCATGAATAAGCCCCTTGATACACTACATATAAACCTCTATATCATTTGTCTACTAATAATGGACTAGGGTCATGTGAGATCTAAATAACATTCTTTACATAAACTACCAAAAATTATTGACAAAAATGGATACCAAACTTGATGAGAATGTGGTAAAGCCAAATAGCATTAGTGGTCACATTCATAGCCCCATAATACTAAACCTTAGTGGAAGATATATTAGTAGCATATTACTTTCTCAACCAACAAATATGACCTAAACCAAGTGAGAATCTATAAAGAAAATTTGACTTGATTTCCTCAATCACCTATCAAATCTAAATCAATAGACTCAACCAAGTTAATATCAACCCTTGTGTTCCCCTCCTACCAAATAAGCTTCAATTTTTTTGCTGCTATTGTTGAGTTTGTTTCTATATATGGTTTTAAATTTATCATAAATAACCCTATTGAAACCTTTGCATTTATTTTAAATGTATTGCCTTGCGTTTTGTTTTAATTCATCGGTAACTTATCCTAGCTAATTGTAGATGGCTTAAAACATTTTTAATTCCATTAAATTATTGTTCATTATTCACTCTTATTCTAGCCTTCTATGCACTTTATTTATATGTTGTAGCTTTATTTAATAGTGGGTAAACTTCCCATAACATTTGATTAATTTCCCTATGCACTTGTTAATTTCTCTAGTTGTGCATTGACTACTGATATTTTTTACCCATATGCCTAGGCTATTGATCATAATAAATATAACCAAGAGTATAATTTTAATGTTTAACATGTTGGTAAATTATTGGTCCTTGATGGTTATGCACATGAGAATTACTCATTGTTCATAATTCAAAATGTAGTAATGTTAAGGATAATGCATGTAATAGTGATAAAATGATGTAGTACCATGTTGGATAAGTATGAAGTCAACATGTAGACACTACATAAAATTTTACTAGTTTAAGCACACTAGAATGGGTTAATTTGATTCGTTGGTGATTAATATTTGTTCTAGTGGATAAATATAGGTTCTTGATCATTTACAATATCCACCACACACTATCCATTAAATAAAAAATCCACTTCAAGGAGGAATGTGGTGATTCAAATAGTTTAATGACTGAACCATGAGTAAAGATGATATACCATTAATTAACAATTATTGCTTCATGCCTTAGTACCTATTGGAACTATTTTTTAAATTCCCTAAAATATTTTTTTTCTAAGTTTGGAGCCCCCTCTATGTTGCATTGGCCATGCTTTTCTTATCTTTGATAATCAACTAGATATTTCCTTCAATGTCCCTCCTTGATCAAATTTGTACTTGGGTGTGTTCTATATCCGCTCATATTTTTTCCATGTGCCTCAATTCTTTAAATCTACTTTGCACTATTGAATGACATTCAAAACTATGACATCATGATAGAACTAAAGTGTAAGCAACACCTTTGAACCTAACATCTATTAATCTTGTATTGACTACTAAGTTCCAAAGAATCATGTTTACTATAGGTGCACGAACCTTGTTAAAAGAGCCACCATCATGATTGGAGATGATCTTGTGATCCCTAGAACCTGTATGGGAAAACTTAATAAGGATGGAGAAACATGGTCCATTCGTTTTCCATGTAGGGGTGATCCCACAACAGTGGTTTACAATTTTTTGCCAAACTAGACATTGAAATAGTTTTTCTAACTAAATCTTGACTTTTAGGCACCTATAGCGGCTAAATCGTGAGGAATTTGAAGATGATGCTAACTAGAGTTTCATGAAATTTTGTCTGTAGAATCGAAATATATTTTTTTCAAAAATTTTGGTATCAGATTACACCTCTTTTTCCATCTCCCTCAAAAACTAGTTTTTTTCAGAAAACAACATTTTTAAAGAGTGACGCTCACAGTATAACACATAAAAAAATTTCTATGAAGGATAAAATTCTAATTCTTTCAAATTTAGATTTGTAACTCTCATATATAGTATTTCCACTTGGTTAGTTTTTTATTGCATATTTTTAAGTTAACCAAATTTTGAAGTCAAACCAATTACAATTTAGACATAGGCAGACTATGTAACACGTAACTTTTTTTGTATGTATCGAAATTCTTTTTTTTTTGTTGGATCAAGGACTTCAATATCTGTTGGACTCATATTTTTCAAAAAAAAAATTGATAGTCTTTTATTTTCCACATGAGTAGAACAAAGAGCTTCATTTTCAGTGAATAACCTATGTTTAATAAAAATGAAAAAACAAATAGATAATAAAACCAAAACATATTAAAATTATAGTCGTTGGATAGCTCATTCCAAGGACTACCCAATTCTAGTTGGTTTCGTGAAGTCTCCTCCATTTTCATCCTTAACCTAAGATTCAAAGGGCTAAATTTCTAATTTTTTTGGTGGTAGAGAGCATGAATCAGGGAAAAGGGGGGTTCGCTTGAACTAGGGGGGTTCAAGCGAACCCTCTTTCAAAAAGGGGATTACATTGGTTTTTTTAGAAAGATGCATTCAATAGGTTTGCTCAAACCTTGGTTTGAGCAAACCCTCTTTTGGTTCATTCAAATCAATGAGTTTGTTTGAACCCCAAGAATGAAATTTGTTAGCATGGAGTCATTTTTTGTTATTTTTCCTTCCTCATTCGAATTGTAAACCAATTTTGTGGGTTTACTTGTAGAAGAGCAAAAAGGGGGGTAGGGGGATCAGCTCTATCTAACTTAAGGTATACAAAGCCGTCAAGAGGCACATTTAGGCCTATATATTTATTTATAAGCTCTATCAAATAGTAGAAGGTCCACACAAGAACTTTAAAGACTATATAGTCATTGTAGGGATTTGTATAGCCCTAAGAAGGTCTATCAAGGAGGTTAAAATCTTGCATAGTCATTTCAAGTTCTTTATTGAACCTAGAAGACTAGATCAAACCATGAGAAAGGTCTATTAGATCCTAAGAGCTCTATGACAATCCCAAGGAGTATGTCCAATCATTAGAGTCTCTATCAAACCTTCTACGGGCCCATGAAATCATTGAGCAAGTCTATCCTAGGGTGCAAAGTGTGTACAAAGATTTATAAAATTCTAGCACAAGCTTCCATGTAATTCATTGATAGAGATAATTTTTTTTCAAATTTGACATTAGATATAGTGTAAAGTCTCTTACTTTTGACATAATTATTTGATTATCAAACTAATTACCACCCTTCTTTGCACTCAATTTTCTAACTTAAAATTTAATTATCCAAATATTCTATTCCAACTTGCTTATTTTGATTTAAGATGATTTGTGTTTATATATAATCATTTTATTAGAATAACCTAAATTAACACACAAAAGAAAAAAATAGTTTAATATAATTATAAATAAATTCTTTTTATTAAAAATCTAAAATTGTATTAAGAATAAATCTATTATACATATTTTAAATGTATCTATCTAAAAAGCTCATAACAAAACTAAATATTTTACATTATCCAAATATTTTATTTGAACTTGCTTATTTTAATTTAAGATTATTTATGTTTATATATATATATATATATATATATATACATTTTATTAGATTAACCTAAATTAACACAAAAAAAACTAATAATTTTTTAAAAAATTATAAATAAAAATTATTTCTAAAATATCTAATATTGTATTAAGAATAAAACTACTATAGATATTTTAAATGCATCTATCTAAAAAAACTCATAACACTGTAACTAAATATTAAAAAAAAAAATTATAAAAAAAGTCGAAGTAAATAAAATAATTCAAAAATGATTAATATCTTGCACTTTTTTAAATAAATGTACTACAATAATTGACTGAAAATTTTTCTCTACAGGGTATGTGCAGGATCATCATGGAAAAAATAGACCCTTAAGTGGCAATTTAAAAAAAAAAATCAGAGTTAGGCAACTTGACGTAAAAATTTGAATAAGTTATTTATATTATTTAAAAAATATGTAAGAATAGAATCTGTAGAAAATTGAATGTAGTTTCTAAACTACTAGGTTTATTTTATTTTAAAAAATGTATTTGGTGAAAATTTTAAATTTCAATGCAATAGTACTTAAATTTCAGGGAAAAATAAGTAGTAATGCGTTTGACCACCCTAAACAATAAAATGATAATTATTTTTATATTTTAGATATAAGTAGAGGACTCATTTCTGGATGTGATGCATATTTTTTTGTAATTTTTTCCCATGTAAATAATTAATTATGAATTTTTTTATTACAACTTTTAAAAAATATAAAAACTCGTATGTCTGACCACCTTAACTTGGTCAAAACTTCATGAAATTCAATTTTTCATTTTTAAATCCTATAGTATACAAAGCATAGAATGTGACACATGTTTTGGATTAAAAAATGTGATTTCGTTTGAAAGCTATAGATGTTTTCAATCATCCTATCAATGAGGACTTTAGTCGTAATTCAAATAAAAAATTAATAATAATTATTTATTAAATTCAAAGTAAGGCATAATTTATATTGGTGGAATGCTGAGAATCTCCTGTAAAAACCCTTTTTGTTTCATCAATTTTGGGTAAAAAATTCATCAACCACATGGGCCATCATATCACTTACATATTGCCACTTTTTGGCCCATCATGATCCTGCACATACCCTACATTGCTCTTGAGAATAATAGTTGCTATAGGAATTCTCTATTATAGATTGTTTAGGATTTGAATTTATAAAAATACCTTGTCTAATTTGTAGGTAATTTTCTAATTTCTCGTTAATTAAACATAAAAATACCACCAAAAGCGTATTTAGAAAATGGGGTCCTAAATATAAGGAGGACCCATTTGCTCTTGCGAAAATGGGTCCTAGGCCCTAAACCTGGGACACACATTTTGGGTTCCTAAATTTAAGGAGGACCCATTCACCCTTGGACGAATGGATCCTAGGTCCTAAACCTAGGACACATATTTTGGGGTCCTAAATCTAAGGAGGACCAATTTTCTCTTGGCAAAATGGGTCCTTCCT
Organism: Sequoia sempervirens; assembly: GCA_007258455.2. NCBI lineage: Eukaryota > Viridiplantae > Streptophyta > Pinopsida > Cupressales > Cupressaceae > Sequoia > Sequoia sempervirens. The sequence goes on from VDFB02168118.1 coordinate 162,770,406, forward strand.
AGCGCCCTTGAGCGAATGGGTCCTCGACCCTAAACCTAGAACCCCAAAATGTGTGTCCTAGGTTTATGGCCTAGGATCCATTTGTCCAAGGGTGAATGGGTCCTCCTTAAATTTAGGACTTAAAAATGTGTGTCCTAGGTTTAGGGCCTAGGACCCATTTTCCCAAGAGTGAATGGGCCCTCCTTATATTTAGGACCCCATTTTTTAAATATGTTTTTGGTGGTATTTTTATGTTTAATTAACAAGAAATTAGAAAATTACCTACAAATACAAAGTCTTTTTATAAATTAAAATCCTAAACAATCTATAATAGAGGATTCCTATAACAAAGATTATTATCAAGAGAAATGAAGAGAAATTTTTTCTATCAATTATTGTAGTAAATTTATTTTAAAAAATTAGGAGATTAATCATTTTTGAATTATTTTATTTACTTCAAGAGTTATTTTATAATTTTTTTTTTTAATATGTAGTTGTGTTATGAGTTTTTAGATAGATACATTTAAAATATCTATAGTACTTTTATTCTTAATAAAAATTTATATTTTTTATAAACAATTTTTATTTATAATTTTGTTAAATTTTTTTTTGTGTGTGTTTATTTAGGTTAATCTAATAAAATGTATATATATAAACATAAATCATCTTAAATTAAAATAAGCAAGTTGGAATATAATATTTGGATAATGTAAAATATTTAGTTGTGTTATGAGTTTTTTAGATAGATACATTTAAAATATCTATAATAGATTTATTCTTAATACAATTTTAAATTTTTTATAAATAATTTTGTATTTATAATTATTGTAAAATTTATTTCTTTCTTTTGTGTGTTAGTTTAGGTTAATCTAATAAAATCTATATATATATATATAAACAAAAAATGTCTTAAATCAAAATAAGCAAGTTGGAATAGAATATTTGAATAATTTTAAATGTTAAGTTAGAAAATTGAATGGAAAGAAGGGTGGTAATTAATTTAATAATAAAATAATTATGTCAAATGGAAGGGACCCTACACTCTATCTAATGTCAAATTTGAAAAAAAAAATTCTCTATCAACGAATTACCTAGAAGCTTGTGCTACAATTTTATAAATTTGTGTACAAACTCTGCACCCTAGGATAGACTTGCTCAATGATTTCATGGGCCTGTAGAAGGTTTGACAAAGTCTTGAATGATTGGACATACTAGTTGGTATTATTATAGAGATCTTAGGATCCAATAGACATTTCTCATGGTTTGATCTATTCTTCTAGGTTCAATAAAGAACTTGAAATGACTATGCAAGCTTTTAACCTTTTTGATAGACCTTCTTAGGGCTATACAGACTCCTAAAATGACTATACAAGCTTTAAATTTATTGTGCGGACTTTCTAATATTTGATAGAGATTATGAATGAATATATACACCTAAATGTGCCTCTTGATGGATCCGTATACCTTGAGTTAGATAGATCCAATCCCCCTACCCCCATTTTTGCTCTTCTACTTAGAAAAACAGTGGACCATCTGTCTCCATCCTTAGTAATTTTTCCCATATAGATTCTAGGGCTCACAAGATCATCTCAAGTAATGTTGGTGGCTCTTTTAACAAGGTCCTTACTCTTATATTAGACATGATTCTTTGGCACTTAGTAGTCAATACAAGATTAAAGATTGTTAGGTTCACAGGTGTTGCTTACACTTTAGTTCTAGCATGATGTAATAGTTTTGAATTCTATTCAATAGTGAAAAGTACATTTAAAGAGTTGAGGCATATGGAAAAAATATGAGGGGATATAAAGAACACCACCAAGTACAAATTTGGTCAAGGAGGGACATTGAAGCAAATATCTAGTTTAATATCAAAGATAAGAAAAGTAAGAACAAGGCAGCATAGAGGGGGCACCAAACTTAGAAAAAAATTATTTTAGGGAATTTAAAAAATAGTTTGAATAGGTACTAAGGCATGAAGCAATAATTGTTAATTAATGGTGTATCATCTTTATTCGTGGTTCAGTCATTCAACTATTTGAATCACCACATTCCTCCTTGAAGTGGATTTTTTATTTAATGGATAGTGTGTGGTGGATATTGTAAATGATCAAGAACCTATATTTATCCACTGGAACAAATATTAATCACCAACGAATCAAATTAACCCATTCTAGTGTGCTTAAACTAGTAAAATTTTATGTAGTGACTATATGTTGAATTCATACTTATCCAACATGGTACTACATCATTTTATCATTATGACATGAATTATCCTTAACATTACTACATTTTTAATTATGACCAATGAGTAATTCTCATGTGCATAACCATCGAGGGCCATTAATTTACCAACATGGTAAACATAAGAATTATACTCTTGGTTATATTTATTATGATCAATGGCCTAGGCATATGGGTCAAAAATATCAAGTAGTCAATGCACAACTAGAGAAATTAACAAGTGCATAGGAAAATTAATCATTATGGCAAGTTTACACACTATTAAATAAAGCTACAAAATATAAATAAAGTACATAGAAGGCTAGAATAAGAGTTACTAATGAACAATAGTTTTATGGAATTAAAAAATGTTTTAAGTCATCTAAAATTAGCTAGGATAAGTTAATGATGAATTAAAACAAAACACAAGGCAATACATTTAAAATAAATGTAAAGGTTTCAATAGGGTTATTTATGCTAAATTTAAAACCATATATAGAAACAAACTAAACAATAGCAGAAAAAAAATTGAAGCTTATTTGGTAGGAGGGGAACACAAGGGTTGATATTAACTTGATTGAGTCTATTGATTTAGATTGGATAGGTGATTGAGGATATCAAATCAAATTTTGTCTATAGGTTCTCACTTGGTTTAGGTCATATTTGTTGGTTGAGCAAGTAATATGATACTAATATATCTTCCACTAAGGTTGAGTATTATGGGGATATGAATGCAACCACTAAGGTTATTTGGCTTTAACACATTCTCATTAAGTTTGGTATCCAATTTTGTTAAGATTTTTTCATAGTTTATGTAAACTAGAATGTTATTTATATCTCACATGACCCTAGTCCATTATTAGTAGACCAATGATATAGAGGTTTATATGTAGTGTATCAAGGGGCTTATTCATGGATAAGTCATTATTATCCACTAAAACTTGAATATTGAGAAAAATATTAGCATCTTCACAAAGCCCTTTACAAAAATCAAGTTTATTCATCTATGAGCTTTATTAAGGGATATTAACTTTAACATTTTGATCCCTTTGCCTGGGAGAAAAAAAAATTAAGGGGGTGAAGAGGAACTATGTGCAAATGAATTTTCTCTATTATTTTGTAACTTTCAAAGGACTATAATGTGTATGAGATGATTCAATTCCATTTATTTTAAAAATAGAACAGTTTTTACTCATTTTAAATGGGTGCATGGCTCATGTACCATAGAAAAAAGTATTTATTGATTGATATGAGAATAATTGATGGTAAAATGAACTTAATGAGGTCTTGATTTGGTGTAGTGAGGTGTTTTACACATCCACATTAGGTCTTGGACCCTTGTAAATTGAATAAAATTCATTTATTGGCGTCTTGTAAAGGTGTTGTAAAGTGTTGTTCATGAATGGCTTTCACACTTTTCTAGACTTTTATTAAGTATTCAAGTCTCATGCACCCATTTTCCCCTTAATTTAATGTTGTAAAATATATTTAATTAAATTTTCACATCAATATAGAAGGCTTGAAAATTAAACTTGACTTTAAGCTAGTGTTGTAATGTGTTTTACACGTTCACATTAGGTGTGCCTTTTTAGGCTATATGGACCCTATTTTAATGATGTGCTATATTTAATCACACTTTCACATTGAACTTTGTGTCCTTGGCCTTATCCACCCTTTACATCATCATTAATAGGCCCCTATGACCTAATATTATCTATGCTAAGGTATAATTTTATGAAATAACTAACAAGGTCACCATATAAGCCTAATTTCTTTATTTCCTAACATTCCAACTAGAAAAATAGCCCCTATGGGTCCCATTCACAATTAGGGTAGAATTAGTCCCATCCAGGTGGGACACATTCACGCTTGATGGCAAATGAGTCCAATTTGAGTCATTTTTGGGGTTTGAGCAAGAAAAATTAGGTTTTAATTTTAATTTTTCTCCATGTCAGCCTTGGGGATCAAATTAATGGGTAAATTAGGTGGATTTCCTATAAATACAAGACTCTAAAACCTAATTAAAAAAAAAATCATCTTATACATCATTTATCTTCTACTTCAAGTCAAGCAACCTAGGGTTTTAACATTGCAAATTATCAAGATAGCATTTTTAGACATTCAAGGGAAAATTCTTCATCTTTCACTACAGAAAATAAAGATATATCATCATGGAAAGTATCTAAATCCATTGTTTCATGCTTCATTACATAATTTCTTCATTTTGGTTTAATTACCTAAAATGGGGTTTGACCAAGGCAAACCCTTGTGCCCTAACAAACAATATTTTCTCCTTCTCTCTTTGTGTGTTTGCAAATTTAGGCATCTTGAAGGTTTGGAAATCATTAAGAATCAAGTTGCAAAGTTGTTTAAGTCATCTCTTCATTGGAAAAATAAAAATATCAGCATAAAGTCATTTTCAGGCCCAAATTTGATAGTTTCATATCCAAACACTTAGAGGTGTAGATTGAGCAAACCAAGAGCTCTAGATTCCATTTTTAAGTTTTCAAAAAAGCCAAAGTGGAATAATTTTCCATGAGTGGAAAATGAGTCATACTGTACCTATGTTTTGGAGACTTTTGCATATTTCAATACCCATTTGGCTAAAATGGTCTCCGGTATAGTTATCTAGAACTAGGATTGATTCGCCTAGAATGGCGAATGAGTCCCACCAAGCTTGAAATTGACATCTTCAGAATTTCAGAGTCATTTCCAATACTCAACAAATTAATAGGTGCAAACATTCAGTTTTGTAGCTTTTTGTTTTGTTTTATGATCATTTCTGGGTCATTTATCACATGTTTGCATATCACAATGTGTTTTCAAGCAACTAACATTTCTTAGGTTTTGCATTAATAATTCATCTCTTTTTTCAATTTATTGCATCTAGATCATTGCATTTAGGCATATTTCTATTATATTTGCATTAGTTTGAGTGAACCACCTAGATTTTTGGCCTATCTATCTCCTTTTAGGTGAAAAATCCTAAGAGTGGAAGAGAGCCATAGCATCTCAAATCATTCAAAATTTCTAAAATTTTGCAATTGCATCTTAGGTCTGCATTATAGAGCACATAAACCATTAAACTCACTCAAAAATTTCTAAAAAAGTTGAAAAAAATTCCTACTAGGACTCATTCGCCACCTTGGGCGAATTAGTCCCTTTTCACCCCTGAAACTGCCTTTTACAGAGCTAAAAACCCTATTTTTTAGCTTTTGTTTGCTGCCACTAACTATTTGTATCAGTTGGCTAAGTTTTTGTAACATGCATTTCATTATATCTAGCTTAAATTAGCTCATTTCAAGCATTTAACTTAATTTCAAATTTGCATTCTCACATTGTTGCATAGCATAATCAATCCATTGTCATACTTAAAATATGAAACATTGCATTTCCCTTTTGCATGTTTGCTTTAGCATAGTTACCTTTCAACTTTTTAGATTAATTATTACATCATTTTTTCATTGCAACAATCTATAGTCATCATATTTCTTGTTCTTTTAGATCTTATTGCATGTTGTAAGAAATTGTTGTTCAGTGCATATGAATATGAGGTCCTTTCCCCTTTATTTATTTTCAAGATTATTCCTCTCCTAGTATCCCTCCTATGAGTAAGGTTTGTATAGTGAAAGAAACCTTGAATAATCTCACCAATCACAATTGTTCTTCTCCTATTATCTCTCCTACTTGTGAAGTAGATATTATCTAGTGTTAGAAGAACCAATTGAAGAGAGTTTTGACAACCCAAGTTGTTTCTCTCCTCTTACCTCTCATGTTAGAAAAACCTTCTCTAAAGAAGAGGACATAACAATAAGTAATCATGAAGATCACACAATGCAACAAGAAGATGAAATCATAGACACATTTCTATACATTACCTTACCTAGTCTCCATAATCATGATAATAAAACTTGTTCTTCTCCTAATATCCCTCCTTGATGCAAAGAGGATAGATTGGTGTTAGAAGATATACCTATGAAAATTCATGAGAATATTATCCATTCCTTCCCTAATGTTCCCATCCTATGGGAAGATCTATTGAGTAAACATGAAACCCATAGTGATCCTTCTCTTGATACCTTCCCCATTTGTGATGAAGCCACTTTACAAAATTCAACCATGGATGAACTAATTACAAACTCTCCTTCTAGGGATAATATCATCATGATCACAAGTGGAAACAATATTAATGTTTCTTCCTTAGATAAAAAGGTGATTCTCGATTTCCCTTTATTAGAGATACAAAAAACCAAGATTGTTGAGGATATGAATACACAAGTTCCCATTGGATCCCCCTCAATCAATGGACCTCATATATACCTAATGGGACATCCTAAGAACCCTCTAATTCTCTACCCACCTTCACACAAACAAAAAAACTCACAATCAACTTGAACTCGTCCTTTATCCACCTTCGAACAAACCTTCAACTCAAAATCAGCTTCAACTTGTCCTTTACTCACCTATGAACAATGTTTCACAACAATTGAGTAATAATACATTTCTCATACATATAAAACTCAAAATAATATACACCCACCGCAACCCACCCTAACACCCTTACCTTTTCCTAATACTATCCTACCTAAACCTATATTACCAAGTATTCCTTGTGGAAAGGAATATTATCTTGTTGAGAAACTTAAAAATAGTCTTGCTAAAATATCATTGTGGGACCTAATTTAGAATTCACCTATCACAGTATGCTTCAAAAATACTTGCAAAAAATTGTTATCCCTTCTAATGCACAACCACCTCACATAGTAGCTCTAATTCAAGGATTGAATGATGACATTGTTTTCCACCAAAGTGAACTCCCCCTTTGCAAGTGCAAAATCAAAATTAAGCTTTCATGATCATTTATCAATACAATAGGATAGGGATAAAGTGAACCCTTATTGATAATGGCTCAACCTTTAATGTGTGTAGAATAAACCTCTTGGATAGACTTCATGTGGATAAATCAATAATTCAACCTGATTATTCATCTATTAAGGGCTTTGATAATGAAGAAAAGAAATTGCTTGGTGTGATCACTTTACCTATTATAGTTGGAAAAGTCACATTGAATGCACCGATCCAAGTTATGCCTCATGATCTTTCCTATGACTTTCTTCTAGGCAGGTTGTGGATTCAAGCAATGAATGGTGTGCCCTCCACTCTTCATCAAAAAAATGAAATACATCTAAAACAACAAAGTGTGCACAATTGACCCTGATAATGAGCCTTATAGTGTCTTGCAACTTGAGAAAAACTAAGAGAACCCCTTGAACACCTTAACCCAAACCACACAAGTAGAACTTGTGCAACCAAAAGACACACAACAACACATTGAACAAGTTACAAAGTTATTAGAAGATGATTGAGGTTCCTTGGATTTCAAACATTAATTCATGGATGAGTACAAGATCATAAACAAAGATTCCAATAAGGCACATAAAATAGCAGTCATTTCAAATAAAAATTTGAGCAATCCTTCAAATGCATCCACCTCAACCACTTTAGACAAAGAAGCAAATTACAAAACAAACTTTGATGAACTTAATCACCAACCACCACGGGATCCAAATGTAATGAAAAAGCTTTATGGAAAAGTTTATGAGCTTATAAAACAACTTGGATATATTTTAAAAGGATATGGTGCTATCAAACAAGGTATCTACAACCCTATTGATCTTATCTCACAACAAACAACTCATGGTCTTGGATATTATCCTTTGATAGAAATTTCCAAGCCAAATTTAATTGTAAAGCATCCTAAACTAATAGACACTAGTGGTATTGATGGTTCTCTTTTGTAATAAATTAAACAAACACATCCTTGCTTAATGTCAATGTCATCTCGCAAAACATAATGAATTGAATTTATTATATTTTACACTCTCCAATAAAGGAGAGCCCAAAATATCACAATCTAAATAGTCTTGCGTAGGTATGACACCTTGTACTAAGAAAGAGGTATCTCTACCACAATCCACAAACACACATTCTCCCATTGATCAAGAGGGTATCTTGTTGAGGCTCCTCCAAGATCACTTGATATCCCTTCCTCCAAAAACTTGAAAGAAATTATATTACAAGACATCATTTTGTGCATATCATAGATTTCACATGTAAGGAAAGTATGTCATAATAGTAAAATCCAAAACATAAATGCATATCCTATTAATATCTAGAAAACCACCTTCACCTTGGTCTTGAAGATTAAAAGTCCCAAACACTACATTGTTAGCAACTTGCCCATTCCTATTATGGCTTGTATCTTTCATAGGATCAATACCTATAACAGGTTTTGAATGTTTAGTGTCTAATATTGCAGTTGATGACTAACAGTTACAAATCAATTATAGATAATAATTACATATAATTGTGAAAAAAACTATCAATGTCACTTCTGCAATCAAGTAACTATAACAATTCCATCATATTGGCTTCTTTATACTACAAGTGATAACAAGAATATTCATATACAAGCAGAAAGGTCACACTATGAACACTAGCAAAAAAAAATAAAACAAATTCTAGTTGAAATTGCAGATATTTTAAATATAATTTCCTTCCATATATAATTCTTTTATCTCACTTTTCATTTTGCACAAAAGTTCAAAACCCATATTTTATAAAAATAATTTCATAGTTTCTCACTGTGTTTTATACAAACAATAAAATACAATGTGGTAGTTGTTGAGTGTCATTACATATTGTTTGCATAAAATAGGTTTGCATAGGAACTTAAGGATTTGACAAAGCTCTTTATGTTTTCATATAAGGTCTTTACCATTGAGATTTTTGTAGGGTTTATGGAAGTGCTACAAACTATTATGTAGACACCTTTAATGGTTTTGATTTTTCATAAGGCTTTTGAGGTTTCCATAGACCCTTCACAAGGTTATCTAGACTCTACATAGAATATACGGACCTTTCAAAGTTTTAAAAATCTTGCAAAAACTTATACACACCTTAGGAATGCATGATAGGGTTTAAAAATGCTTCACTTGCCCTTAGAATATTTTGTAAGTTCCTTTAGGATGCTTCTCAAAGTTTCTAAATGGTTTGACAAGGTCTAAAAGAGTACTTAGACCTATAGAAGTTTTGACAAGACTTTCTAGGGCTATACAAACTTCTTTATACTCTTCCCTTTATTTATAAATCTCTGTACATGCTTTGCACCCTAGGATAGACTTGCTCAATGATTTCATGGGCATGTAGAAGGTTTGATAGAGACACTAATGATTTGGCATAATCCTTGGGATCATCATAAATCTCTTAGGATTCAATAGAACTTTCTCGTGGTTTGATCTAGTCTTCAAGGGTCAATAAAGTACTTGAAATGACTGTGCAATCTTTTAACCTCTTTGATACACCTTGTTAGGGCAATAAATACCCCTAAATTGACTATATAGGCTTTAAAGTTCTTGTGTAGACCTTCAACTATTTAATAGAGCTTATAAATGAGTATATATGCCTAAATGTGCCTCTTGATGGCTCTGTATACATTGAGTTAAAGATAGAGACAATCCCCTTGCCCCCATTTTTTCTCTTCTACTTGGAAAACTAGTGGACCATCTATCTCCATCCTTAGTAAGTTTTCCCATACAAGTTCTAGGGCTCATAAAATCATCTCCAGTAATGTTGTTGGCTCTTTTAACGAGGTCCTTGCTCCTATAGTAGACATGATTCTTTGGCACTTAGTAGTCAATAAAAGATTAAAGGATGTTAGGTTCATAGGTGTTTCTTACACTTTAGTTCTAGCATGATGTAATAGTTTTGAATTCCATTCAATAGTAGAAAAGAATATTTAAATAATTGAGGCACATGGAAAAAATATGAGGGGTAATAAAGAACACCACCAAGTACAAATTTGATCAAACTAGGACATTGAAGGAAATATCTAGTTCATTATCAAAGACAAGAAAGTAAGGCCAAAGAAACATAAAGGGGGCACCAAACTTAGAAAAAAAATATTTTAGGAAATTTAAAAAATAGTTCCAATAGGTACTAAGGCATGAAGCAATAATTGTTCATTAATGATGTCTTATTTCTTTATTCGTGGTTCATTAATTAAACTATTTGAATCACCACATTCCTCCTTGAAGTGGATTTTTTATTTAATGGATAGTGTGTGGTGGATATTGTAAGCAATCAAGAACCTATATTTATCCATTGGAACAAATATTAGTCACCAACCAATCAAATTAACCCATTCTAGTGTGCTTAAACTTGTAAAATTTTATGTAGTGTCTACATGTTGACTTCATACTTATCCAACATGGTACTACATCATTTTATCATTATTACATGCATTATCCTTAACATTACTACATTTTAAATTATGACCAATAAGTAATTTGAATGTGCATAACCATCGAGGAACAATAATATACCAACATATTAAACATAAGAATTGTACTATTGGTTATATTTATTATAATCAATGGCCTAGGAATATGGGTAAAAAATATCAAGTAATTAGTGCACAACTAGAGAAATTAACAAGTGCATAGGAACATTAATCATTGTGGGAGGTTTACCCACTATTAAATAAAGCTACAACATATAAATAATGTGCATAGAAGGCTAGAATAAGAGTGACTAATGAACAATAATTTTATGGAAATAAAAATGTTTTAAGTTATCTACAATTAGCTAGGATAAGTTAGTGATGAATTAAAACAAAACACAAGGCAATACATTAAAAATAAATGCAATGGTTTCAATAGGGTCCTTTATGATAAATTTAAAACTATATATAGAAACAAACTAAACAATAGCAAGGAAAAAAATGAGCTTATTTGGTAGGAGGGGAATACATGGGTTTATATTTGTTGGAAAATTGAATGTGAAATTATAGCTTAAAATTTGTAATTGTATGAGACTATAGATTAAATTAAATATTCTTTGTCGCAATTTCTTTGTGGGTGATTAATATGATTAATTCAGTTTTACCAATTGTAGAAAGAGACAAAAAATTGTAGAAGAATGAGACAAGAAGATAGAAGTGACACAACATATATGTGGAGAAACCCTTTCAGGAAAAAAATCCACCTCCAAAATCAATAGTGCTTGTATTATTTAACCTTAGAACAAGATTACAATAACACTATATCAATCCTTGATTGATATGCTTCCTTTCCTTCAACAATCTATCTTCACAATTTGTGAATAAAATCTGATGCATTTCATGAAACTCTCTTCAACTTGCTGCAATAAATAGATAATTATGAACATTGTAAACTCCAAAGAGTTTAGAATTACAAGAGGATAAATCTCCTCACAAATATCTATTTCATTCTTGTGCAAGTAGATTTCTTCCATGAAAAATAATGTCAAACCAATTCCTTAATCAATTTTGGTTTCCCAAACTAACGACTTAACTAAACGTTGATTATGAAGATATCTTGCAAGCATCACCTCAAAGTTATCACCCAAGAATGGGACCACTTAACTCGGGCTTGTAAATATCTTGTCATGTAAAAGGTGTTAACTTCAAGATGCCAACTTGGGAACCCAAGGTGGGTCCATGTCAATCTTTGTTAACTAAAACATATCTCTCTGCCATTCATGCAAACATCATGCATGATTGATCATCCCTTCTTAACTGAAAGTATTGATAGTTTTTTATCTGTCATGCAACTCAAGTCAACTAAAGTCAACTACATGCAACTGAAGATAACTGATCCATAGCTGAATTGAACTAAACTAAACTAAACTAAAACTGAACTAAATTGAACTAAAACTAAACTAATAGTGCCACTGCACATACATTATAGGAATAAGAAATGCATTACATAAGTGTTATCAATCCCTACTTTGTAGGAACAAGACATGCATTACATAAGTGTTATCAATTCTTCAAATAGTTAATTGAACCAAGGTGGGTCCCACCTTCCATGTGGGCACCCCATGTGCTCCTATTTTTCAAGAGATCTTCTTGGGTTTCCCCATATGTTCCTATCATTTAGAAATAATTACAAATGTCAATTTACATATTCATTTCATTTGAATTTAATATCTTTCTAATCCCATTGTTGGGGAACACTTTCCAAGGACTTAGGAGATACATAAAATATGTTTAGGATTGCAATTAAAAGGCATCCTATTCCCAACAATATTAACTTGGTTGAGTCTATTTATTTAGATTGGATAGGTGATTGAGGATATCAAGTCAAATTTTTTCTATAGCTTCACTTGGTTCACGTCATATTTGTCGGTTGAGCAAGTAATATGCTACTAATATATCTTCCACTAAGGTTGATTATTATGGGGCTATGAATGTGACCACTAAGGCTATTTGGCTTTAACATATTCTCATCATGTTTGGTATCTAATTTTTTCAATAATTTTTCATAGTTTATGTAGACTAGAATGTTATTTAGATCTCACATTCATGGTCCTATTCCATTATTAGTAGACCAATGATATAGAGGTTTCTATGTAGTGTATCAAGAAGCTTATTCATGGACAAGTAATTAATCTCCACTAAAACTTGAATATTGAGAAAAATATTAGCATCTTCACCAAACCCTTTACAAAAGTCAAGTTTCTTCATCTATGAGCTTTATTAAGGGATATTAACTTTAACATTTCGATCCCTTTTCTTGGGAGAAAACTTTTCTAAGGGGGTGAAGAGGAACTTTGTGCAAATGAAGTTTCTCTATTATTTAGAAACTTTCAAAAGACTATAATGTGTATGAGCTGAGTCAATTCCATTTATTTTAAAAATATAACATTTTTTACTCATTTTAAATGGGTCCATGCCTCAATATATCCAAAATGAACCTCACTATTTAAAAAATGAATAGCATTCCAAGTGGAAATATATAGAAAAAAATGGTGCTATTTTGAAGATAGATCAAGTTTGATATGTATTTCCAATCATCTAACAAATTCTTAATTTAATTTTTTTTAAAGTAAACATAATAATCAATTAAACTCCTGAAGTTCCCTCACCTAAGTAGATGATATGGCAAAAAACAAAGAATCTCCATGTCTCTAGTGGCTTCCCCAAAAATGAAATATATTTTTGGAATTGAAAGAGCTGTAGGCACACTATATGACATATTCACAAAAAAAACTCTTTAAAAAAAATAGTAAAACAAGTTGAACAAAATTTGAGATGACAAATCTAGGAAATAGTAGAAACCATGAAACATGCAAAATCACTACTTAGTACTTGAAGGATATTTGACTACCTGTGCAAGTCTAGCTAGAAGATAAAAAGATAAGGTATAATTCTTGCTAGGATCATCTAAAGCTAACACTAATAATCTCACCACATATCTCACCAGAAATATATTCCACATTATGCTTGGTTAGTGATGATACAAAAGCATTGATAAATTGCATAAATGACATCAAAATTTGCAATTTAGTTCCTAGAGTGGAAGTCTAGCCTTTAAAATTAAACAATATCAAGTAAATCCATAACATGATACCAAAAATGGAATCCTCTATAATAGTCACATGATAGCTCAAAAGAGATAAAAGCTGTGAGATAAAGAAGATATATTTCTTCCCAGCCAAAGTCATTACTGTTAGAATTCAACATGCTCTGATATCATGTTGAAATAATGGATGCTAAATCAACCAATGAAGTTGTGTGCACTTCAAAGGATATTTCTAGGATAAATTACACCACACAGAAAGTGTTGAAACTAAGGGTTGCATTTGAGAGAGATTGCTATAGATCTACAACATTAGATCATAGATTGATATTTGATATAATATATTACAAATGAACAAGATGCCTGATTATATAGGAAAAAGAGAAAACCTAAAATGCAAGAGATGTTGCCATGTGTCATGATTTAACAACATGTGACAACATGTGAGCCCTATCTAGGAAATTATTAAATGTTGAGATAAGTTCTAGAAGGACAACTCATCTTCTAGAAGGAATATTATCCCTACAAACAAGGAAGGGTACATTACCCCATTATTAAATGATTTATTAAAATGCAACCTAGGACTAGATGATGTATCACCTAAGTTAACTTATGCTAGTGTAATAAATAATTAATTACACTAACACCCCACCATAAGTTCAACTTAGGGAGGAAAATGCAATGATTATGCAGAGATGATGGGTCTTAGCTACGAGGCCATGTTAGGTACCCATTTACATGAAGATGTAGAAAATATCCCACAACCGGAGAAAAGGGGAAAACCCAGTGGGAACAAAACCCCTCTCCAAAAAGGAGATGAAAACTCAAAAGGATGTGAGATAGGATGGGAAGGATGGAGGACTCCCAAATACCCCCCAAGTACACCATTTTTCACATGGTTACATTACAATAGCCCCCCCATAGGAGGGAAAGAGAGAGATGTATATCCCTCCTAGAGGATGTGATCACTTGCAAAAATGGTAATTTTTTGAAGACAGAACATGATCCAATGTTGACAAACAACCTGTCTCCCTGTCGAAAGAAAAAAAACCAACTGCAAGTGTAGGGATGCTTCCCATTCTAGATAGGAATTGAAGGATGAAAGTGGATGATGGTGTCTCTGAACTCTGCTCAAATGTCTCCTTGCCTGAAGATTAAGATGCCACAATCAATGAAGAGTGTGACAAGCCAGGATGATGCAGAAAATGATGCTGAACTACATCCAAAGATGGTGATACATTGAATTTGATGGAGACTTGATAGCCCCCATGAATGAAGTGTCCTCAAAACTGTTGAAAGAAGATTGAAGCCGATCCAATTGTAGATGTTGAAGAAACCTCAAATTTTGAATGAAGTGACGGGGAAGAAGTCTCATAAATGAAATATCTGAAGAGAAACCAAGTGTCTCCAAGATAGTCTCAGGATCCTGAATCAAGGTTGAGACAAAGGGATGAGGAGACTCAAGACAAATTTCCAATGCATGATCTGAATAGAGGAGTGATATCCCCTGAAGAATGTCCTCCAAACCTATAGAGATAACTAAGGCTGCAATACTTGAAACAAAGCCATCCTGTGATGTCAAGTCTACAAAACTGAATATGTCTAGATGAATGATGATAGAAGCCTCAATCAATCACTCTGGATAAGGAATCACTAATTGTGAAGGGATACCAACTATCTCTAATGGAGAAGAAGCACCTGAAGGAACCTTGTCAACCTCTTCAGAAGATTCAAGGCAATCAACTTCCTGCACAACAATATCATCATGGGGTACCTGATCTGAAGAATGACATTCTGAATTATGATCATCAAGGAATGGTGGAGTGTCTGAATCTCCATAGATCTCCCTAAGCTTAGTCCAACAGATGTGAGGACAATCACAATGATCAATAGCATTCAAAACATCACAATCAACTTGCATTTCAATGATCTCCAAGACAGTGTACCTGCTGCAACTCCAAGAATTTTTTTGAATACCTTTACTTGGATGGGGAACTATACCATACAAATGTGGCAATAGATCAAGTGATTGGAGATGGTGGAAAATCCCATGTCACCATTGTTTATAGTTTCCCTTATGCAACATAACTAAAGAAAGAGTATATGCAAGCCCCATAATGAACTTTCTCCAAAAATATAAAGAAAAATGACCTTCAACAACAAATAAAGACTTCTAAAGGATGATGTGCAACTGAACTGATGCTACCCAGATCAAAAAATATTTTCCCAACCTTCAAGATATCCAAGTTATTGAACAAATGCACCAAACTTGAAAAAATCAATGCAAGAGTACTTATAGCTGAAACTAATCAAGGGATCTAGACTGATGAAAAAAGCTTTGAAAAATCTTCCTAATGCCACTAGAATCACTGAAATTCGATGAACGGTTGTGAAGATACGAGCCTTTATGTCCAAATTAGGGTTTTGTCTTCAGTTGGCTATGGAATTCTCTGTGAGAAAAATTTCATAGAACCAATGTCACCACTAGAAAGTGCTTGAAATTTCCTTTCTGACAGTATCTTTATTTTTATTTTTGATACCCTAGTGAAGAGTTCTGATAAAATGAAAAAAGGCCTTGATTAGGCACTTTGCAGGCTAACGAGGTGCAAAATATTAGCCCCCTGGGTGCTAGGTCTTGGTCGTTGATGTGACCTCACTGGTTTGTGTGGAAAAAAAATAGGGTGTTGCCTATGGTGGAGTTGAAGCGGCTCATGGGTGGCAGAAAAGAGTGGCGTCACTTGGATAAAGCGAAGTGCCTGACCTTATGATATACCCATCGGTGAGAGCTTGGAGTAGGCAATCGAAAGCAGTTGGAAACAAACACTCAGCTAAGAATTGATCACCAACCGTTGTGAGAAGAACATCGACAACAACTCACTAGTAGAAGACACGACCAATGGAATGTGGGAGACATCATCTGATGACAGGGATGGATGGGTTGGTGGCTGATGTGACATGACCAGTACCTTCCCTCTACAAAAATCTTTCTTGCAGACTTTTGAATTTGAATTGACCAAAAAAGGAAATATACATGGATTTTAATATTTCCAATGGGAAATTAAAATCCCATAAATATATATCGATTAAAATTCAAATCCTCCAAAAAAAAATATATTATGCAGATTATAATCCTAGTGCCAACCAAGGAGAAATAAAAGCCCGATGGGAATTTAACAAATCAAATCCCATAAAGCTGATGAATAAAATATTTGATGCCGACCATTTAATAAATTTATGTCATAGATTTAACAAATTAAATCTATATGCTTTATGATAGAGAATATTAATATGCAGTCACTCCAATTTATTTTTTAGAAACTATAGAAAAATACCCAAATATATTTTTTTGCCAAACGATATAGGAAAAATTGCCTAATTTTTTTTTGAAAAAAAGTGTCTGCAACTAAAACAATTTTTCCTCAAAGGACAACTGATCGGGATGATTTTTTACTACAAATTGTATGGATAGTACGGTTGATTTCACAAAAATACCTCTGATGGCTCCCGTTTTGATGAATGGGTAGGTGATCCTTGGGTTTCAAGGCCTTCTAAAGAAAATGGCGAGATCGGATATGACTCTATCTACTTCAGAAATCAACTTTATCCTTAGGTGGAAACAAGTAGCCTTCAATGGAAACCTTCAAGCCTGCGAAGAATCTCTCCAACCCAACTTTCTTGATCCTGTGATGAATTCTCAATGGAATGGCTCTAATACCATGTTGGAATTCAACATGCTATGATATCATGTTGAAATGATGGATATTGAATCATCCAATGAAGTTGTACACACTTTAAAGGATCTTTCCAAGAGAAATTACACCACATAGAAAGTGTTAAAACTAAGGGCTGCAAAGAGAGATTGCTATTGATCTACAACATTAGATCATAGATTGACATTTGATATGATATTTTACAAATGAATACGATGCTTGATTATATAGGAAAAAGAGAAAACCTAAAATGCAAGAGATGTTGTCATATGTCATGATCTACCAACATGTGAACCCTATCTAGGAAATTATTAAATGTTGAGATAAGTTCTAGAAGGATAACTCATCTTCTAGAAGGAATCTTATCCCTACAAACAAGGAAGGGGACATTACCCCATTATTAAATGATTTATTAAAATGAAAGGACTAGATGATGTATGACCTAAGTTAACTTATGCTAGTGTAATAAATAATTAATTACACTAACAATTACATCCACTTTGTTCTATTGCACAAATAAACCAACATTTGTCGGATGCAACTTTTATTTCCCTAAATCAATTTATAATAGAGCCTAAATGATGAACAAAAAATATAAATAGATGGTGTAATAAAAATAACCGGACCTGGGTTTTTTCCCCACATATATGATTGACTGTGTCTACCTGTACCTATAATCTAGAGGGGTTGTAATATGCATTTCTCATCCACTCTGAATTGTCTATGCATATCATAGTAGAGTAACAAAACACACATGATATATATTACTTAATAGATTTGAATTCAACTACCTAGGGCAAGGATTGAATGGTTTAATATCAAATTGAAATTGTGAATGATGTATACCTCAAGAAACATGGTGTAGAGTGAATTCAATAATCGATGGAGATTCTTCCAGTCCCATGGCCAATGATCCAACATCTATTGATTCCATCCTAGCCTAGTCCCGACCAAACCCACATTTGACTCATTGAGCATCCAATTCGATTGGGTGGGGAGGAAGGGGAAAAATATTCGTGATTCTCAATCCGAATGGACATCTATTCTTTTTTCCAATACAATCTATAAATTCCTTCCTTTGGCCATTGATCTCATGTGCCTTTCTCTGTTGAAAAAATTTGATTGGCCCTTTTTTAGCTTTTGATCTATACTTTCCTTCCTCCACAAACTAAATCTATTTTTAATTAATTAGTAATTTTTATTTGCGTGACTAATTATTTAGTTTTGTTTTACCCAAAAATTAGATTGGTCATTTATAAGTCATTGTTTAGTCATTTATAGTTGTGTTGCAAAAAATTAGTACAATGATTAATTTTTTTAGTCACATAGTCATTTATTTGCCAAATTCTACTAGTGAACTATGTGTCATAGAATGCACAATAACAAGTACATTGCAACTTAAGAAATCATATAAAAGGATATGATCCATTATTTCTTGAGTAAATGACAAATCTCGTTGTCCACATCAACATCTCCAACTATCCAAGTGATAGTTCCAATAAGAGACCTATAGGAGGAAGAGAACATGATGTTAGAGCTCAGGGTCTCATCTCTACTTCTATATGTAGTAATTCAAAAGGTACTTGTTATTCAACCTCTGTTCAATAAAATGAAGGATATAAATAGACATCAGATGCAGATATCAAATCAAGAGAGGTTATCAACCTATTTCTTTTATCATGATGTGTTTGTTCACTATGCAAGTACAAGTCAAGTGTCATTGCAAGATCCATGTGTGATAATATATGAAAGCAAGAGATAATATCCATGATATCCATGTGAAAGGAAAAAAATTGCTCAAAATTACAATACATAGAGAAAATGTGGCTCCCACAAGGGTTTAGCTCAGCAATTATAAAAGAGAATCAAATGCTTTTAGATAGTTACATGGATAAAGTGCATCTATTGCACAGTAAAATCTAAGGAAAAAATTTAAATCAAAAGGTTCAACTTCTCCAAGTTATCATGATTACAATGGTAAGGAACCACACATTTTTTAAAAGAGGGCATCATTTACAAAAGACAAATTTCATGAAAATAGGGGACAATCACCAAAAATTTTGACAATAGAAAATGGTTTACAAAATACAAAGGAGACAACATACTAAACCTAGAGGGAATTCCTTGTCTTATACACAAACATGTGGTATATCTTGCAAGAATATTTCCATAAAGGTTCTATGAATGGAGGGTAGTCCTGTGGGTAACCCCATAGATCAATATAGTGAGAGTGTTAGAGAAACAAGAAGATATGAAGTACAATCATGTATGGTATAGACAGTGGGCTAAAAGACAAACCATAATCATCATGGAGTATGCATTTACATGGGATATGTTGGAGATCTTGAAGATTTGATAGAAGAAGATATTCATAAGTATCAGCATTAATATTAAGTACAACAACAATGTGAAGCTTCTCATGGAAATTGGGGCACAATCAAGATAGTAAAAGAGGCAGATCACAGTCCTTTAAAGGAGACTGCTTTGATGATACAAAAATATAATATATGTGAATGCATTGATTCAAATGATTCATTCATTAAATGGCAGAAGTTAGTGTCAAGAGTGTGCAAGGTTTTCAAAGCACAATTCATCATGGAAGAGACAAAATGATAAAAGATATACCCTAGAGTTGTTTTGAGGATAGATGCATGAGAATAGTCAAGGGACAAGGAGGAAAGTAGTAACACCAAAGGGGAATTAGCACAATGGGAAAATACGGTAAGTGCACAAGCATGAGAAGGCATCAACGACTATGTTATGGAAGTCACAAAGCACAGATTGAAATGGGCCACTTTAAACAATTCAAAGGTTAACTATTTAAAAGAAATGATAGCCACTTGAAAAAAATAAAATTGAAAATGAAGGTTTTATGACAACAGATTACCATGGAAAGTAGAGTGAAATTTTGTCAAGATGCGGTCACCTCTGATAGAGACCATCAAGCATAAGAAACAAACATCAGAAAAAGAAATGATAGCCATAATGATAGCATGAGAATAGTCTCGAAGAGTCTTCATCAAAATTATCTGAAAAAGAGCTGTGAACACGCTTTTTATGTGCTAAATAAATTAGCTAGGTAATTTTTGGCACAAAAGATAACACACCCATAGCAAAAGGAATGCAAAGATAAAGAATATAATAAACAAGATCTAGTTAAAGGAGGAAAAGCAATAGTTCTACCACTCAACACTGGTTTATTTTCTATAGTGTACACTATCAATGGCCATCCAAGTGGCAGAGTGGCATCAAAAAATCTATCTTCAAAGAGAATCTAAGCTTCCATCCTTTAATGTTTATAGTCAATTCATATGTTGCATCAGCTAGGTCATCATTGATATTGTAGAAGTCTAGCCTTATTTCAAGTTCAAGGTGTACCGTAGAAAAATGGACCTCTTGCTTGACATGAGAATAACTCATGATAAATTGGACTTAACAAGGCCTTGATTTAGTGTTGTGAGGCATTTTATGCATGGACAGTAGGTCTTGGACCCTTGCAAACTGAGTAAAATGTGTTTATTGATGTCTTGTGAAGGTGTTGTAAAGAGTTGTAACAAACTCTCATGCTTTTCCAAACTTCATGAACCTAGTTTACCCTAATTCAACATTATAAAATGTATTTAAATACATCTTCACATTAGTTTAGAAGGCTTGTAAACTAAATTTAACTTTAACTAGGTGTTGTAATGTGTTTTACACATTCACATTGGTTCTTGTACCTTCCTAGGCCGTGTGGACCTCATTTTAGTGTTGTAGAGTGTGTTTAGTTACACTTTCACATTGAATTCTATGTCCCAATACCTAATCGACCTTTACATCATCATTAATAGGCCCCTATTACCTCATATTGTGCATCTTGAGGCATAAATTGAGGAAATACCTGTCAAAGTCACAATATAAACCTTATTTCTTAATTTCTTAGCATCTTAGCTGTCAAAATGGCCCCCGTGGGACCCATTCACTATCCATGGTGAGTCAGTCCCATCCAGGGGGGACCCATTCACCATGGGTAGCGAATGAGTCCCATTTGGCCTATTTTTGACCTTTGTGCAGGAAAATTGAAATTTAAGTTTATTATTTTTACATGAGAACCTTAGTGATCCAATTATCAAGAAAATAAGGTGAATAGCCTATAAATATAAGTCTATCAACCCTAATTTATATCTCTCTCATTCATTAACAACCATTCTTCATTATTCATCCATCATTCTTCCATCTTAAGTCAAGCAGGTTAGGGTTTCATCATTCCAAGTCATTAAGATAGCGATTTTCAGACATTCAAGGGTAGATTCTTCATGTTTTTCTATAGAAATTCAAGATCAATCATTATGGAAAGTTAATAAATTCTATTATTTGATGTTTCATTACTTTCCTTCTCTATTTTGGTTTAATTACCTAAAAGGTGTTTGACCAAGGCAAACCTCCATGCCCTAACATCCAACATTTCTTCTTCTCTTCTTGTGTGTTTGCAAATATAGGCATCTTGGAGGTTTAGAAATAATTGAAGTTTTCATTGAAAAATTTTTCAAGTTGCCTCTTCATTATTTAAGTGAAAATATCAACAAAAAGTCATTTTTTGGCCCGGATCCGATAGTTTTAGAAGCAAGCACCTGTAGGAAGCTGAAGTTTAGATCGAAAGCTCTGGATTCCACCTTTGAATATTTAGAAATTAAAAGTGGACTGATTCACCATGGATGGTGAATGAGTTCCACTTCTAGTTCAATTTTTGGTATTTTGCATTTTTAGACACCCATTTGTCTGAAACAGGTTTTGGCTCAATTTCACAGAACTAGGACTAATTTGCCTAGAATGGCAAATGAGTCCCAGTAGGCTAAATTTCTAGTATCAACAACATTTTAAATCTCGGGTGTACACTTTTAGTTTTATCCATTTATGTTGCAATTCACATTCATTTCTAGTTATTTTTGTGTTACATAATGTGTTTTCAAACAAGTAACATTTCCTAGGTTTTTCATTAATAATTCATTCTTTTTATCAATTTCTTGCATTCAAACATTGCATCTTATCATATTACATCTATATTCCATCCATTCTATAATTAATCTTGAGTGAAACATTGTGCATTTTGGCCTACCTCTCTCCTTTTAGGTGAAAAACCCTAGAAGAGTTAGAGAGTCTTGTGGTGCCAAAATCCTATGTTTCATTTTGGTGAACCTGCTTTTAGAACACTTGCTTTTATGATTTGGTGTCCTTGATCATTGATATATCCTTTCACTGACTTTGCATTAGGGTTTGCATTACTTAATTGGCATGCTAGGTTTCAATTTTTGCATTCATAAAAAGTGCATTTAGGTGCATTGTTGGTATCTAAATTCATTTATTTTTAAAAAAATTCTACATTTTTTAACTTAGGTTTGCATCATAGCACTTAGAACACATCAAAATCACTCAATATTTTTTGAAAATTCTAAAAAAAAATTCATACTAGGACTCATTCACAACCTTGGGCGAATCAGTCCCTTTTCACCCCTGAAATTTCCCTTTACAAAACTAAAAACCCTATTTTTCAACTTTTGTTTGGTGCCATTACCCACCTATATTAGTTGGTTAATTTTTTGTAACATGCATCTCATTATATCTAGCTTAAAATAGCTCATTTAATGCATTGAATAATTTACCATTTTCATTTCCAACATTCCATTTTTCAAATTATTGCATAATGTAATCAACAACTTATTTTATTTTGCATCTAAAAATTGCATATAAATCATTGCATTGCACTTTATTTACTTTTACATAGCATGTTTTCATTGAAAATATGTGGCTTTGATTTCATTCAAAATGGATTGTATAAATACACCATCCCCTCCTATGAATTCAATTTTGATTACAATGATGAAGTCATTACTTAAGAAACATGTTAGTCATAGTCAAACCATTGATGCAATCCTTAACATTACATCACCCATTGGTGAGAATGGTAGTGTAGACGATCATAAAAATCATAATTTTTCTTTTCCTGATATCTCTCCTATTAGTGACACAAATATCTTGGTGAAAGAAGATACAAGCATTGAAGGTCTTGATTTTCCATCTCCTCATTCCCCTTTGGAAGATGTTAACAACAAGAACATGAAATCATAGAAACATTTCTAAATATCACTTTACCTAGTCTGAATAACCATCAAAATCTAAATTTTTGTTCTCCTAATAGCCCTCTTCAATGTAAAGAGGATAGGTTGGTGTTAGAAGACATCCCTATTAAGAATCATGAAACCCTTGATCCTCCCTTCCCTAATGCTCCTACCACTTAGGAGAATCTATTTGGAAAAAATAGTGGTCCTTCTCTCGATGCCTCCCCCACTTGTGCTAGAACTACTTTAGAAGAACATATTACAAGCAGGGTAAATAATATGGAACAAGAGAATGAGACCTTAAAACCAATGGACACTCAACTAACACCTTCTCTTAATCATCCCCTCTTGATAATCCCATCATTTATCATTCCCCTATTGGTGATGAAGTCATTTTGGGAGGACCAAGCCTTACTTATCAAGAACATGTGGCTTGTTGTTCTCTTTAAACACTCCCTTCTATGGAGAATATCATGGTGCTAGAAAACTAATAACAATAATAATAATGGGTCTTTAATAAACAAGGATTCTTGATCCCCCTTTATTAGAAATACATAATACCAAGACATCACAGGACAGGAAGTGTAGGTGTCCACAGGGATCCCTCCCTTCAATGGACCTCATACATACCCCATGGGACATCCTAACAACCCTCTTATTTTATACCCACCTTCACACAAACAACAAAATCACAATAAACCCGAACTTATCCTTTATCCTTCTCAGAATAATGTTTCGCAACAACTAAGCCATAATATTGTTGCTCATACATATAACACTTGAAGTAATCCACAACCACAAATAAATCCAACCTCAAATCATTACTTCATTTCCTAATACTATCCCACCAAACCCCTTTTCTTGCCAAAGTCAAAAAGGGTATAATCTTGTTGGTTAAACTTTTAAGAATACTCCCTGCTAAGATTTCTACCTGTGGACCCTATCTGCTTCCCATAACTATCACAACGTGATCCAAACATCCTTACAACAAGTTCTTGTCTCTTCTAATGTGCAACCAAATGACATAGTGGCCATCATTCACGAAATAAACAATGACATTATTTTCCACCAAAGTGAACTCTCATCTTTGGATGTGAAAAAACAAAATGATCCTTTCATGATCGTGAGTCCAATAAAAAAAAAGGGACAAAGAGAACTCTTGTAGATATTGGTTCTTCCCTTAATGTGTGTAGTGTGACCCTTTTGGATAAGCTTGGAGTTGATCAATCAACCATTCGACCTGATTCTTTATCTATTAAGGGATTTGACAATATCGAAAAGAAACTTCCTTTTAGGGGTGATCATTATGCCTCTTACCATTGGAGTGGCCACATTGAATACACCAATCCATGTTATGCCTTATAAACTTTCATGTAATCTTATCTTAGGAAGAACATGGATTCATGCAATGAATGGGGTGCCTTCCGCTCTTCATCAAAAAAAGAAATACATCTACAACAACAAAGTACACACCCTTGACACTAATCCTAAACCTTGTAGTGTCTTACAACTTGAGAAAAACAAAGAAAATTCCTTAAACACATCCACATCATCTACACTAGTTTAAATCATACAACAAAAAAACAAAGAACAACCTATTGAAAAAGTCACATAACTATTAGAATATGATTGGGGTTCCTTGGATTTTGAACATGACTTCATGGGTGAATACAAGATCATACACAAAGATTCAACTAGGTAAAATGACAAAGCCAATGATCCTTCGACAGCATCCACCTCAACCACTTTAGACAATGAAGTACAATACACAACCACCTTTGAAAAAGCTTATCACCAACCACCACCTAATCCCAAAGCAATGAAAAATATTGATGGAAAAGGATATGAGCTTGTGAAAAAACTTGGCTATAATGGAAAAGGATGTGGTTCTCATGAACAAGGTATCCACAATGCTATCAAGCTTAACAAATAACAAACCAATTATGGTCTTGGTTATTTCACTATGATAGAAATTTCCAAAACTTCAATCAATGCCAACACTCTCACACAACATTCTTCTAAGCCAACTTTAACCGTAAAGCATCTTGAACTCCTTGACACTAGTGGTCTTGATTTTTCTCCTTTACAAAACATTAAACAAGCAAATGCACCTTCGCTTAATGTAAATTTCATCTCACAAAATGTTCATGATTTACATTCAATAGATTTTCCCTCTTCCTATAAGAGTGAGCACAAAATCTTACAATCTAAAGAACCTGGAGTAAGTATGACATCCTTTACTAAGCAACCTTTCTTTGCTATCAAGAACAAAAACTACTTCTCCCCTTGATCAAGATGGTATCTTATTGAGACTCCTCCAAGATCTCTTGATCACCCTTCCTCCCAGAACTTGTAATAAATGCTATTACAAGACTTCATTTTGTGTCTATCATAGAGTTCATGGTCATTCCACTAATGAATGTAAGGCTTTGAGTCGTAAAATCCAAAATTTTCAAGAGTTTGGTATGCTTCCCATTTGAGGGCACCTAATTCCTCTAATTGATATAAATTTTCACTCTCGCCTACATTTCATCTTTCATTTCAACTCACCTTTGTCCTGCACTTAGTGGGGGCAAGGGGTTTAGTAGCCTTTTCCTCGTATGTCACTTCTCGTTGACTCTTTTGGATAATCGTTAACTTTTCATGAACATATAAGAGCAAGCTTGGGATGTGGATGATGTGCCTTAAGTTGGCTCACATGTGACATACTACCTTCTTCATGATGTAGCTTCTTGAAAACATATAACTTTGCATAAGACTTTCCCAGTAAGCTCTCATGTTCTATTTTTCTTCTTTAAAGAAATTTCTCACAATACTAGTGTTCACAACTGCTTTAAAGTGGGGGAAGACATCACCACTCACATTTCATTGTGTGATTTATTTCTTCTTTTGATGCATCCTTTTCTTGGTGGAGTCATTGGGCTTGATTTCCTCCAAGAGTGTGATACTTCTTTTGACACATACTCTCTTGGAAACATTAAGCATGATGTTCCCTAAGATGAGACCTTGCACGAATTAAGAAAATCCCTTTGAACAATCCTTACACTATTCTACATTAACAATGTCTATGAATGTCAAGCATACAAATTTTTTCTTACCTCATAGAGCTCGAACCGACATTTTTCCTTTGTGGTGCCTTATTAAAGTTATTAGGAGGTATAACTTTGATACATGGTTGAGTGGGAAGCCCATTTTGAGGCATGACATTCCCCATAGCCACCTATGTGCATACCAACTACTGTATGTTGTGGATTTCTCACTTGACAGATAGCCATGAGTTTCGTTGCCCCCAAGTGGGTATGCATTTCTTTTTTTTCAGAAAAATAGCCTAGATCTGATCTACAACTAGCTTGAAAAATGGTCAAAGCTTGATCCACCTTTTTATTTTTCAAATTACTTCTTTGGGACAACTCACCCCACATACAACCTTATATTCTATGGCCCCAAAGTAAGTGCATCTTTCCCACCCCATTTTCCTTCTTTCCATTATGTTAGTTGATCTTGGGGGCTTGAATGCCTTCTTTGATCTCTGCATCTGTACACTTGAATCTCACTTTAATGTCTATTTTAGTGTGAGTTTGAAGCAAGTTCATCCTCTCACTAAAGCGGGGGCTAAATGTACCATAGAAAAACGGACCTCTTGCTTGACATGAGAATAATTCATGATAAATTAGACTTAATGATGCCTTAATTTAGTGTTGTGAGGCATTTTATGCATCTACAATAGGTCTTGGACCCTTGCAAACTGAATAAAATATGTTTATTGATGTCCTGTGAAGGTGTTGTAAAGATTTGTATCAAACTCTCATGCTTTTCCAGACTTAATGAATCTAGTTTCCACTAATTAAACATTATAAAATGTATGTAAATACATCTTCACATTAATTTAGAAGGCTTGTAAACTAAACTTAACTTTCACCAAGTGTTGTAATGTGTTTTACATGTTCACATTGGTTCTTGTGCCTTCCTAGGCTGTGTGGACCTCATTTTAGTGTTGTACAGTGTGTTTACTTAAAATTTCACATTTAATTATGTGTCCCAAGCCCTAATTGACCTTTACATCATCATTAATATGCCCCTATTACCTCATGTTATGCATCATGAGGCATAAATTGATGAAATACCCAACAAAGTCACAATATAAACCTTATTTCTTAACCTCTTAGCATCTTAGCTATCAAAATGGTTCTTGTGGCACCCATTTGCCATCCATGGTGAATCGGCCCCATCCAAGTGGGACCCATTCACCATGGGTGGCAAATGAGTCCCATTTGGCCTATTTTTGACCTTTGAGTAGGAAAAATTAAAATTTAAGTTTATTATTTTTACATGTTGGCCTTAGGGATCCGGTTATCAAGAAAATAGTGTGAATTTCCTATAAATATAAGTCTCTCAACCCTAATTTATATATCTATCATTCATTGTCAACTGTTCTTCATTATTCATCCATCATTCATCCATCTCAAGTCAAGCAAGTTAGGGTTTCATCATTTCAAGTCATTAAGATAGCAATTTTCAGACATTCAAGGGAAAATTCTTCATATTTTGTTGTAGAAATTCAAGATCAATCATCATGGAAAGATAATAAATTCTATTATTGCATGCTTCATTACTTTATTTCTCTTTTTTGGTTTAATTACCTAAAAGGTGTTTGAGCAAGGCAAACCCCCATGCCCTAACATCCAACATTTCTTCTTCTCTTCTTGTGTGTTTGCATATTTAGGAATCATTAAATATTGCATTTTAAAGTTGTTCAAGTCACCTCTTCATTATTTAACTCAAACTATCAAGAAAAAGTCATTTTCAGGCTCGGATCTGACAGTTTCAGAAGCGAACACTTGTAGGAAGTTGAAGTGCAGACCAAAGGCTTCGGATTCCACCTTTGACTATTCAAAAATTCAAAAGT